>JASEVX010000201.1:0-345656 GCA_031761405.1 Serripes groenlandicus | reverse complement strand
ATTGCTCATCATGTTTTCAAAGGTCGTTTTGCTTGGATTGTTGGGGTTTTAGGCCGTTTTCAACAGCATGTATGCCCAAACGCCATCACAGTGCACATACTCGTGTTTTTTGGGTGATTCTACACAGCTAGGCAATAGGACGACGGAAAACAGTGTGGTAAAAGGAGCCATTGCTTGTCATGTTTTCAAAGGTCGTTTTGATTGCGTTGTTGTTTGTTTTAGGCCGTTTTCAACAGCATTTATGTTAAATACCCCTCCCTGCTCACACACACATGCTTCCTGGGTGAATCAACCAATCTACGCGATAAGACTGAAAACAGTGTGGTTAATGAGCCATTGCTCGTCATGTTTTCAACGGTCGTTTTGAGTGCACTGTACGGAGTTTTAGGCCGTTTTCAACAGCATTTATGTCCAATCACTCTCACAGTTCACAAACTCATGGGACCTGGGAGAATCAACCCAGCTATGCGTTAGGACTGAAGACAGTGTGGAAAGATGAGCCATTGCTAATCATGATTTCAAAGGTCGTTTTGTTTGTATTGTTGGGTGTTTTAGGCCGTTTTCCACATCATTCCAGTCATACCACCCCGTCAGTTCACACACTCGTGATCCCTGGGTGAATCAACCCAGCTATGCAATAGACCTGAACACATTGTGACAAGAGAAGCAATTGCCCGCCATGCTTTAAAATGTCGTTTTGTTTGCACATACTCATGTTTTTTTGCGTTGTTGGTTATTTTACGCCGTTTTCAACATCATATATGTCAAATCGCACGCACTGTTCACATACCCATGCGTCCTGGGTGATTCAACCCAGCTATGCGTTAGGACTGAAAACAGTGTGGAAAGAGGAGCCATTGCTAATCATGATTTCAAAGGTCGTTTTGTTTGTATTGTTGGGTGTTTTACGCCGTTTTCAACATCATATATGTCAAATCACACGCACTTTTCACATACTCATGCGTCCTGGGTGATTCAACCCAGCTACTCAATCGAACTGAACACACTGTGACAAAGGGAGCAATTGCCCGCCCTGCTTTCAGAGGTCGTTTTGTTTGTATTGTTGGGTGTTTTAGGCCGATTTCCACATCATTCAAGTCATACCACCCCGTCAGTTCACACACTCGTGATCCCTGGGTGGATCAACCCAGCTATGCAATATACCTGAACACATTGTGGCAAGAGAAGCAATTGCCCGCCATGCTTTAAAATGTCGTTTTGTTTGCATTGTATGGGTTTTGATCTTGGAAGCGAGTTGTTGCATTACTAAATAAGTGTGGAAAGAGGCATAACATAGCTGCATGTGGGAAAGGGTTAGTATCTGTTCACGGGTCTTCGCACCTCTGCAGGTCAAATCCCTTTCGGCGGTACAGTGAACGATTTTCCACAACCCCGTTCCCACATATGCATACACTCCCTATAAATGAACTATCGAAAACATTGTGATAGAAACAGCCATTGCTCATCATGTTTTCAAAGGTCGTTTTGCTTGGATTGTTGGGGTTTTAGGCCGTTTTCAACAGCATGTATGCCCAAACGCCATCACAGTGCACATACTCGTGTTTTTTTGGGTGATTCTACACAGCTAGGCAATAGGACGACTGAAAACAGTGTGGTAAAAGGAGCCATTGCTTGTCATGTTTTCAAAGGTCGTTTTGATTGCGTTGTTGGTTGTTTTAGGCCGTTTTCAACAGCATTTATGTTAAATACCCCTCCCTGCTCACACACACATGCTTCCTGGGTGAATCAACCAATCTACGCGATAAGACTGACAACAGTGTGGTATAATGAGCCATTGCTCGTCATGTTTTCAACGGTCGTTTTGAGTGCACTGTACGGAGTTTTAGGCCGTTTTCAACAGCATTTATGTCCAATCACTCTCACAGTTCACAAACTCATGGGACCTGGGAGAATCAACCCAGCTATGCGTTATGACTGAAGACAGTGTGGAAAGATGAGCCATTGCTAATCATGATTTCAACGGTCGTTTTGTTTGTATTGTTGGGTGTTTTAGGCCGTTTTCCACATCATTCCAGTCATACCACCCCGTCAGTTCACACACTCGTGATCCCTGGGTGAATCAACCCAGCTATGCAATAGACCTGAACACATTGTGACAAGAGAAGCAATTGCCCGCCATGCTTTAAAATGTCGTTTTGTTTGCACATACTCATGTTTTTTTTGCGTTGTTGGTTATTTTACGCCGTTTTCAACATCATATATGTCAAATCGCACGCACTGTTCACATACCCATGCGTCCTGGGTGATTCAACCCAGCTATGCGTTAGGACTGAAAACAGTGTGGAAAGAGGAGCCATTGCTAATCATGATTTCAAAGGTCGTTTTGTTTGTATTGTTGGGTGTTTTACGCCGTTTTCAAAATCATATATGTCAAATCACACGCACTGTTCACATACTCATGCAACCTGGGTGATTCAACCCAGCTACTCAATCGAACTGAACACACTGTGACAAAGAGAGCAATTGCCCGCCCTGCTTTCAGAGGTCGTTTTGTTTGTATTGTTGGGTGTTTTAGGCCGATTTCCACATCATTCAAGTCATACCACCCCGTCAGTTCACACACTCGTGATCCCTGTGTGAATCAACCCAGCTATGCAATTATGGAAGGGTATTAACGCATAAATTGCATCTTGCATTCGTACATTGTAACTTGCATTCGTACATTTACATCTTGCATTCGTACATTTACATCTTGCATTCGTACATTTACATCTTGCATTCGTACATTCACATCTTGCGTTGTGACATGCACATCTTGCTTTGTACATCTTGCGTTGTGACATGCACATCTTGCTTCCGTACATTTACATCTTGCATTCGTACATTCACATCTTGCTTTGTGACTTGCACACCATGCTTTGTACATCTTGCGTTGTGACATGCACATCTTGCTTCCGTACATTTACATTTTGCGTTCATACATTCAATCTTACATTCGGTTATCTGACATTAGGATCGTCCTTGAACATTTTGCTTGATGGCATGATGCATTTTTTTATTTAATGTTTTAGCCTGATTTCAAATTCTTCGCTAGATCGGCGATTTATCGTCTAACTATAAACAAATAATAGAACATGTCACAGAACAGAACGCGACCAACACGGTTTTTGACAGCAGAAGGCGCATGTTTGGAAAGTGTCGGGCTCTGGACGGAAACTGCCGACAATATACGAGTATTTTTGTAAAATAGTATGCAAAAGTCGCGTCCCTTGTTTCAAATTTAGCCATTTGTAAAACGTTTTTTCATTTGGATCAACGCTGTTGCACAACGTCAGTTTCATTTCTGGTTACGGTAAGGCTTTTGTATACTGCATTGAAAAAAACGATATTTTATTTAAAGCTTGTTAACAGTTCACCAAGACTGATTTACGTACATTTTAATCAACATTTTTAAATGACTCGTTTAAGACACGTTTTTGTAGATCTTCACGTCCCCCCTTCAGTAATTTTCCTTGCACTTGTCTTATTTTAATAGCGGTGATCCTTTTGGGGGAGATTTGCTAATATTTTAATATTTTGCTTAAAATCTCATGGAAATTGGTGAATAGGAGAGAACTCTCATGTAAAAATGCAAGCCAGTAATATAAATACTGTAGTACTTAAATATCTCACTGGGAATTACAATTTCTCATTCATTTTGGCCATTTGAGATGTTTTTATCATGATTTTTTGAGACAGAATTACCCCTGTTACATAGTCGTTGTTACCATGCCTCTGAAATGCTTTTAACACTGAATTTGGCTTTAAAGAGCCATGTGTCATCTACCTTTGAAATCCTACACACAACCTAATTTTACAATATAGTGTTTGCCTTTTGTAATCAATGAGTAATCAAATTTTTATCAAAATCAGATCTTTTTCTTAACTCAAATGAGTTTTTTTAGTACTTATCTTATCAACAAAATGAAAACAATACTTTGGATAGCTAATGGCTTTTATTACCATTCATATAATTATATAAACATGTTCATTTATTGTATACTGTATAACAACTGTGATACACTCTTTATCAGGTAATATGAATAACCAGGTAAGAGCTAGTGCTCTGCTCCGGCAAGCTGCAAATTTGCTGGATCCAGCAACAGCGGCTACCAGTACCTCCCAAGCTGCATCCACAGCAACAACCTCAGAAGCACCACTAACCTCCTCAGTTGCAAGAATGCCCTCATCTCACTCAACACAGCTTCGAGCTGTCAGAAGGGCACTATTTGCTCCCTACAACAGAGGGACCCGCAGGAGGGGAACAACAGAGCCGCCTGTCTCCTTTTGGACACATAAGTTTTGCCTACTGCCAAACCGTTTACAGGTACATTTTAAATTCAGAAACATATTTTTAGCTCGACTATTCGAAGAATATGAGAGAGCTTTACTACTCGCCCCGGCGTCGGCGTCAGCGTCGGCGTCCGGTTAAAGTTTTAGGGCAAGTTGGCATTTTCATTCATAAGTATTTGTGCTAGGGCTTTCAGATATGGAATATAGTTACATCTTATACCTTTCTTCACATTGAATGCTGAAGATGCTGAGTTTGACCTTCTTTTTGGGGTAAAAAACATGATTTTAGGTGGTTAAAGTTTTAGGGCAAGTTGGAATTTTTTATTTTTTTTTCTCAATAAGTACTTGTGCTAGGGCTTTCAGATTTAGAATATAGTTACATCTTATACCTTTCTTCACATTGAATGCTGAAGATGCCGAGTTTGACCTTCTTTTTGGGTTAAAAAACATGATTTTGGGTGGTTAAAGTTTTAGGGCAAGTTGGAATTTTATTTAGTTTTTTAGTTTTTCTCAATAAGTACTTGTGCTAGGGCTTTCATATTTGGAATATAGTTACATCTTATACCTTTTTTCCCATTGAATGCTAAAGATGCTGAGTTTGACCTTCTGTTTGGGGTAAAAAACATGATTTTGGGTGGTTAAAGTTTAAGGGCAAGTTGGAATTTTATTTATTTTTCTCAATAAGTACTTGTGCGAGGGCTTTCATATTTGGAATATAGTTACATCTTATACCTTTCTTCACATTGAATGCTGAAGATGCTGAGTTTGACCTTCTTTTTGGGGTAAAAAACATGATTTTGGGTGGTTAAAGTTTTAGGGCAAGTTGGAATTTTAATTATTTTTTAAAATTTTCTCAATAAGTACTTGTGCTAGGGCTTTCATATTTGTAATATAATTACATATAATACCTTTTTTCACATTATATGCTGAAGATGCTGAGTTTGACCTTCTTTTTGGGGTGAAAAACATGATTTTGGGTGGTTAAAGTTTTAGGGCAAGTTGGAATTTTAATTATTTTTTAAATTTTTCTCAATAAGTTCTTGTGCTAGGGCTTTCATATTTGGAATATAGTTACATCTAATACCTTTTTTCACATGATATGCTGAAGATGCTGAGTTTGACCTTCTTTTTGGGGTAAAAAACATGATTTTGGGTGGTTAAAGTTTTAGGGCAAGTTGGAATTTTATTTATTTTTTAAATTTTTCTCAATAAGTACTTGTGCGAGGGCTTTCATATTTGGAATATAGTTACATCTTCTACCTTTCTTCACATTGAATGCTGAAGATGCTGAGTTTGCCCTTCTTTTTGGGGCACAAAACATGATTTTTGGTGATTAAAGTTTTGGGGCAAGTTGGAATTTTAATTATTTTTTAAAATTTTCTCAATAAGTACTTGTGCTAGGGCTTTCATATTTGTAATATAATTACATATAATACCTTTTTTCACATTATATGCTGAAGATGCTGAGTTTGACCTACTTTTTGGGGTAAAAAACATGATTTTGGGTGGTTAAAGTTTTAGGGCAAGTTGGAATTTTATTTATTTTTTAAATTTTTCTCAATAAGTACTTGTGCTAGGGCTTTCATATTTGTAATATAATTACATATAATACCTTTTTTCACATTATATGCTGAAGATGCTGAGTTTGACCTTCTTTTTGGGGTAAAAAACATGATTTTGGGTGGTTAAAGTTTTAGGGCAAGTTGGAATTTTAATTATTTTTTAAAATTTTCTCAATAAGTACTTGTGCTAGGGCTTTCATATTTGGAATATAGTTACATCTAATACCTTTTTTCACATTATATGCTGAAGATGCTGAGTTTGACCTTCTTTTTGGGGTAAAAAACATGATTTTGGGTGGTTAAAGTTTTAGGGCAAGTTGGAATTTTAATTTTATTTTAAAATTTTCTCAATAAGTACTTGTGCTAGGGCTTTCATATTTGGAATATAGTTACATCTAATACCTTTCTTCATATTGAATGCAGAAGATGCTGACTGTGACCTTTTTGGGGTAACAAACATGATTTTGGGTGGTTAAAGTTTTAGGGCAAGTTGGAATTTTATTTATCTTTTTAATTTTTCTCAATAAGTACTTGTGCTTAGACTAAGGGCTTTCATATTTGGAATATAATTACATATAATACCTTTCTTTATATTGTATGTTGAAGATGCTGAGTGTGACCTTCTTTTTGGGGTAAAAAACATGATTTTGGGTGGTTAAAGTTTTAGGGCAAGTTGGTTTTTTTTTTTTTTTTTTTTCTCAATAAGTTCTTGTGCTAGGGCTTTCATATTTGGAATATAGTTACATCTTATACCTTTCTTCACATCTGTCCATGTTTTTGTAAGAATGATGGCCCTTTTTCGATTTAGAATTTTGGTTAAGTTTTTTTTGTACCACCCCACTTTTTTTCAAAACCATTAGAGACATAGCTTATATATATACACTTACAATACTTATTTACCATCATTACCTCCATCAACAGACAACAGTTCATAACTCTGTCAAGTTTATTTTAAGAATTATGGCCGTTTTTGATTTAGAATTTTGGTAAGGTTATTCATACCAAATCAATTTTTATCAAAACAATTAGAGATATAGCTTAAACACTTACAAAAATCTTTTTACCATCATTACCTCCACCAACAGCCAAGAGTGCATAATTTAGTAAAGGTTTTTGTAAGAATTATGACCCTCTTTCTACTTATATAAAGTACTTTGCTTATAAATAATATGATAAAATACCTGGTTAAGTTTTCTGTACCACCAAAAAAGTTTTGTTTTATTGGCAAGCACAAACAAGTCGAGCACGCTGTCCTCCGACAGCTCTTGTTATAATCTGTGAGCAGTTGATAGTGTTTGTTGCATTTTCTTTGTTCAATTTTTTTCATTTATTATCTACAGCTGTATGAAATGCATGGCCACATATTCAGTTAATGAATTTCTTGTTAAATTAACATTTTCTCAATAAATATGGTCATATATCATAATATGTATTTTCATAAAAAAGCAATATTAGGTTGATATGATGCTTTGAATATGAAAAAAACCTTATAAAATACACTTTTTCTTTATTCTGAAAGGGTACAGCTCCAACCCGTGAGGAGAGGACTCATCTCATTCTGGCAGATGTTGGGGAAAGAAAAATAACTTTTGTGAAGTCATCAGATCCAGAAATGTTTAAGCAAAAACTTGAGGAAACATTCTCTTTGCTAAGTAACTGTGGTGGCTTTGAATTGCTTAGAACTAGTGCCAATTCCAAATATAGCTTAGACGCCTTAGCAATACCACAAGGGGGGTATAACACGAAGTATTTGGCGGATGAAAGTCCATTAGGCCAGGCTGTATGTTATATCAGGCCTATTCAAAAGGACCTCGATCTGGATGCATTACAGGTAAATATAATGTATAACACAATTGTTTTTGATTAGGATATTCAGTCCTACCTACAAGTTCTTATAATAATTCTCTTTTTAGTGAAAATTCAATATTAATTGATTGTAACATTAAAGATTGTACTTAGGATATTTAAAAGGAAATTGGTTAATGTATATCTTTTGATATATATCTAGTTAATCTCACATGTAAGTGATCTTCCGTGATGATAATTCTTTCAATTTTTCTAAATCTTCCTGCACAATTTGAAAACCTAGCTTTCATTACACTACAGTATATTTAGTTAGATCTTGTTTTAGGTTGCAGACACTGATGATCAAACGATTGAGACATGTTTAAAGTGTGGAAGCAGTGTTCCTCTACAACATCTGTGTGTTCATGTTGCTGCTTGTGGAGCGGACAAGGTATGTTGATAGTAATACTTATAACTTTCTATGGAAGGTTTGTTGATAATAAGTAAACATGCAATCAATGAACCAGAAATAATATTGTTATGAATGTTAATATTTACACTAATTTTATCTGCACTACTCAGAAGTGAAATGTACTTACTATTTTGTGTAAAACCTTTTAATGAACTGCAATATGCCATTTTGTATTATTATTATAGTAATAGTATTAATCTCTAGTAATTCAATCTCTTGTTCATGTGTGAAATAAAATGATGTAATAAGTTAATCTGCATCCATTTAAACCCCTTTTCCCAAAATAGTTTTTATCCAATCATCATGAAACTGTTGTCGCATTTAACGCAAAAGTTAAAATCGTACAATTTTTCCAAGAAATTTTCCATTCTACATAATAGAATTGTCTGTTATTATCCATAAACACTAAACAACATTCACTTTAATATAAAATGAAGAAAAAAAGATAGGTCACCATACTCCTTATAATGTGAATTGACTTTTTCCTTGAAGCAAGGCCTGTTTTTTTAAGCAAAATTGCTGTATTTCTAAGACAACGCAATGCAATGAAGAACCTCAAATCTACAGATTCCGATATAAGATGTAATTGTTTACACATAACTTCACTTATAGCTTGTACATACATATGAAAAGAGCATTTGGGAGAAAAAAATGGGAAAACAAAAATTAAACTGTTTTTCAAGGGGAAATGTTGTCGCATTTAACCGCATTTAACCAGCACAAAAGTTAAAATCGTACAATTTTTCAAGAAATTTACTATTCCACATAATAAAATTGTCTGTAATTATCCATAAACACTAAACAACATTCACTTTAATATAAAATGAAGAAAAAAAGATAGGTCACCATACTCCTTATAGTGTAAATACTTTTTCCTTGAAGCTTTTTAAGCAAAATTGCTGTATTTCTAAGACAACACAATGCAATGATGAACTTCAAATCTACAAATTCCCATAGAAGATGTAATTATTTAAACATAACTTCACTTATAGCTTGTACATACATATGAAAAGAGCATTTGGGGAAAAAAATGGAAAACTAAATATTAAACTGTTTTTCAAGATGAAATGTTGTCGCATTTAACCCCCGCGTTAAAGTTAAAATCGTACAATTTTTCAAGAAAGTTACTATTCTACATAATAGAATTGTCTGTAATTATCCATAAACACAAAACAACATTCACTATATATAAATAATATAAAATGAAGAAAAAAAGATAGGTCACCATACTCCTTATAGTGTAAATTGACTCGTCCTTGAAGCATGGCCTATTTTTTTAAACAAAATTGCTGTATTTCTAAGACAACGCAATGCAATGCTGAACTTAAAATCTACAGATTCCCATATAATTTGGAACTATTAACACACAACTTCACTTATAGCTTACACATACATATGAAAAGAGTATTTGGGAGAGAAAAATGGGAAAAAAATATTTGGCCGTTTTTACAATGTAAGATTAAGCTAACAGCCTGAAATCCGGAAACGGTGAATTCATATACATTTTTAAAAAAACGTTCAATTCTTCATAATAGATTTGTCTGAAACTAACCATATAAACATTATACATCATTCACACTACAGAAAAAGGCAAACACAATGATAAGTTATCATACTTATTTTAGTGTAATTTAACCTTTTCCTTAATTCATAGCCTTTCCTTTTATGTAAAACTGCAGCTGTATTCCCATGAAAATGTAATGCAATGATATACAGTTCTTTTACTCAACAGAAGCAGATACGATGGACTAATATGGTCTTTCCTCCACAATAGTCTATAACTTAACAAAACCCTATTTCATGAGTACACAATATAATTGTTTCACCAATTATTTTGTGTACCCACAACATAGGTTACGGGAATACATGTAACACAAGTATGTTTTAACACAGTATATGTATACACAACATATAGAGCTCTAATTAGTATGTTTCTTTACTCTTTCCAAGCAGACGCTTTTGAATTGATTGATTGATTGATTGGGGTTTAACGCCGTTTTTAACAATTTCTCAGTCATATCACGGCGTCCAGTTCACCTACTCATGTGTTTCCTGGTTTTCTCACACCAGTACTCCACACAACAATCTTCCCAAGCAACTGGCTGTTTTTCACATAGACTTAGCCCATTGGTGGAAGACAAATGACGCATGTCGCAATGCCTTTCAGACGCTTTTGAAAACATCTCTGTTTTTGCCAATGTGTTCAACTATATATATTCAATAGATATGAATGTTTTCACATTTTTGACTAGTTGTTTCAAAGTTGTCTGCTGCAGTTTTGTCGTTTATTGGAAAGGGTTAAACATTAACAGAAAACAATATAACAGTATATTTAAGTTTGACTGAAACATACATACTAAACATTATACATGTTCAAACAAATGTTACAAAAACATTTATATAAATAAATTATATAAAAAATATCATTCATCTATTTAATCTTTTCCCACATTAATCTATTCTGCAGTAGATGATTTGAAACCATCTAGGCAATACAATGGAAAATCTCTCTAAAAGAAATTATATTTATTGAATAGATTTGAAAACTATGTGGCAAAAGGGAAAAAGTCTCATTATTAGTAAATTCTACTTTTGCCTCAATGTTTTTAAAATTTGGCTACTGCCAACGAATTACGAGAAGGCACAACATACAAATCATATATATAATATCACTGAAATGCATTAAACTATTATATCATGTTTTCAATCTTTCAAATAATCAAATAATTTGGATATAATTTTTGACATACTAGTTACCCTAGGTTTTCCATTTACACTCTCTTTGCACAACTGTTGCAGACCAACTAGGCCAGAGCGACTCACTGCAAGTTTAAGATGGCCCAAACAAAGACCACTGTTCGCTATTTTATCGAGCATTCCTTTTGATAAAACATTTTGATCTTTTAAAATCATGAGACTTTCAACATTTTGTTTTCCGTCTTTGTGATAGTGCCACAGATTCATAGAATACTCTGTAGAATAACTACTGATCAACATTTGATTGTCTAAAATGCCAACAGTTGTGCAGAGCTTTTGTAAAATGTCAACATCTCCTAATGCATTATGAGCTTCATAGCTTTCTTTTAAATAAATAGAAACAAGAAATTCTTGGCTATACTTATGAAGATCAGGATACAAGATCTTGAATAATAAATATGTATCAATTATTCCTGTAACATACTGTTTAAAAGGGTTTGTTCAACGAACTATTTCAAATGCTCTAACAATTCGTGGAAAATCCATTTTTTAAAGTTATGTCCAATAAGAACACACTGAACATGTTTTTCTAGCCAAGCTAGGAAGACTTGTAGAGCTTCTTTCAAAGGAAGAGTTGCTACTGGCTTACAATTGTATAAAAGAACATTCCCAGTTGTGGATAAACCTGTCACAGCAGACGCTGCAGGAATAATGTTTTTAGATGGCATGATGTATTGATTAAATTTATCTTCTCCACAAACTGCAGCAATCTGAACAATGTCAGCATCATAACTTAAGGATGTGGTTTCAATATCACAAAATATTTTTTTAGAATTTGTAAATTTTTCTTCTGATAAATGTTCAGGTGCAGGTAGAACTCGTGGATTTGGGATTTCAGTGATATTATGTATATGAGAAGTAGCTACACCTGATTTGTATGTTGTGCCTTCTCGTAATTCTTTGTCAGCATTTTGTTTCTTATAAGCATTTTTTTTTTCTAAACGCCTTCTTTTAAATGTCAATGTGTTTTCTTTCTCATTTCGTCTTTTTCTTAAAGTGTCCTGTTTTTGAGCGAGATCTGCAAACACTCTACCAGGTGATAAACCAAGTGAAAGATTAACTTCATTTAAATATGTCATACCAAGATTCTTTTGAGCGACAGCACAATCAACACGGTTAATTAAACTGGCAGATGCAGAATAGTGGATTCTTTTTGGGGCTTTCGCTGCAATCATGTTATTAAAAGATTCCACTTTTTTTGTTGATCCCCGTGGAGCAATTTTTTCAGCATTATTAATAAAGACGTGTAAGATAGATTCAAGATCAGAACGAAGTATTTCCCCAGTCAAGGGACGGCCATGTGGCAATCCATGGTGCTTGTAGTGTTCTGGATCTTGAATATATCTACACCATTCACCACAAGAATCATGGTCACCAAATAAATGAGAGGTTATCTGTTTAAGTGATTGCTGAAATTTTTCTACATTACCTTGATTCTGAGCAAGTGCATAATTGAAACACTTCTGTATGTGTTTTATAACCATTGTTGAAAGTACTTTATGTTTTTTCTGTAGAGTGTATAAGCTATTTCCTAAATGTTTGACAGTATGATTAATATGACTCCATTTTACTATTTTATGTGAAAGTTCGTCTTATTCTAGCCATTGTAGTGCAGTCATCATCCATAATTATAACCCCAACTTTGATATTTTCTTTTTCTATTTCATTAACGAGGTCTGCTCCAACATCTGGCTCCATGGCTTTTGCACTCCCATTCCAGTTTCTAAAACACTTGTGATCTGGTGGTACATTTCCTTTATTTCTATGGTAACTGCAAAATTTACAATCCTTAAGCCTTATACCATATGCACAAATCTTGCCTGTCCTGTTCCCGATCATAGTCCCCACCCCCGATCTACTGTCATAGCATCTGCCAGAACCACGCTTCTGCCAGCCCATATCATATTTAAATTCACCACTTACGGACATTCTGCTGTCTTCAGAATCTAAACCTGATATAGCATATGAATGATCAGAACATTGTACATGAGTAGACTGGTGAAGATCTTGCATAGACTGGTCTGTACTTATGCTGGTTTCAAGAGTAGTATTTACTTGTTCAAGGGAAGGTATTTCATCACTCAGATTTGAACTGACTACTTGACAGGGAGCATACTGACATCCATCTCTTCTATCAGTGTCAGAGCTATGAAAATAAAACAAATATATGAACAAAATAGTGTCACATCAACTTGAAAACAATATCCTCAACCATTAAGAAGCATTATAAACTTGTTGTTTCACAACTGCAGAGGTAAGTGAATTTCTTCTAAACTTATGATCTATCTATAACTGTCACACAATTCTATTTTGTCGCTAACTGTCAATCCATGGGTTGCGAGTTTGAACCCCAGCTCGTCCAACGAAAGTCAATGCGAAAAGCTTCACTCATCTTCCTCTTTAGTGGAAGACAGTGGTGCAGAGGTAGAGCGTCGGCCTCTCGTATCAAAGGTCCCTGGTTCGAGTCCCGTGATGAGCGGGTCCTGACTTTGGGATTTTTCCACACAAACGGCGCGAGTACTGGTTAAGTCTCCAGGAAGCAGACATCGAGAGTGATTAATCTAAGCCAAAGGCTTGTTTCGCAATCGATGTAAAATAAATAAGTTTAAACTAGACTCATCTTCCTCTAATGGGATAACAGTCTATGTGAATAAGAGGGCCAAGATAGCCCTTAATCGATCACCTGAATATTTTTAAAGTGTTTACCTAAATGAGTCTATGTAAAACAAGTAATCCCCATGGGTGAGGCCATTTTTGAGACCAGGGCTATTATTTGACAAATCTTGGTAGAGTTCCACTAGATAAGGTTGGATTTCAAATATCAACTTTTAGACAAGATTTTTTAAAGTTTCCCCTACACAAGTATAATATTAAGTAAAACAACTGACCCGGGATGGGGCCATCTTTTTTTAACCCAGGGCTATAATTTGAACAATACATTGCTGGAGGTCAACTAGATTAAGTCTCATTCCGAATATCAAAAGCCTGGACATTCTACCTTCAGACAAGGATATTTTTTTTTAAGTTTCTCCCTATATGATCCTTCGTAAAAACAAGTGGCCACCGCTGTGGGGCCATTTTTTACCCCAGGGCTATAATTTGAAACAAGATTGGTAGAGGTCCAATAGATGAAGCTACATACCAAATAGCAAAGGCCTGGGCCTTCTCCTTTTAGACAAAAATAATTTTAAAGTTTTTTCCCTATATGAGTCTATTTAAAACAAGTGACCCACAGGGAGGAGTCATTTTTGATCCCAGGGCTATAATTTGAAAATTCTTGGTATAGGTCCACTAGATGAGGCTACATACCAACTTTCAAAGGACTTGGCCTTCTTCTTTTAGACCAGAAGATTTTTAAAGTTTTTCCCTATATGAGTCTATGTAAAACAAGTGACCCTCGGAAGGGGTCATTTGTTACCCCAGGGCTATAATTTGAACAATCTTGGTAGAGGTCAGCTAAATGATGTTTCATACCAAATATCAAAGGCATGGGCCTTTTACTTTCAGACATGGGTAGGTGAACTGGCCGCCTTGATATGACTGAATTATTGTTGAAAAAGGCGTAAATCACCAATCAATCAATGACATTGTATGTAAGGCAGATCAATGTCAACAATGTTAACAAACAACAAGTGACCTCTCACATAGTCATTAATCTTTTTCAAAAAACCTGGTGTTGTTTTCTCTGCACAAGCAAAATTAAAGCTCTCATAAACAATCAAATAAATTTGAGAAAATTAGTTGATTATGAAAATTCAGTATCTCTATGAACTTACACACGTGGACAAACATATCCACTGATCCTAAAAACTGGCGATGAAGTGAGTTAAAATTAATATTGGAATATAAACTGGTTTGTACCTTGACTGCTTTCTGACCATACATTTTTCTTCTCTCAGAGCACTTCTGCAAGACTGTTTGGCAATAGACCTGACATGATCACCAACCTGTGAAGATGAGAAATTGTATAAAAACCACTACTTTGCCAGTGTGTTGTTGGATATTGTATACCATATATATATTTTAGGTATATGCCCTATTACAGCAGACATTTTTATTGATAAAGCCTAATAAGCCTAAAGGAAATTTCAAAGCTAATTGTCCAGCCTGATACCTCTGTCGCTAGCAATGAGGACTATATAAAGTATATATGTGAAGGTAGCCAGTCGCTTTAAAAGAATATTGTGTCGAATACAGCTGTTGCAAAGCCTGAAAACACAAGTTGGGTTAACTGGGGATGCCATGATTAAACACTTATGATATTGTTGAAATTTGCGTCAAACTCCAATCTATATAGCAATAATTGCTACTTAGTAAACGAGATATCCTTCGTTAAAATCCAAGTATTCTTTTTTAATTTTAATGCTGATTATGCATAGAGAAATCTACACAAAATTCAGTCTAGACTCATGTTATATTTAACCCTTTTCCTCATACGACAATTAGGCAGCAGACGACTTTGAACATATTTTGTCAAAAAATAGAAAATCTCTTTAATTGAATGAATAACCTATGACTAAAAGTGGAAAACATCGTGCCAAAAGGAGAAATTGCTCGTTATGAGCAATTTCTTCTTTTGTCATTATGTTTTCAAAAAGCCGTCTGCTGCAGAGGCGTCAGAAAGCGTCTATATGAGGGAAAGGGTTAAGCAGGCAGTTTGAACATTTCCCGAGAGGATTTTTTGTTCTAATTTCCACCTGACTTCAGCCCCCATATGTATTTATCAGCTACAATTGGCCATCCCCTATTTGCAGCACATGCATTAAATAGGAAGCAGACTACTCTGAAAACATATAGACCAAAATATGAAACAGCTTTATAAATAAGAGGGCCAAGATGGCCCTAAATCATTCACCTGATTGGTAGTAAATTAGCATCTAATATTTTACTGCAAATATCTGGGAAAATTTGATCAGGAGTGCAAATTAAACTGCAAAAAGTGGACACTGTTAAAGAAATTGCTTATCAGTAAAGGCATTTCTTCCAAATTATATTAGAATATTACAAGCAGATTCAGAGGAGAAGATTTTTAAAGTTTGGATATTTTTCCCCCTTCCTGATGCTGCAGCAACCAAAGTTATGAATGAAATTTAAATCTTTGAACAATTTGAAAGAGGACCTTCAAAAGAACATTCCTGTGAAGTTTGGTTGAAATTGGTCCAGTGGAATGGTAGGAGATGTCATTTGTAGCTAAAAGTTAAATTTACCCTTTTGTGATGACGCCTAGTTGCTATGATTGTGTAACCAATCAATACGACTTGAACAAATTTAGAAGAGGATCACTGAAGCAAGATTCATATTTAAGATTCATAATAAATTTTCTTAAAATCAGAGAAGCACTTTCATTAAAATGGAATTTTCACTTTTTTTCATTTTGCCCTGTTTCTGATGCCGCCTGACTGCCATGTTTTTCAACCAATCTGTATGACATGAACACTTTTTGTAGAGGGTCTCTAAAGGAACATTCCTATCAAATTATATTGTAATCTTACAAGCACTCAGAATAAAAGATTTTTAAAGTTTGGGCATTTTGTCCCCTTTCTGATGCCGCAGCAACCAAAGTTCTCAATGGAATTTAAATCTTTGAACAACTTTGAAAGAGGACCACCAAAGAATTTATTCTGTTGTTTAGGAAGAGATGATGTTTAAAGCTAAAAGTTAACGACGGACAGAGAGTGACCAGAATAGAATAAAAGTGTATTTGATGAATACATTTGAAAACATTGTAGAAAAGGGAGAAATTGCTTGTTTTGAGCATTTTCTACTTTTTTCGTTTTTGTTACAGAGTCGTCTGCTGCAGAGGCATTATAATTTGTCTGAATGATGAGAAAGGTTAATTAATACTGTTTTATTTGTGAAAAATGTTAATCCATTTGGTTTGTGCAAAATAACTACCACTTAGAACTTGTACAGTATAAAGATTGTCTTTAATAGTCAGCCTATGCATATTTACATAAACCTGCAGTACTGTCTTTATATAAGTACATGTACTTGCCGACTAATTTCATGGTTATGTTTCTCCACAAACTTGAGCACAACCATTTTATTTTTCATCCTGTTGCCACTGATCGGCAACTCAGATGGGCATTCCGTCTTAAAAGACCTGCATGTAGACAAATCAACAAGAGCTGTCGGAGGACAGCATGCTCGACATGTTTGTGTTTGCGATAGTCCAGGCAATAACGACATCGGTCGAATAGCACACACTCATGTAACTTTATCAAGCGATTCACAATGGCCACAGGGTTTAATTTCTAGCAACCCATGATGAATTAGGATGCGAAAGACTCGTATCAGGAGTTTCTGCGTTGTAAACAACATGTCGATTTATATTCAAGACTTAAAAGAAAGATCGAGCTGGCTTCCTGGGTATGTGGAGGGAAGTAGTCCTACATTGAATGACATCGCATATGGTTTTTGTTCATGTTGTTATTATCCTGCTTCGGTTGTACAATACGTTACACATGATAACACGAGTAACCGAGTGTCTTAATTATTTGAACTAGGGACGTAAGTTTATAAAATCTTTGTATATGAAGATGGTCAACAAGATGACCCCAATGCCATTTTGTCAAAGCTAGAACAGTATGTAAAACTAGCGAAAAAATAAGAGAGTGGCACGCTTGATCCTTAGAAAAACGAAACTGGAATGAATATGAAACATTCGACAATTTTGTGAAAGATACACGAATTATGCGACACTGGAAACTAATGACATTCTCATAGATCATATTGATATTTGGCAACCGTAGTTATTCATAGTTTACCTATGTGCTGTGTAAGCGGATTCTTCAGTGTATATAGTGACCTACTTTTTGTGATGTATAAGCGTATTCATTTATTTTAAGGGTAATCTTCAGTATCGGTTTATCTTTTTTCATGAACTTGTTCGGGGAGAATGGTATTAATAAACTCAAGGCCTCTAGTCGAGATAGAACGCTTAAACGACGACTGATATCGGACAGAGTTGACGCTTAGTTTGCTCGATGGTTGTTTTTCCAAAAAAGAAACATTTCCTTTGATTTTTTTTTGAGTAAATCGTCACTTTAATTTTCGAAAGATTTTTAGTAAATCTCAGCATATAACTGGGCATAACGATCAGCTCACGATGTCTGAAAGAAATAGAGGGTAAAATGAAACAAGAAAGGTCCGATAATTTCTATGTGAAATGAATCGGTTAGAACAAAGAAACTTGCGAAAAGATTGTTTCTTTGACCGGAGAAGCGTGGCTTCTAGTAAAAGAGCAAATGAATCTTTAAAAGCTACAAATGTTAGACAGTCAACACAAATCGCAGATTATGAACGTCAGCTTTTAGATTTGCAATTTAGCCACGCTACATTGCAAACCGATTTTTTAAATATAGCCGACACACAAAATAAGTTACTTTCGGAGAAAGTTAATATAGAGTCTAAAAATGATCATCAGGCATCGCAAATTGGCGATTATAAACGTCAGCTTTTAGAATTGCAAATAAATCATGCTACAATGCAAACTGACTTTTTAAACATAGCCGACACTCAAAATAAGATACTGTCGGAGAAAGCTAAGTTAGAATTGGAAAATGCTAGCTTGTCAAAGACAAAAGATCTTATTTATAACGAGTGTCTGGATATAAAAATGAAATATTCGTCTGTTTGTGCGAAAGTGTGGATACAATTTCTAATCATGTGAAGAACATCAACACGGTAAAGACAGTTGGAGTCTCGCAGGCACCAAAGAAGAGGAAGGGTACGTTTGATAGAAACATTTGTGAGGCTCTCTCTGCCATGGAAAACTGAATGTGTTACGCACATATTTTAATGAGGAATTCTTGTTTTATATATAGAAAATAACAAATATCGTATATATAGATCTACCTTTTTTTATTCCTAATTTCCAAGCATAGAGATAAATAACTGAAAGAGTTATATACATAAGTTTAATGAGGTAGTCTTATTTTATATATAGAACATTATACATGTGCATGATATCTGAACATAAAGATGAAAACATCAAATACAAAAATACCGTCAAACATTCTTATAGAAATTGTTTTAATCTTCAGCTACAAACATGCTGTATAGAGATCAGAGCACTCACTCTGATCTTATTCCGCATTGTTAGCCAGTTAAGAAAACAAGGCCACGATTACTTGTAGTTACAATCCATATAGGGCATACATACATACGCTATTGAACTATGGAACAGATGCAGCATCCAGTCAGCTAATAACGCAACTATTTCATATGGATGATTTTGATAGTCCAGGTAAGACGTTTTAAAAAGTTTAATGAGATAGATATACGTCTATAACATTTCCATGGTTGGAATACATTTCCAATTGCATGAGGATATATATCTAAATAACTGTTTCTATCATTGCAGGAGAAACAGATCCAACAAAGACTAACAGCGGACTTTATGAAAGATCTCAAACGATCAAGTCATCCAAACACTTTGATTTGCAAGGACCCATCTTTCATGATCTGTTTTCCATGTCTAGATATTTGTTGAATCGGGTAGATGTTAAAATAAAGCTCTATAGAAATTCTAACGAATTATGTCTGTTAGCGGGAGATGACAATGACTATCGTGTGATTGTCGAAGACATTTATATTCTTGCTAAAAAGATCAGAGTGAATCTTACTGTCATCTACGGGCATTCGACAATTCTTGAGAAACAAAATGCGTTATACCCCCCTTCAATAAGGTTGTGATGAGATCTGTGAGTATTTCAACTGGTTCGACAAATTACAACTGGGAAAACATGTTTCAAGGAAGACGACCAGATAGAATCGTTCTAGGATTCGTGAAAAGTAAAGCACTCAATGGCGATTACAAGACTAACCCATTCGATTTCGAGAATTGCGCGATTCAACAAATCGCTGTGTATTGCGATGGTCTTCCAGTAGGAGGAAACCCAATAGTAGTGTGTTTTTGGGGGTACACTTTTAGAAGTGGTTCTGTGGTGCTGATTAATGACGTGTGAATCTCATTGTAGTAATTGTCCCCCGCTTTAGCGAAAGCGTGGGGACTATTATTTCTCATTCGTCAGTCCGTCCGTCAGTCCGTCCGTCCCTCCGTCCCTCCGTCACGCTGTCACAAAAACTTTAACCTTGGTCATAACTTCTGAACCGTAATAGGTACTGCTTTCATATTTCACATGTGTATTCCTTGTGACAACCCCTTTCCATCAATACCAATTTTTTTGACCTTGTGACCTTGACCCTGGCGGGGGACCAGAATTCTCTGAATTTGCTTGTTCAAAATAGCAATTTATCATTTTGTTTTTTTAACCATGATTATGTGGGGCTGTACCATTGTACCATTCTGTACTATATTCAACGATGTGTAAACATTATTGTATCTTTAAAAAGTGAATCGTCACCATATTTGTTATTGTTACAGCGAATGAACAGAAGATACTAACAACATACTCTTAACAATAATGACACAAGCACAAATAAATTTTAAACAAAACCTTGATTATAAAGGTTTTGAAGATATAACATGGTCATCAACCACAAATCAAATAGAATGTAAACTTTGTGAATTTTTTTCATTGACTATAAAAAAAAAGGGGAGAAAGAAACCGGTTTTAATTTTAAAGAAATTAAGTGAAAAGGTTTACATAAATAAATCTTGATCGGTTCGATTTACTTTGTGATTTAATAGGCCTGTAGAAAACGGGTTGGTTTTTTTCCAAGGTTCTACCGGAAGTATAACAAAGCGATATTGATATTTTCCGGAAGGTATAGATGTACATGTTTACCCAAAAAATCGCATAGAAATCCGTCTCTTACAGTAAAAGTTATTGACGCTTCAAACTAGGAACATTTTCCTTTATTTTATATAGGAAAGTGAAAGTAAAAGAAGAGTAATTCGGATAGTACGTATTTTTCGGATATCTTCCAAAAGTATATGATTCATAAGGTTTATTGTTATTGTTTTATTAAAGACGTTTAACGTATTGAATTTATCAATGATTGTGTTTGTAAACATGAAAATGAACCTATGTAATCGGCGTTTAAAGCAATTTAAAATGTGTACATAATAACATTGTCTAATTAACAGTTAACTTATCGTTAAGCACATATAGTATGATCGTTCTGAATGCGCAATTTTAATACAGTTTTTATTAAATGAATTTATCTGAAATCAATTGCTTCATATATCAACGTAATAAATTATAAATGTCAGCGTGTCAATTTAAAATGATTAGTGGATAATTTTATTTAAAGCAAGTACATCTACATAATATTGACTAATTAACAAATTATTTATCATTCAGTCGACATTTAACCGGTCTTTATACTCTTTTAAAAACATGTGTGTGGTTTAATCCATCAGTTGAATATAGAGCTTGAATCAACTTGATTTATTTTACAAGATTAAGTTCAAGTTCTTTATTTGCATAACATTTTACATGTTGTTGCAACATATACATAATAAACAATTGTATAGCAATACATATAGTAAAGTTACATGTTGACATGTGATATATAATATTCGAGAAAAGTGTAATTAATATTAATGCGTACAAGTTG
The DNA here is from genome assembly GCA_031761405.1 of Serripes groenlandicus. NCBI lineage: Eukaryota > Metazoa > Mollusca > Bivalvia > Cardiida > Cardiidae > Serripes > Serripes groenlandicus. The sequence continues at coordinate 324,260 of JASEVX010000201.1, read as the reverse complement.
ACTAACCTTGGATTGTTTATTTTGTGGATTTAAAATAGCACCTTTTTCGGATTTCTATCAGTCTATGGTACTGTTTTAGAATCGCGTTTAGTATTGGTCATGTATATGTATTTACTAAGTTTTCGTAATATACTTAGTTTATCATTTTTCATTAGTTGTTTAAATTGATATAGTGATGGCCAAATATGATACTAATTTGGAAGTAAATTGATTCTCAGTTGACGATACAAAGGACATATAAGTATAAAATGATATTCATTTTCAATAACATTCCAGTTGCACATTTTACATATTTTATTTTCCCCAAGATGTTATTATATTGTCCTTCCTCAATTAATAAATGGTGGGATGAACATCTTAGTCTTGTCATTGTAATTCTGTAATTATTGTTATTAACACAATCGAGATATTTTTCGTGTTCAAAGTAGCTTTTAAAAGATCTGTAATATTGTAATTTCGCAGAATTATCTAAATCTGAAAACCAATTTTGAATGTAACTATCTTTTATTTGCCCAATAACAATTTCAACGTCAGAATTGGTAATGTCTGATTTCATGTGCATATATGATAAACCGAGACTATCCAGTAAACTGTTAATATCTTTGTGAAAAGTATTTACAATATTGCCCTTTGCATCCTTCATGTTAAAAACATAGGATAAACATATACATTTATAAATGTCAGCGTGTTATTTATTAACTGTCCAATGGGTGTCGTTTGTTCTGACGTAAGCAGTGGCGCAGTTTTATAAAATATCTGCGTAATAAAATTTCCAAGATAAACATTATACTAGCTAGTATGCTCTTGTATTGAAGAGATCAAGGTTGTTCTAAATCTGTGTTTAACATTTAATTTATTAACCAAACAATGGCTTCACTATTTTTGACGATTGTACTTTCAAGGCTAGTTTATGCATTATTTGCGACAAAAGTTGGCGTTAAGAGCTTTTTATCAGGCTTATATATGGTGTCATAACCATTTGCCTGTCATAGACCTACCTGATCTACGATTAAGCGGTTGAACACAAAATGAAAATGGAACATATCAGCCCGTCTATTTCGAAAAAGACCCAGCTCCAAAAGAAGTAAGAGACTTGACTCATATGTTTTGCACGGATAAAATGTGCGGATCAAGTCGGCAATGCCAGTGCCTTTCAGCAGGTTTACCCTGTCTTGAAAATTGTAAATGTTTTGCTGAATGCAATAACAAACTCATCGAAACAGATATTAATGAAGATGACCTTAACGATTAAATAGGTTGAAAGCAGTACAAAGTTCGCTAACAAATCATATTTCAAATTTGAAAGCAATACGAACTCTTATTTTAGATATTTGTTCCGCTGAAGCCAAATGGGGCCGACAAATAAGCGGACCGACATATCTATGGGCGCAAAAATACGATACCTATATATGCCCTAAAATACTTTTAGGCCAACAAATCTCACCAAATGCTTGTTCTTTTCATTCAGTCATTTTCAATAAAAGGGAAATTACTATGGTTTGTGTTAATTATAATTACAGTCGACGCTCGTTGTGTCGAATTCGAAGGGCCCTTCAAATTTTCTTCGACACAAGCGTACTTTGACTTATAAATAAATAACAAGTACACATATTTAACATACAAATAGCACAACATAATTAAACGATTTGTCAGCATTTACTCATTGATGATAATTTAATTTAAATTATGAATGATTTTCGTTCACGATGATTATTGTTTTTAAATGATCGCAAATTATGCGAATCAAAATTTAATTAAAAGTTAATTGTAATTTACAGACTTGTGTTTGGCTAATTAAACAAAGCGTGGTTATAAATTTACCTGTCAAGTCAACAAAAATGACCTACTTTGACTATTATCGTACACATACGCAGGTCAATTTCTAGTAGGGACCAAATAAAACTTTGACACAGGAGATGTTGTAAATTCTCGAATTTTGACTTATCCGTTGTAAAATCATATAGACAAAGAAGGAAAAGAATTGGGACCAGAAAAAACACGTTTGGACTGAAATATTAAAGAACTGAAGTATATTTACAGATTAAAAGTTTCGAAAATTTCCCAAATATCGAACGATGATTAGTCACAAAGTTACGGTAAAAAAGCATACATGAAAATTGTGTTTATTGTTATTATAAAAAAAATAAATAAAAAAATTGTGTTTATCGAAATGTTGAATTAATGAAAGGACAGACGGATAAATGGATGGGTGAAACAGATGAAAGGCACAACTAACCCCTAAATGTATGTCTTGTTTCAGACAGGTATGTTTAAATGATTTTGTAAAGGTATAACTTCATATATGTGTCAATTAACTCATTTACCGATTTAAACCGTACTCGTATAACTAAATTTGCGCATGCGCAGAAGATCTTTATCTATTAAACGCAATTGACGACTTCAAAAATATTGAAAATTTTATCTAAAAAAAAAAAAAATCCTGGCCTCTTGGAAACGCTCAAAATTTTGGTATTTCTAAGACCGCGATTTTTATGCGAGAACTTGCCTAATATGTAGCAGGTATTAACCTACTCAAAAACACCAAATTCGGCTTGTTATACTTCCGGTAGAGGTTCCTCCTTAATTAGGGCCCGTACAGAAAATTCCTACAGGCCTATAAAGGAAAGCATTCATTTTTAGCTCACCTATGCACGAAGTGCAAGGTGAGCTATTGTGATCACATTTTGTCCGGCGTCCGTCCGTCGTCCGTCCGTCGTCCATCGTCAACATTTGAGCTTGTTAACACTCTACGGGTTACATTTTGCATCCAATCTTCATGAAAGTTTATCAGAACGTTCATCTCCATAAAATCTTGGACAAGTTCGAAACTGGGCGATATGAGGTCAAAAACTAGGTCACTAGGTCGAATTGAAGGAAAATCATGTTAACACTCTGGAAGCCACATTTTCAACTTGAGCATATTGAAACTTTATCAGAATGTTTGTCTTGATGATATGTAGGCCAAGTTCGAACATGGGTCACGTTTGGTCAAAAAGTAGGTCACTAGGTCAAATTGAAGGAAAATCTTGTTAACACTCCAGAGGCCGCAATTTTTGCTTCAGCAGTTTGAAATTTTGTCAAAATGTTTGTCTAAAAAATATCTAGGTCAAGTTCGAATATGGGTTATGCCGGGTCAAAAACTAGGTCACTAGGTCAAATTGAAAGAAAATCTTGTTAACACTTTTGATGCCGCATTTTTTGCTGCAGCATCTTGAAATTTAGTCAGAATGTTTGTCTTAAATATATCTAGGTCAAGTTCAAATATGGGTCATATTGGGTCTGAAACTAGGTCACCAGGCCAAATTGAGGGAAAATCTTGTTAACTCTGTAGAAGCCGCATGTTTTGCTTCAGCGGCTTGAAATTTGTTCAGAATATTGAGCTGAATGATATCTAGGCCAAGTTCGAATATGGGTCATGTATGGGAAAATCTTGTTAACTCTGTAAAAGCTGCATTTTTTGCTTCAGCAATTTGAAATTTGGTCAGAATGTTTGTATAAATGATATATAGGCCAAGTTCGGATATGGGTCATGCCGGTTTAAAAACTAGGTCACTAGACCAAATTGAAGGGTAATCATGTTAACACTGGATGCCGCATTGTTTGCTTCAGCAGCTTGAAATTTGGTAAGAATGTTTGTCTGAATTATATCTAGGTCAAGTTCAAATATGGGTCATATTGGATCAGAAACTAGGTCAATAAAGGAAAATATTGTTCAAACTCCGGAGGCCGCATTTTTACTTTGAGCAAGTTGAAACTTAGTCAGAATGTTGTCTTGATGATATCTAGTCCATGTTGGAATATGGGTCATATCAGGTAAAAAATATAGATCACTAGGCCAAATGAAGGAAAGTATTGTTAACACTGTGGAGGTTGCATTCAGAATAATTGTCTTGATGTGTTTTGCATTGCAGTACATTGTATAATTAAGGTGAGCGATCCAGGGCCATCATGGCCCTCTTGTTTAAGTAGACAGTTTGGTTTAATATTTAACGGTAATGTTACTTTTAAGCTCACCTGAGCTTTGCTCAAGGTGAGTTATTGTGATCGCCTTTTGTCCGGCGTGCATTGTGCGTCGTCCGTCAACTTCTTCTCCTCAGTAACCAGTGGGTCAATTGGGATGAAACTTCACAGAAAGTATCCTCTCAATGACCACACCGGATTTCCTTCAAATTTTTGGGATCCATGCAGAATTCTGGTTTCCATGGCAACGAAATGAAAAAAAACTTCAAAATTCTTCTTCTCCCAAACTGGTTGGCAGAATTTTCAATAATTTTGTAGAATTGTTCCTTGGATGACCCTCTATCAGATTCCTTCAAGCCATGTTGATTGGTTGAAAAACATGGCCGCAAGGAGGGGCGGGGCTATTTTGCCTTATATGGCTATAGTGAAAACTTAAAAAATCTTCTCCTCCGAAAGTGTCAGGCCGATTTTCAAATAGTTTTGTAGAAATGTTCCTTAAGTGACCCACTATCAGATTCCTTCAAGCCATGTTGATTGGTCGAAAAACATGGCCGCCAGTGGGCAGGGCAGGGCTATTTTGCCTTAAATGGCTATAGTGAAAACTTAACAAATCTTCTTCTCCCAAACTGGTTGGCAGATTTTCAAATAAATTTGTAGAAATGTTCCTTGGATGACCCTCTATCAGATTCCCTCAAGCCAAGTTAATTGGTTGAAAAACATGGCCGCCAGGGGGACGGGGCTATTTTGCCTTATATGGCTATAGTGAAAAATTAAAAAATCTTCTTCTCCGAAAGTGTCAGGCCGATTTTCAAATAATTTTGTAGAAATGTTCCTAGAGTGACCCTCTATCAGATTCCTTTAAGCCAAGTTGATTGGTCGGAAACTATGGCCGCCAGGGGGCGGGGCTTATATAGCTAAAGTGAAAAAAAAAAAAAATCAGGTGAGCGATTCCAGGGCCATCATGGCCCTCTTGTTTAGTTGCATTTATTGAAGGGAATTCATCCAATAAACATCAAAACAATGTCTAAAATGGAGTTGATTGAAACAGGTTACTGTTATCCAATGTATATATTTTATAATGATAGATTAGAAACCTTTTCAACTTGGTCAATACAGATTAAACCCGATAAACATGAACTTACAAAAGCCGTTTTTTTTTATTCTGGACGAAATGATACTGTAGAGTGTTTTTCATGTGGAGTACAACTATGTCAATGGAAATCTGTTGATACTGCAATGAAGGAACATAGTCAGTGGTCTAGTGGATGTGTTTTCTTAAAGATGATTGGATATGGCGAGTCATCCATTATACCCAAATCTGACCAACATCAACCAGCAGTCAGTAAAACTTCAACACTCCCACAACCAACATCGATTTCTTGGACCAATGACAATTGTGGTTTCGGATATTTATAGTACAAAATTTGAACAATATCAGAGAACTGATTATCCGTATAAAATACTGTGATAAATATTTTGTAGCTTTAAAGAAACAACGATGTCTTCTAAATACACGCTTTTAATGGAGTCTTATTTCGACTTTCTTTACGCTAAATCATTGTCAGAAGTGCTCGGGATAGTTGTGAAGGAACAATGTTATGGTTGTCAAGTGGATCATCCATCTCAAAAACATCACCCATGTATTATGGATGATGAAGAAGACCATGTTATGATGTATTTCCATCATCTTGTGGAAAAGATAGACGAACAAACAATTTTATCAGTGTGGTGTGATTTCATCAATCAACTAGATATACCCAAAGAACTTATGGATATACAGAAACAGAAAATGTATAGTGAAGGCTGGCTACAAACTCTAAAAACCGACAAATGGGAAGACAAGATTATAAAAATGATATTAACAAAGAAGACTTTTTAATTAAAAAATGTGTATCTTTATAGTGAGTTAATTGTTATTAAATCAATACTTTTGTTTCTCGTTTTATTATACCAGTTTGATTTACATTTTTTCAATACACATTTATATTCATTCTTTTCTCTTAATGATAAAAGGGTATATATATATATAAATGTTAACTTGAAAGTCTTTCGCATCTTGTTTTCAACTATAACAATTCCCTCCTTAACATATCGATAGAGTGTCCACATATGGACACAAGAAGTCATGGATTTAATCTCAGCAGAGTTGTGGTAGTGATATGAATACAGGAGGTCACGAATTCAATCTCAACAGAATCATATCAAAGATTTAAATATAATGATTAGCTTTCCATTCATGTCACTTATAAGAATAGACTAGCATTGCAACTAATTTGTTGATATAGCGAGATAAGTAGACCCATGATATTGTTAACTCCTCTATTTTAAAAAAGGCAACAATAAACAAACTAGTTTATTGTCTTGTTTGAAGTAGAGGAGTTATATGTTTATATATTTATTCTATTTTGAAAACATTTATTTGTTGTGTGAAGGTTGTAAATGTTGCATCAATGGATAAAGAGGAGAGGAAAAAACATCTTACAACAATACTACTTTAATATTACTAATCGTGGTTCATTTGCTGGAGCTTAAACATTATATCAAATATTAAACAAAATATATCCGAAACAGTTTACAGTATACTTTATTCAAAAGTGGTTAAACACACAAGACTCGTATTCACTGCAAAAACAAGTACGACATAAGTTTAAAACTCCACAAGTCCGTGTATCATCTATTCGGGAACAGTGTGATGCTGATTTTATGTCTGTAGGGAATCTGTCAAAAGAAAACAATGGAATACAATATTTACTCTGTGTAATAGACATTTTTTCTCGATATGCATGGGTAAGACCATTAAAAAATAAAAGTGCCAAAACTGTGTTGAATGCAACAAAAAACATATTTAAAGATGCTTCACCACTAAAGTTAAGAACAGATAAGGGAGCTGAATTTGTTAATCAATGGTTTAAAAGCTATATGAAAGCTCATGATATATATTATTTTGTTACACAAAACAAAGTTGGAGCAAATTATGTGGAAAGATTTAACCGAACACTAAGAACTCAACTTTTTAGAATGTTAAGATATAATAGAAGCTATCGTTACATTGATGATTTACAGAACATTGTCAACACTTATAATTCCACACCTCATCGAAGTTTGAATTATCTTTTACCAATCGATATTAACAAACAAAACGAAGCTGATGTGTGGGCATACATGTATCTCAAAAAACCTAAACATCTTTCTAAAAACCCTCCATCCTTTAAATTTAAAAAAAATGATTATGTGCGCATAAGTTTCATAAAACACCCATTTAGAAGAGCATATCAAGATCAATTTACAACTGAAGTTTTTAAAGTTGATAGTAGATTTTTAAAACAAGGTGTACCATTGTATAAATTAAAAGATCTAAATAATGAGGAAATAAAAGGTTCTTTTTATACACCAGAGTTACAAAGTGTGGATAGCTCTAAAGATATATGGTTCATAGAAAAAATTCTAACTGGTTAGTTATATTTCAATTTTAATTATTTCATCATTTACAGTAAGTAAATTATTAAGCGCCCAAAATGACCTCAGTTGTCGACGGGAAACACCATTCATTCATTCATTCATTCTGTTAAGAATTTCCTACAAATTACTTCTACTAAACCAATAGACTGATTTCAAAATAACTTTCCAGGAATGTTCCTTAGGTGGTCCTCTTTTAAAGTTGGTTAAAGAATTTAATTCCAAGTAGAACTTTGGTTGCCGCGGGATCAGAAATGGGGGAAATTGCCAAAACTTTAAAAATCTTTTTGTCCAAAAGTACTGGCTTGATTTGAAAATAATTTTGCAGAAATGCTTCATATGGAAGATAGTTATCTAAGAAGTCCATACGGCTTAAGTGGGATAATTAATACTGATGGTGTCAACTTATATGCATCTTCTGAAGTAGAGTTATGGCCCATATTCTTAGCAATAAATGAACTTAGTCCCACTTTAAGATTTGCTAGAGAAAACATGCTGCTTATAGGAATTGGGCAGGAAAGCCACCATTTAAGCCCATTTTTTGACACTTTAAGTGAAGAACTGAACACTATGCATAGTTTGGGTGTTAAAATTGAACTAAATGGAAAAATAATTACAGTTAAACTTGGTGTTTTTTGTGGTGTGTTTGACCTTCCTGCTAAAGCTAGTATTTTAAATATGACATACTTTAACGGGAAAGAAGGATGTATTACATGTGAAGATCCAGGTATGCGGGTTAAACAAGGTAAAGAAACATCACATTGTTACCGATACAGGAATGTAGAGTCGAGTTTTCCGGTGAGAAATCATGAGTCGGTGAAAGCAGATATGCAACATGGAACTGACAAGAAACCTGTTAAGGGCTTCAAAGGTGTTTCTGGTCTTTCTGAGATTAAAACATATGATATGGTAAGAGGAACCGTTCCTGATTATATGCACTGTATTCTTTTAGGAATAACTAAAACTTTGCTATCATCATCAGAAAGTGGAAAGCCATATTTCATTGGTAAAGATATAAACAAAATATCTGAGCGGATTGCAAAGATTAAACCACCACTTTGTATAGAGAGATTGCCACGAAATCTTGAGAAACATTTTCAACACTTAAAGGCTACTGAACTACAAGCTTGGTTACTGTTTTATTCCATACCTTGCTTGTGCGGTATTTTGCCATTAGCTTATTTACAACATTGGGCATGCTTGTCTGAAGCTGTGTACATCTTTCTAGGCTTAAATTATGTTGCATATCTAAATGACGGTCCACTGTACAAAACAAGACATAAAACAAATTAATTAATAATGTATCAGATTAACCAACAAGCAATCAATTGCCGATTAGCAGTTAAGCATGACTAATCATTTTACCAAGCTAAGTTAAAGACAGGTGTATGCTAAATCATCAATTAACACCTATATACGCCGATAATTGAACAAAGGGTCGAACAGTTTTAGCAATCAGGGGTCGAAAAGTCGGAGGGTCGAAAAATCTGCTTTTGTCCGGCGTCTGTCGTCCGTCAACATCTTCTCCTCAGTAACGAGTGGGTCAATTAGGATGAAACTTCACAGAAAGCATCATCTCATTGACCTGACCAGAATTCCTTCAAATGTTTGTGATTCATGCAGAAATTATTTTAAAGAAGTGTTTCTTGGATAACCGTCTATCAGATTCCTTCAAGCCATGTTGATTGGTCGAAAAACATGGCCGCCAGGGGGCGGCGTTATATGGATATAGTGAAAACTTATAAGATCTCTTCCTCTGAAAGTGTATGGTCGATTTTTAAATAATTTGTAAAAATGTACCTTGGGTGAACCTCTATCAAATTCCTTCAAGCCAAGTTGATTGGTAGAAAAACAAGGCCGCCAGGGGGCGGGGCTTTTTTGCCTTATATGGCTATAGTGTAAACTCAAAAATCTTCTCCAAAAGTGTCAGACCGATTTTCAAGGGGTTTCAGGGGGCGGCGTTATATGGATATAGTGAAAACTTATAAGATCTCTTCCTCTGAAAGTGTATGGTCGATTTTTAAATAATTTGTAAAAATGTACCTTGGGTGACACTCTTTATCAGATTCCTTCAAGCCATGTTGATTGGTCGAACAATATGGTCGCCAAGGGGCGGGGCTTCTTTGCCTGTAGAAATGGTCCTTAGGAGACCCTTTATCAAATTCCTTCAAGCCATGTTGATTTGTAGATCAATAGGTCGAAAAACATGGCCGCCAGGGGGCGGGGCTATTTGGCCTTATATGGATATAGTGAAACAAGAGGCCCATGAGGGTTTGACTATGTTTACATGTATATTAATTTCAAGGCAGTTACTGATGAACATAATATAAATGTGCATGCATGTACTGGTAATTATTAGAAAAATGCTCTGCTCCTTCACAGTAGATAAGTTCAGTAGATTTGAGTTGAACTCACACTTATCACAATAGAAGTCATCATCACCGTCTACAGGGGCTTCACTGCACTCACAATTTCCATCAGTTGGTCCTCTGTCCAGCTTAATTTACAACACATACATGTCACATTTTCAGAATCCTCAATTTCGTTTGAAATATCATTTCTATTATGTTCATTTTGGTTTTTTTCAGTGGACTCTGGCTCATCTGTGATAGAAGTTTTCCTTGCGTATGTTTTTTTCTGAGACAATTTAATGTTCCTAGAACTTTTGCCTGCAGCTTTTCTGCTAGATTTTGCACTTTTTAATTTTGATTTACTGTTTTTCTTCAGTGCTAGTGACATGTACTTCTTCTTTGCTTTAATTTCCCTTTCTCAAATTCCAATCTTTGGTTATTTATAAAGTGAAGTCATAATACCTGTAATTAAATGTAGTGTCATGTATTGAAAGATTAGTTTGCCGTTTCAAAGTTAAACTTCTAAATAATACATTTAAAAAGTGTGTAAAACAGATTTTTTGTTTTTCAATAGACAAATTTTAGAATGCAAATATCTGACGAAAATATATGTCCATTGTAAATATGTTCTGTTAAACAGTTTTTTTTTTATTGTTTCAATAAATTTCAGAAAAAAGAATCATGTATTTATTGTTATTCTAGTTGTCATACAGGTGTAATGTAATGAATGTATCCACTCACTATATAACGTAGTTCACATAACGGAATTGGCATGTATAATGTTATCTAAAAACAAATATTTGCAAATTTTTTTACTGTTGAAATAGGCAGCATCAAGGAATAATCTGACAAAATCTAACATAAAAATAACTTATTTAAACAAAACTAGAACTATCACTAAATGTGATTAATACCCGCGAACGCCGCCCTGATAGGAAAGGTTGTGAAATATTTAGAAACCCCACCTTAAAAGGCGAATGTTATGGATCGGGTTATTCTTGTTTTGTTCATTTTTGGATAACAAAGGGCAATAACTCTAATTTTGGAAATTAGAGTTATGGTTCTTGTACACTGCACTTCCTCTGATTATGCTCTACCGTTGTATGTAGTTTTATTAGATTCCATCTGTTAGTTATTAAGTAATTCTCGGACAAGAAAAAGTAACAAAGGGCAATAACTCTGTATTTAGGAAAAATAGAGTTATGGTTCCTGTACACCGCACTTCCTCTCAATGTGTTGTATCATCCTATGATGGTTTATTAAATTCCAACAATTAGTTTTAAAGTCTTGCTCCGGACAAGGAAAATCGCAACCGACACACCACAGTGTGACTCCAATATACCCCCTCTAAACTTCGTTCATGGGGGGTATAAAAATATTTCAAGTTTTTTTCAAAAATTGTCCACATTTCTGGTTTTTTGATGTACAGTAATTGTGTTAGTTATTACCACGCTTCCGGGACAAGTTTGTTGTACGTGTGCTTCGTGAATAGATTAACCGGAACTGAACATAACCCTGAAAACAAATGAATACGCTTATACATCACAAGAAGTAGGTCATTATATATACTGAAAAATCTGCTTAAACAGCACATACGTCAATATGATTTAATACGGTCGGCAAATATCGATAGTATCTCCTCTCAACACTAAGGTATAATGTCCGAAAGTTCAAGTTCAATCAAAGCGCTGATGGTATAGGGGGCATATGTAAGTTGAAAACATATGGCATAGATCATACGGACAAACATTGTTGAAACAATGAAACAATGACCTTTAAACAAACCAAACCAAAAATGTTTGAAGCAACACATTTTGCCTGCCAATAACATATACCTCATTTGTCAAAGTTTTACCCTTTTCTTGTATAAACAAAATATCGAAGGACAAAAGATTGACAAAAAAAACCCGAGCAGCTACCCTTAATTAAAATATTTCTAGTTCAGAAATCACTAAAGATCCACAATGTATATTGTAATCATGCTGATAAATGAAAGACGATCGAAAGCATGATAGAGTTATGTTTCTTTTGCACTGCACAATTGCAGCTCTGAGTTTCCTATACACCAAGTCTTAAATTGATATATTGGACATATATTGAGACAATAACCGAAGAAATGAAAAAATTTAGTTTACACCTAAAAAACAGATTGTGACAAAAGGAGAAATTGCATGTTTTGTGCAATTTCTTCTTTTGTCACTATGTTTTCAAAAAGCTGTCTGCTGCAGAGGCGTCAGAAAGCGTCTATATGAGGGAAAGGGTTAAAACAGCCTGGTTAAAAGCCAGAAAGAGTGGTTAAGATAAATCTTGATATTTTACATTAGATTAGTTATTTTCCCTGAAGAATGCATTCATATTTTCCTTTATGACTAAGTGTATATTATTTCTTATAAATACACAAGTTTTGAGATTGTATGACGTGAAAGTGCTTATTTCAATAAAAGTATATTTTTGTTAAAATATGGACTGCCACAAGAACTGATGTGTGACAGTAAGCAAAATAGCATGTAGTTACTCACCGTCACCACTCAATCAGATGCAGAAACATCCATATACAACTAGAAATATCAATGAAGGTGATGAATACCCCCAGCCTGCGCCCTGTCGCAGTTATTGCACACAATTAAGGGGCCATAACTCATTTAATAATCATTTCAGTGCAACACGCCAACATTATGCACAAATAGGCTTCTTGTGAAGTTATATTAAATTCTGACAAAGGGTTGCAGAAAAATAGTGTTCGTAACAAACATCCATATAATGTAATATGTACGAAAAATTGAAGGGGCCACAACTCATGCAAAAAAAAATTCAGTGCAACAACCTGACAATATGCACAACAAGACATGGTATTAATCATTCTGGTGAAGTATTTATTAAATTATGACAAAGGGTTGCAGAGAAATAGTGTTCCCAAGAATTGTCCATATATGTATGCAAAATTCAAGGGGCCATAATTTATTGAAAAATTGTTCCAGTCCAAAACCCTGACAATATGCACAACTAGGCTTGGTATCAATCATGATTGTGAAGTTTTATTAAATTCCGATCAATGGTTTGTGAGAAATAGTGTTCACAAGAAATGCCCATATATTTAATATGTATGAAAAATTCAAGGGGCCATAAATCATTGAACAAGATGCCCATGGGCAACATGTCGAGCCAATATGTCAAAGCATTTATAGTCTTTTGACTCTAAGTGTGACCTTAAATATTGACTGGCATTGGTTTTAACAGTGACACCTTATCATCAGAGTGAACATTTCTACAGGTCTGTTGACAATAAAAATACAACAGCAAATTGTGAAGTTATTACTAAACTTTGACCCTTGGCCTCTAACAGCCCAAACAAGGTATCAAATGTCAATTTTTGACCTTATACTTTGATGTGGGACCTTCACCTTGTATGTGAGATGCTTACTGATCAGGTTCAACATTTCTGCAAAGTTACATGAAAATAAACAATAATTTGCGAAATTATCGTCCCATCAAGTTATAAATGATCATTTTTTGACCTTTGACCTCTAAGTTTGACCTTGACCTTTGACATAGAGTCATGGGTTTTATATTACAGCCCGGACAAGGTACACAACCAAAAAAATTGTTGCAACTATATCTCGCTCACCGCAAGTGGGCTCGACACAAATTAGTCCAGTGTAACACCTGAACAGTATGTACAACTAGGCTTGGTAATAATCATTCTTGTGAAGTTTTATTAAATTCCGATCAATGGTTTCTGAGAAATAGTGTTCACAAGAAATGTCCACGGACCGACCGACCGACCGATTGACCAACCAACGGACCGACAAGCGTGACTCCTATATAGCCCCCATATACTATGTATCTGGGGGTATAAATACAACATTATTATTTTATTCAAGTTAACAATATTCATTAAAACTGACCTGTACATCATTTGTTGCAGTTGGATTCAAGAAACCTTCTTCAGGTAGCTCGTCTGATGAACTATAAGCTGCATCTAGGGACTGTAAAATAAACACACACAAATATAACAATAGAAGTAACTGCATTGTCAGTTTAGTGAGAACTATATGTGTATAACCATTCTGTATAAGATACCAAAGTTTTGCAAAAAATGAAAATATAGATGTTTAAACAATAAAAAAAAAAAAAAAATTATCATGTACAATGATTTCTGTCTACTCTTTTAGATTGTAATACGACACAGGACAATTAAGATGCCAAAAACACAACAAGGTGTCAATCACAACATTCGTATGAAATTGTTATCACATGTCGGTTAATGTCCTGTCGCATGTTGTTTTGCAATGTTGTGTATTTAAGCGTTGTTCTCTTTAAGATTGATGCATGTTAAACAATACAACATATTATAGCAAAATGACACTACATGCTACAGGACAACACATTTACATTATTGCATTGCGATGCTTTGTGATGCAATTATATTGAATTGGCATCTTTTAGCATGTTGTGTGTCAGATGACAGGTTCTTAACACCATTCTGCAGTATTTTCCTAGTTTAAAAAATGACTGAAAAGACATTTCAGTGCAAGTTATCTAATATATAAACGAAACAAACCTTCATATTTGTATGCAAATACCATTTTACTGGATGGCTTTTTACTTGGCTAAAGTACTCTCCAACGGTGAAATCATCTAATTCTGTTATTGGCTCGTTTGCAAACGAAGCAATGTTGTAAAGTTTCTCGCACTTTCCTAAATCTAAACTTTTCCTATCTAAGATGCATTGTGTAGCCTGTTCCTTTGTCATGTTTTTGTCGAGCAGCAACCTCTGCTTGAATGTTTCTGAAACTTTGTCAGATGTATTGTTTGGTCATGGGACATCTGTCAACGTCAAAATGTTCAGGGTCAAGGTCATAATTGTGCAGAACTTGACCTTGGTTAGGTTATAATATATTAAGATATATACACTTGGAGTGAGTTATTTATTTATCATGACATGTTGATAACAATGCATTGATAGACACTTACTTTTCACATTTTATCAACTTTACTTTCTTTTTGCATAGTGATACCATTTAATATCTGATTTTCTTAGAAGAGCGAGACACCCTCAGCCCGAGGTCTTGATTAAAAACAATTCTTTAACTCCTTTTCTCGCTTATTTATATATATGCAGGAAAAGGAGTTAACTTTATATCTTACTTATCTAAAAGAAATGACTTTGGAATTTGCAAAACAAAATATTCTACAATTTATTACACTCATGAATGATATTTAAAAATGTCTATATTGGAGAATATCCGGCCTTCTCCTAATCCATGATGGATATCGCCGCACTACATCCTCTCTTACTACATCCTCCCTGCGTCTTTGGAAGCCTTCAATTTTTCTGATGAGTTAATCATAAAATGATATTAAGATATCAATAATTAAGTTTGATGTATAGTATATAATCCAAGAAATAATTGAGGAAACGATGAGTGCGATGAATTGTAGGATATTTTGTACTGCAATAAAAGAAATAATTTATTATTAGTCATTTTTTCTCACTGAAAACTCTACCACAGAAGACCCAACAGAATCATTAGATAAATGTCTTCTAAATCCGGCTATTTCAATGTTTCTGTTTGTTCTTCGATGTCGTCTTATTATGATGATGATGACTGCTGAGATGGATGAGATATATATTTTATGAATGTCTGAAAATTAAATATAAAGATGATTATAACAAATGATATGAAATAATGTTATTCCTTCCTTATCCCTACTATAACTATCTAATTACTCAAGTCCTTAGATAGTAATAGTATAGATATGGAAAACAAAACCCTATTCAGAGCTCTTCTTATACACTACATTCCTAGACTATATATATATATAATTTCAATTTGTTTAAAAAGAGAAAAGTAGCTGTAAAAGAAATAACTTTTGATATTTAATGTTTTTATTCTTTTAGCAAAAACAATAAATATTGTTATTAAAGATATTATGCTAAGAATTGATATGTAATAAATATATAATCACCTGGAAATGTATTGTCTTCAAATTCTATGTTGTGTGTTGTTGATATCTTGTCTGTTGATGATGATGATTTGTCGGTGTTCAATACAATGGGAATCCTGGGACTTAATGACTGTACAATTGTGGATTGTAAACTTGGCTGAAAAGTAAGTAATGAATTATAAGCATTGATAAATTACTTTTAGTATAGCACTAATATTATAATATATTTGATATAGAATTATATGTGGGAAAGAGTTAATGTTTTCAACACTTTCGTTTATTTCTACATAATTAATCATTGATAATATCAAAAGACACATGTTTAAGCTAATGTCCATGAAAAGGGTAAAAGGGTATATTTAATTTTCTTACACAATCAATCTCGGCGTTGTTTCCATAAATGAGTTACACATCAGTTCTGTGGTTCTCCAACTGTATGCATCTCACATCACCATATTGTATGTCTATCCTATTAACATTCGGTAGCATCCATAAATTTATTTCTCCTTTCAACTGCTTAAACTGGATTCTCTCTATGTCCGTGTTTTCTGTTTTCATTGTGAAATCCCCACCTCCTACATCACTACAATCCAATAACGGGCCATTATCCTGACATACTTGGTCCATATACATAAGTTCCCCTTCTACACTTATCGCTAACATCAAAAACAAATAAATCATCCTTCTAATAAATAAATAGATATAGAAGTTGATAGAAACTGAGAGGAGAAAGCGAGTGATGCTTTATATATAAAAGAGGTGAAGGTCGATATTGAGCATTGCTAATATACGTAATGTATAAGAACTTATCGAAAAGGATAAATATTGTATAATGAATGGGCAATGACTATTTTGATTGAGTTGAAGAAAGTGTTTTAGTTTTTATCTTATATTTAAAATTGAAGCGAGTTCTCTCTATTTGTTTAGTTTATATCATAGATGAAGTATATACAACTAATTTTCAGAGTGTGAAGCGATGTGTATTTTTTTTTAAATATTTTGGATGTAAAGTGTTTAAACATCTAATTAGCTACAACGGTTTAAAAAACCTATCCCGGATTATTGAGTTTCTCAAAAGATGACCAATAGAAATATCGCAAAGGCGAAGATTGACAACTGGAAAGAAATAAAATCCTTGAAGTTAAGAGTTAAATGCTCACTTCTTCAAATTAAAGTTGTTGAAACTTAACTTCATCATGTCTTTTGTAGAAAAAAGGAATGTTAAAGGGGAGGTTGTAAAAGCTTCTATTAAATTCGGAAAAAATAAAGAAGTTTGCTTCACGCCATTTAATGGCGCAACTTATGTCCATCTTACGGATGCTAAACACTGTTTCGTAGAAGGGAAGTTCGATTTTAGTAAAATGAAATCAATGTCATTTAATGTTAGGGAAGTTGATGAACTTCGCGCATTACTCTCTCATATCGAGATATATGATTCGTTGTTCAAAGTCAACCAGCAGTAATTTATTTCTTTTTAATTCCTTCGGGTTTCTTCTCTCCTTTATTTCTCTTTAATTCGGTTGTCATATAAATATTGGTTATATACAAAGTGCAAAGTTCTTTTTAAGATATATATTAGATCCAATATATATATCTAAGAAATTTGCTGACATTTTTAGCTCGCCTATTCGAAGAAATAGGGGAGCTTATGTTATCACCCCGGCGTCCGCGTTGCCAGCTTGGTCAAACCTTTGCGTGCAAGGCTTTTTCTCAGACACTGTGTATGCTGTTGCTTTGAAACTTCACCCACTTATTCAGGGTCATTAGGGGACCTTGTATGTCAAGTCCCATAACTCTGGAATGGATTTTGACTGAATTGTGACCCTTTTTGGACTTAGAATTTTGGTCAAACCTTTGCGTGCAAGGTCTTTTCTCAGACACTGTGTATGCTGTTGCTTTGATACTTCACACACTTATTCACGATCATTAGGGGACCTTGTATGTCAAGTCCCATAACTCTGGAATGAATTTTGACTGAATTGTGCCCCTTTTTGGACTTAGAATTATGGTCAAACCTTTGCGTGCAAGGCCTTTTCTCAGACACTGTGTATGCTGTTGCTTTGAAACTCCACACACTTATTCAGGGTCATTAGGGGACCTTGTATGTCAAGTCCCATAACTCTGGAATGGATTTTGACTGAATTGTGCCCCTTTTTGGACTTAGAACTTTGGTCAAACCTTTGGGTGCAAGGCCTTTTCTCAGACACTGTGTATGCTGTTGCTTTGAAACTTCACCCACTTATTCAGGGTCATTAGGTGACCTTGTATGTCAAGTCCCATAACGCTGGAATGGATTTTGACTGAATTGTGCCCCTTTTTGGACTTAGAAC
Source organism: Serripes groenlandicus (assembly GCA_031761405.1). Taxonomy (NCBI): domain Eukaryota; kingdom Metazoa; phylum Mollusca; class Bivalvia; order Cardiida; family Cardiidae; genus Serripes; species Serripes groenlandicus. Next base: position 306,214 of record JASEVX010000201.1, on the reverse strand, counting down.
TTTGGTCAAACCTTTGCATACAAGGCCTTTTCTCAGGCACTGTGTATGCTGTTGCTTTGAAACTTCACACACTTATTCAGGGTCATTAGGGGACTTTGTATGTCAAGTCCCATAACTCTGGAATGGATTTTGACTGAATTGTGCCCCTTTTTGGACTTAAAGTTTTGGTCAAACCTTTGCATGCAAAGTATTTTCTCCGACACTGTGTAAGCTGTTGGTTTGAAACTTCACACACTTATTCAGGGTCATAATATGACCCTGTATGTCAAGTCTCGTAATTCTGGAGTGATTTTGATGGAATTGTGCCCCTTTTTGAATTTTTGTCAAACCTTTGCGTGCAAGGCCTCTCTTCAGACAGTGTATGCTGTTGGTTTGAAACTTCACACACTTATTCAAGGTCTTTAGATGACCTTGTATGTCAAGTCCCATAACTCTGGAATGAATTTTGACTGAATTGTGCCCCTTTTTGGACTTATAATTTTGGTCAAACCTTTGTGTGAAAGGCCTTTTCTCAGACACTGTGTTAGCTGTTGCTTTGAAACTTCACACACTTATTCGGGGTCATTATACCTAATGCTATAACTGTTCTGAAGTAGGCCCTGATAGGCGAGCTATATTGTCCTCCGACAACTCTTGTTGTTATATAATATATGTATAACGCTTTGATAATATTTCATATATAATACTAATCATATTTATTATCTACAGGGCTCAACAGTGGGATACGACTCAATAACTCCACCTCGTAATACCCAAATACAAATGGTAAGTAATTTTCATTTATTATCTTTTTACTGACTAAAACAACTTTATTTTGATGATGTTGGAGAATATGTTATGTTCTAAACATGCTATTACTTCATGAATATTATTTCACTTTTAATACTTATCATGTTTATTATCTTTGAGAAATGAACGTTTTAGGATTTACTTGAGATAATAAATATAATTATTTTATGACAATTGAAAAGAAAGAAAGAATAAACACTAGATTGTTTAAGTCCTAAATATATTTGGGGAAAACAATGAAGTTTGCTTCTCGTCATTTAATGATGCAACTTACGTGCATCTTATGGATGCTAAAACTTGCTTAATGTTAGGGAAGTTGCTGAACTTCGCGCATTACTCTCTTACGTTGCTGTAACTATGAAGATAATAATAAATATAGTTTTCGTTGTTTCCATAAATCATAATTATCAATCTCCAAAAGCTGTTGACAATAACCAACCTCCATGCGGACAATTTTCTTCTTTTTTTCATCGCTAACATGATGATACTACCACTGAAATGGTTAACACTCACTCTATATCTCTCATAACCAAAGTTTTGACTTATTCTAAACAGATTTCCAGTAGAATTGTCAATCATTCGGAACATTATGAACGCTTTTTGTCACGGCTCGAATAACAAGAAAGCAGAGTGATGTGTAGTGGGAACCAAACGATTTATATAGCAAACATTCAGCTCTTTTATGACAATACTAAAAGTTGCGCCAAATGCTGTACTGATGATTGATTGGATAACAAAAATATCTCCTGCGGCTGAGCTGATTTGGGATATGAAAATAGTGCCAAATATATGAGCGCTAACTAATTTAACCAGATATCAACTATCGAATCCAGTGATTTGCCCGTTTTGGTCAGTTCAAGGTCTGCTTAAGTCTCAAATCCAGGCCAGAATTATAATCTGTGATTTTATAGTCTAATATTATATAAAAATGTATTGTTGAAGTGTTGGTTTTGTAGAAAGCTCAATAATTTTGTAAATCATATGTATACTTTAATTATACGCTGTAATGTGTAGTTTGAATTATATTTGATCTATATTTTATTGTTTTCATAATGTTTACTCAGATCTCAATCATTTTCAAATCATATGTATACTTTAATTATAAGCTGTGATTTCTAGTTTGAGTATTAAATCTGTTTACGTTAAATAATGTATTGCTTTTTACTGTAATTAAGGCTTTCTCGCTATTTCCAAAACGTTACAAGGACACCTTAAAAGTTGTACATTTGACATACTTACCATTAGGTTAATAATTCGCTGTTTTCCCTCCCAAAATCAGAGTTTCACCTGACAAAACACGTAAACCTTTGTTCACTTAAAATCCATTAATAATCGAATCATTACAAGACATGACAGGACAAATATTCAGACATTCTTTAGATATATCTTTATAAACATTAAAGTATTAGATAGGTATAGTCCTGAAAGTCTTACACAACCGACTGATAATCCAAATAAACAAAAACTTGCAATCCATATTTGGTTTAAGTTATTCAAACAAGAGATTACCAATAAATGGTCACAAGGTTATTACAACCTTGACAAATGATGACCAGCGAATTTAATAAAAGCATGAGAGAAAAAAGGTTGACTGCTTGAATTTGTAAACCCATTGCAGTGTGAAAATGATAGTAATTGTCAGGTAGAGAGATTAAACGAGAGGGCCATGATGGCCATGGATCGCTCACCTGATTTATTTTTTGTGATTGGTTATGTCAAGCACAATAACACATTTGAGACAAAATTAGAGGATCAGCAGTGCTCTATTGCTATCGTTTTAGAAAAGTGTTATGAAGTTCTATGTAATGAAGACTTTATTACCTCCTGAACTTCTATTCTTTTCCATTTTTAGCTCTACTGGCCAAAGGCCAGAAGGGCTTATGTCGTGGCGATTTGTCCGTCGTGCGTGCGTGCGTCCGTAAACAATTTCTTGTTAACACGATACAGTCTTTACTTTTGATTGTATCTCAACCAAACTTATACAGTAGTTAGATATTCATGAGAGCTCCGTTCCTTTCGAAAACCAGCCAGATCCGCCCATGCATGACTGGATTATGGCCCTTGAAATGGTCAAAATTGCTATAAAAAAGCTTGTTAACACGATACAGTCTTCACTTTTGATTGTATCTCAACCAAACATATACAGTAGTTAGATATCCATGAGAGCTCGGTTCCTTTCGAAAACCATGTATGACTGGATTATGGCCCTTGAAATGGTAAACATTGCTATAATTGAGCATGTGAACACAATAGAGGCTCCATTTACTATCTGATCTTCACCAAACTTAGATAGTAGTTAAATACTGATTAGAGCTTGGTTCCTTTTGAAAACCAGCCAGATCCGCCAATGCAAGACTGGATTATGGCCCATGAAATTGTAAAAATTACTATAATACAGCTTGTGAAAACAAAAGAGCCCCCATTTACTATCCGATCTTCACCATACATACATGCTCTGGATTGAAAATGACCAAAGAACCATACCAGTAGAGCATAGGCCCTCATGGGCCTCTTGTTTAGTTTAATGAAACATTTGTCAAGATTTAAACAAACACAATTTTTTTTTTTAATTTTATTGAAAATAAACACGTCTTTGTGTATTTCGCAAATAAAAAGAAAAGCATCTTAAATGTTTCATGGATGAAAACATAAAACATACAATTCACAAATAAAAAGAAAAGCATCTTAAATGTTTCATGGATGAAACCATGCAAAAGACATTTTTTGTGTCAATAATTATCGATCAATAATTATCGAATTTGATACTATCAAATTTTTGTTTTGTTTATAATTATTCTCTTGAGGCGTAATGGTAAACAGGCAATACTCTGATTAGACTATACCGAGACATAGGCTGATATGTTTCTTATCTGAACGCAAAGCCTCAAAGGTCAGTTTTTTACTCATATGCAAATACTGTTAGCAACATCAAGTTATTTTGCCATGTTAACAATTGATTTCATTTTGGTGAAGAAATAAATGAATCCGTTAATCATCGAGATCAAAGGAAGATAAGTTTTAGTCATAACTGTTTCCCACATACAGAATCTGCTGATTTTAACTGATTTTGTATCAAACCTGTATTGAAAACTAATGTTTACAAGAGGCCCATGAGGTCCTATGCTCTACTGGTATGGTCAGATAGTAAATGGAGCCTCTATTGTGTTCACAAGCTCTATTATAGCAATTATGACAATTCCAAGGGCCATAATCCAGTTTTGCATGGGCGGATCTGGCTGGTTTGCGAAAGGAACCGAGCTCTCATGAATATCTAACTACTGTGGTTTTTTAGCTCTACTGGCCGCTTATGTCGTGGCAATTTATGCGTCCGTCCGTAAACAATTTCTTGTTAACACGATAGTCTTCACTTTTGATTGTATCTCGGTTCCTTTCGAAAACCAGCCAGATCCGCCCATGCATGACTGGATTATGGCCCTTGAAATGGTCAAAATTGCTATAAAAGAGCTTGTTAACACGATTCAGTCTTCACTTTTGATTGTATCTCAACCAAACTTATACAGTAGTTAGATATCCATGAGAGCTCAGTTCCTTTCGTAAACCACAAACATCGCTATAATACAGCTTGTGAACACAAAAGAGCCTCCATTTACTATACAATCTTCACCATACATACATGCTCTGGATTGAAAATGACCACAGAACCATACCAGTAGAGCATAGGCCCTCATGGGCCTCTTGTTAGCTCTACTGGCCAAAGGCCAGAAGGGCTTATGTCGTGGCGATGTGTCCGTCGTCCGTGCGTGCGTGCGTGCGTGCGTGCGTCCGTAAACAATTTATTGTTAACACGATACAGTCTTCACGATTGTATCTCAACCAAACTTATACAGTAGTTAGATATCCATGAGAGCTCGGTTCCTTTCGAAAACCAGCCAGATCCGCCCATGCATGACTGGATTATGGCCCTTGAAATGGTCAAAATTGCTATAAAAGAGCTTGTTAACACAATACAGTCTTCACTTTTAATTGCATCTCAACCAAACTTATACAGTAGTTAGATATTCATGAGAGCTCGGTTCCTTTTGAAAACCAGCCAGATCCGCCCATGCATGACTGGATTATGGCCCTTGAAATGGTCAAAATTGCTATAAAAGAGATTGTTAACACGATACAGTCTTCACGTTTGATTGTATCTCAACCAAACTTATACAGTAGTTAGATATCCATGAGAGCTCGGTTCCTTTCGAAAACCAGCCAGATCCGCCCATGCATGACTGGATTATGGCCCTTGAAATGGTCAAAATTGCTATAAAAGAACTTTTTATGTGTCATTAAAAAATCTGATTACTTTTAGAAAATCGTAGCCAAAGGACTTTTTTTTCATAATGAGCAACTTTTCTATTTACTACTAACATTAAAAGATAACACAATAAATAGAAAAAAATACAATTACATTATACATGATATTTAATACATTGAAAACAGCAAGATTGATGGTGGTTTAAATGCTTATTTAATTGTTTCTACACACTTAATCTGGTGCTTCTGTTGCAAACAACTTTTGAAATCAATGTTACACAATGAGCAAACTTATTTCAATAATTGTTTGTGGACTTTTAAGCTTCATTTTATGTAATTAAATGTTGTAGTCATTTTCAACAGATTTCAGATTTGCTCTTTGTGGAAAAGGATGAGAGTAATTTTTCCTTTATGAATATTTACATAAATGAAAAACTATTATATGTCAAATGTGTGCATGCAGGTCAATATATTTGTTAACAGTGTAGCAACATATTGTTAAATGATTGTAGTAATTCAAAGAATTAAAGGATTGTTACAAATGCAATACGATTGGTAAACTGTTAATAAAAATATGTTTGCCAGTGAGGTATAATTGGAATTAAGATTTGTCATATATTTAATCACAATTGAAGCTTAATGCTTTTGTTATACATAGGATAATTTATAATACTGGATGAAAACTGTTAGAAGTTAACGAGTTGTTTGGCCAAATAATGACTTATTCAAGGGCCATAATGCAAACATTCCTGGGCAAAATGGGTGGTTAATGTATTGATAAATGGCAGGACATTATGCCAACAAACATGTTTATCAAGTAAGGCGAAGATCACATGTAAACTGTTCAACTTGAAGATCAGACAACATGTGGACCTTGCCCATTATATATAGGAGTTCCCATTATACAACTTGTGTACGGTTTGGATGTATATAAAGTGCTTATTATGATAAAGTTTAACAAACTTTATATGGTAAGTACATAAAGATCTAAAATTTAACAAATGTTAAGTTTTGTACAGGTCAACAAAAATATGATGGATTATGGCCCTTGAAATTGTCAAAATTGCTATAATAGAGCTTGTGAACGATATAAAGTCTTCAGTTTTTATTGTATCTCAATCAAACTTATGCAGTAGTTAGATATCCATGAGAGCTCTGTTCCGTTAGCTCCAGTTATCATCTGATCTTCACCAAACTTAGATAATAGTTAAATATTGATGAGAGCTTGGTTCCTTCTGAACACCAGTCAAATGTGCCCATGCAAGACTGGATTTTGGCCCTTGAAATTGTCAAAATTACAAAACACAAAAGAGCCTCCATTTACTATCCGATCTTCACCATACATACATGCTCTGGATTTAAAATGACCAAAGAACCATACCAGTAGAGCATAGGCCCTCATGGGCCTCTCGTTATAAAGAATGATGCTAACCAAATTACAAATTTTAATTAATAATATCAGACAGTGCCCAGTTAGATCAGTTGGTAATCAATTTAACTATCATTTCAGGAGTTGCGAGTTCGAATCCCTAGCCAGCCAGTCTCCATGATGATTGATATACAACATTGCGTCTCATTGTTATTCATCTTTCATCGCTGATTCAATGGAAAAAGTATCAGTTACTTGCGAAGATGGGTGTGCTTCCAGAAACCCAGTAAAGGGTGGTTAGGTTAACTGATCGTCTGTTAGCCCTCAATGGCATAAAATAAAAATGATGCTAAATTTCAAATCAGATAGTAATTCCCTAATGTAGGTTCAAGATAAGATCTACTTGCTCTTATGGTTATGTAACTACTCTGTAATATCATGGCTTTAATTCTCAGCTTACCTTCTCCATCAGATCTTTTGCATCTTGTGGAAGGACATTTATGTCAAACTGTGACATACATGTACCATGCATCTTCCCAGTCATTATATCATATAATGAACCATTTAAAAAGTGAGGACCTGGACCTTTCTGCGCAATGGAAAGGGAAACCAGACATCCTGCTAAACGATACCGGCCTGCCTCAAGTAGCTCTTTGTTATGTGTGAAAATCTTCTCTCCATCTTTGCCATCAAATAATGAACTATCACTTAATTCCGTAAGGGCAAGTCTGACAAATGAAAACAAGAAACTAAAATGTTCCTAAACTGCTCATCACTAAAGCCCTTGAAATACTAATGGAAATCTTCCATAGATTATTTGTATGCTCCTTGGGCATAATCCAGTTTCTTATTTATTTTTTATTTTTATACAGATCAATAATATGACACAAAGTTTTCCTTTTTTTGCTTTGGTTAAATGTAACACATGACCAAAGGTTTCATTTTGATAATGCATACATTAAAAAAGCATACGTTTGTGTTCAAAAAATCCCACACAGGTTTCTGATGTTATATAAAAAATATAAACATAATTTGACTGTTATTATTAAATTCAACTTTCTAAGAGCAAATGCACGAAACATTTGAAACACTCGCGCACTAATTTCTCAACATAAAAGTCCATATCTTCACGTTTACATGTAATTGAAATTGAAATTCAACCGACATGTAAAGGTAAAGATCCGAATCAGCTCAATATGTATTCCTGCTACATTCGTCTCCCCTTTAACAACATTTTACGTAGTTACATTTTATATCAAACTTACAGGAATACTTTTGTAAATACACAACTAAAACACTTCTGGAAAATGAAATGTCTTATTTATTTCGGAATATTTTCCCAATCTTCTGTCCTTCTTCATCGAAAAGTACCTCCTCATCGCTGCAGTCTGCTGCCTCCGTGACTAATGAATCTCCGGTCGACACTTGGGCATGTCTTTTCTCGGCGTGCCTTCTATGATCCATTCTGTAAGGTAGTAATCCCTTGGTCTGGGTATACAGCTTGTTTGTGACCTGACTGGAGATTACGTTAGCTACGACCTTATGCTTCAACATCAGGTGGCGGACAGTGTTATACTTCCTGCCAAACTCTGCTTTGCAACCGGGACATTGAAATATCGTTATATCCTTCTGGTGTTTTTGCTCCCAGTGCCAGTAGAACGATGCACAGCTAGCGTATGGGTGTGCATTGCACTCTTCCACGGGGCATCTAGTGGGCACTCCAGGCCAAAATGGTCTTCCATCCCACAGGAACTCTTCTACCTCTTCTTCCACTCCAGCTAACAATTCATATTCTAGTGACATCTGCAATGATTTCATAAATATTCTAAATAAATAATATCCTGGGCTGGACAACATAGGTTTCCAGGATAACCCCCATAGTAAAATCAATTCTAAGCTCTTAAAGCTTGACAAAAAAATGTGCCCGAAGATATGAAATTGACTCCTTTCATTTCGGATCACATGTCAACATAAAGAGATGAAGTCCGTTCACAATTTAAATAAAACATCTTTTAATCCTCATAGATTTAACTCCTTTTCTAAAGATTTCTCAATATATTAAGTAATATTTTCGGGCCTGAGCAAACATACATTTCCAGGATAATGCCCATCATAGGCGCTTTTACAAAAAACATGTGACCAATATGTGAGGACAATCAGTCCTTTCTCGTATCCTCCATAAAGGTTCAAAGTTCTTAGCATGCGATGTTGTTCGTATAATACTTATCACATATGATAAAATCCTATATAAACAGATTTCAAAACTTGAGACGATGCCACTGTTATAATTTTCGTTTTGAGATGTCCCCTGATAATTTTCCTTTTGAGATAATCTCTGTACCATTTCACTTTGAGATGGCTTCTTAAAATGTTTATTCTGCGATGGCTCCCTGTCACGTACTACAGTGAAAGTTTGCAACTGACCATTGCTATTCAATGGTCTGCGTTCAACTCACTTGGTAACAGAATTATATCCTGTGTCAAAATTCTGACATATTCAAATGGGACCTCTCTGGGCTCTGGGTAAAATATTGCCCGCCGTATAAATCGTGAGTATTCGGAGACAATAATTGTTCTGACAACTTATCTTCTCCATCTTTCTTTGAATTGAAAACTCTACCCGCTTTCTCTCAAACCTGGGTAGTGGAACTCACCATGTTTCCGACATGTTAACAATTGACTTGATAAATCTCTTTTCCTGCGTAAGGGTTAGGACGAGCCCCCAAAATGTAACCGAACGAGTCCTATAATGTGTCTACAACTGGCGGCCATGTTTTTCAATGGATTGGATTCATTTGAACAATTTTGATAGAAGGTCCCCCAAGGAACATTGGTTCCAAATTATCTTTAAATCGTGCCAGTACTTTTTGACTAGAAGATTTTTAAAGATTTTACAATGCACATATAAGGAAAACTAGCTCCGCTCCCTGGCGGCCATGTTTTTTCAACGGATCGGAAATATTTAAACAATCTTGGTAGAGGGTGCCCCAGGAACATTTGTGCAAAATTGTTTTCAAATCGGGCCATCACTTTCGGACGAAGATTTTTAAAGTTTTAACAATGCACATATAAAGAAATAAAGCTCTATGTTCTTAAACGGATCGGAAATACACCCCCTTGTGGCCATGTTTTTCAACGAATCTGAAATATTTGAACAATCTTGATAAAAGGTGCCCCAAGAAACATTTGTGCAAAATAATTTTCAAATCTGGCCAATACTTTTGGAAAAGAAGATTTTTAAAGTTTTAACAATGCACATATAAGGAAAACAAACTCCGCCCCCTGGCGACCATGTTTTTCAACGGATCGAAAATATTTGAACAATCTTGGTAAAGGGTGCCCAAAGGAACATTTGTGCAAACTAATTTTCAAATCGGGCTAATACTTTTGGACAAGAAGATTTTTAAAGTTTAAACAATGCACATATAAGGTAAACAATCTCCGCCCCCTGGCGGCCATGTTTTTCAACGGATCGGAAATATTTGAACAATCCTGGTAAAGGGTGCCCCAAGGAACATTTCTGCAAAATAATTTTCAAATCGGGCCAGTACTTTTGGACAAAAAGATTTTTAAAGTTTTAACAATGCACATATAAGGACAAGAGGACCATGATGGTCCTATATCGCTCACCTGATTTAATCAAATTTAAAAAGTTTTCAGTGTGCTATCCCCTATATGAGTCTATGAAAAACAAGTGACCCCCGGGGAGGGGTCATTATTGACCCCAGGGCTATAATTTGAACAATCTTGGTAGAGGTCCACTAGATGATGCTACATACCCAATAGTTTTTAGACAAGAAGATTTTTAAAGTTTTGTCTCTATATGAGTCTATGTAAAACAATAGACCCCAGGGGAGGGGTCATTGTGAGCCCAGGGCTATAATTTGAACAGTCTTGGTAGAGGTCCACTAGATGATGCTACATACCCAATATCAAAGGCCTGGGCCCTCTACTTTTAGACAAGAATATTTTTAAAGTTTTTCCCCTAAATGTGTCTATGTAAAACAGGGAACCCTCGGGGAGGGGTAATGTTTAACCCCAGGGCTATAATTTGAACAATCTTGGTAGAGGTCCACAATGGTGCTATATACCAAATATCAAAGGCCTTGGCCTTCTACTTTTAGACAAGAAGATTTTTATTTTTCCGTATATGAGTCTATGAAAAACAAGTTGCCCCCGGAGAGGGGTCATTTTTGACCCCAGGGCTATAATTTGAACAAGCTTGGTAGAGGTCCACTAGATGATGCTACATACCAAATATCTTTTAGACAAGAAGAATAAGTTTTTTCCCTATTTGAGTCTATGTAAAACAAGTGACCCCCGGGGAGGGGTTATTTTTTACCCCAGGGCTATAATTTTAACAATCTAGGTAGAGGTCTACTAGATGATACCAAATATCAAAGGCCTGGGGCCTCTGCTTTTATACAAGAAGATTTTTAAAGTTTTGTCTCTATATGAGTCCATGTAAAACAATAGACCCCAGGGGAGGGGTCATTTTGAGCCCAGGGCTATAATTTGAATAATCTTGGTAGAGGTCCACTAGATGATGCTACATACCCAACAGCAACTATCAAATTTAGTCTTGTCAATGAGGCGTAGGTGTATGGCCTGCACTGCCGCTAATGGTAGCTACACTCGTTATTGATCTGTGAGTTTTCATAACCGCGGTATCACACTTTCAGATGTGATATGTCTGCAAGTTTTTGAAATTTCCAAATGAAATGTACTGTTATTATTAACAATATATGAACGTTTGTTGTTGTCAAATTTCATTAAAATTGAGTCTCGTAAAATGCTTTTTATTTTAAATTTATACCATTGATGCGTTTTAAAAGTAGTTGAGTGTGTAGTTAATAACCCACAACAGGCCACGTAACACCATGAGCAGGCATTACTTGTGCTATGTAAGCGAATTCTTCAGCATATAGTGAGAAGCGTTCGGAAGGTTGGCTTGTATTAACAGCGATTAATGCGGGATGTATGTTCACATCGAGTGTTAAACCAATCATTGAAATATATCCTGTGTCTCGATATAAATGTTCAGAGTATTTCTGATTGTATTGACGTGGCCAAAAGGTCGATTATTTGCTGATAAATACGCTTACACAGTACGTACAAAATCGATGAATTCTAGATGGCGGATGTGATGATATTGTGTTTATTACTCGAAGTGTTTGACCATTATCTAGCGCATACACAGTTGTTACGAAAATATTATCATAATACTGTAAAGTGTCATGAAAGTTCAATGTTGAAGACACTTTGTATAGATAACACACACACTCAAAATCTGCATAAACCACAAACGGAACCTTCAGATGTTTTTGAATGTGGTTAAAATAAACCCACTTTTGTTCTTCAGATTTAGCAAAATTTTGTGTTTGTGACCCGTGCGGAGAGCAATATGGTGTGTGTTCCTGTAATAGTTCTTCCCGCACATAACCACGGAGACAGTAATTACAGTAATATGTTTCAACATTGTGTGATGTTCTGTCACTAAGAAGTCTGCTAAGATTCCGTATCAGACAATAGTGTCTTTGTTCGACCTTTGACAATATCATTACCATCTAAACCAAACACATTCACAGAGATATCATTCTGGCTCTCGAATAATGATAACTGCTAAAGGGGAAGGGGAAATAGAGACTGTTTCCCCTTTAGCACTTTCAGATAAGTCTACTATCTCTAATGGCCTGCCTATCACTATGTCGTTTTGCAAAGTTTTAAGTATTTCTACAGGATTGTCAATGTTATTGCTTTTACAAAACTGTATAGACTTTTTTGCTATTTCCAGCACTGGTATTTACACAGATAGTTTTCTAACTGTGTTTAAGTTGTGAAATTCATATGTATCATTTGAAATAAACACTGTAGGCACATGTTCTATCTGAACAGTTGTGCTGGTGTCATATACTTAAGGTATTTCAGGGAAGTAAGGGTGCTTGTCAGATGTTTCGGACATACCTGCTTGCAACATACCAGATGCACAACCTTCAATGAGTTTACGTAGGTCTCTCATGAAAAATGCCTGACTGCAACCTGTGCAAACTGTCTTAACATGCATCTGGGCATTAAAGGGTTAATTTCACCATAATTTCATTGTTTCATAGATCAAATTTTCTGAATGTTTAGTTTGTGTTTTAATATATATATATATATATATACATATTTTGTGTATATACAATGTAACAATTAATGAAGACTTTAATCTGTATTCATTTTCATTTTGTTTTATTTTAAGTATCTGCCAATGACAAGCTCCATATGTGTGACGAATTAACTAATTAGCCTGGGTGCAATACAAGGATCATAAAACCAGTTATAACCAATTAACTATCAAAACACATTGCCCCAATAAGGAGCTGTACATGAAATGATTGCATAATATTACATAACATATCTCACCCTGCCATGCAGTCAGTGTCCGGATGACACTACCCCCTCTGTTGTTAGGGCAACCCATGGCCTTTGTGGTTCATCATTGACCCTTTGGGATGGCTTTACTCAGGCATGATGTGTCTGCTGTTTGGCACTGCATAATGATATACTGTTTCCACCCATCCAGACTCGAAGTAGTTATGGGCTTCAAGACTTCTTCATGCTTTCTTTGGTGAAAACACCTGAAACATAAGCATACACATATATATATATATATATATATATATAGATTATTCTACTATTTTGTGTTTATAACATATAATTAAATAATTTGACCAAAAAAATATTTTGTGCATATACATTTAAAAGTGTCTTCTACAGCGGTTATCAATGATAATATCGGTTAAAAGGAAATTACATATATAATAGACTCGAGTGTTCCGTCACAGATGTACAACTTATACACAACTAAAATGCCGTATTCTTCAAGTAAATTAAGAAATATTGAATTAAATGAGATACAACTATTTAGGATATAAACACACGTACCTGGTGTTTCGATTAAATATGCGTACATGTCCCCATACTCCATTTCGGGGCACCGAGTTGGATCGTTACTCAAGCTTCCCATGCGGTAACCTATACGGACATTCACTTAATCCGATAAATGACAACCTTTTATCGTACCGAGTCCTTGCATCACCTAATAAACTATCTAAATATTGAAAAGACATCCTCCATCAACGATTAGCGTAATTGATATGACTTATTATCTAAGAAAACGAAATAGCGCCTGGAATCGAGCTGACTTTTAGCGGTGCAACGAAGCGTTACTATGCAGTTGTTTTCACCGTAGCTATCCGCCATTTTCTTTTGTGACGTAACGGCGGAATTGAGAATACACAAGAATCACAATAATCCCATGAACCATGCATACAACAAGTAAATAAGGCAGGCATACATGTAGTAACTAGAAGAATCATGAGAAAAGGTAGAGGCAGGTATATGAACGGTGGCTTAAAGAAACCGCTCCCGTTACATTCACCCTTTCTTAAGATCCAATGTTCAAATAATCATTGGTCAAAAGAAACTGAGCTGTAGAAGATTTTAAAGAATAAATAATAATAATTATTCACTTATCAGCTAGAAGGTAAGATATAAGATGAAAGAAAACACAATAGAACACTGAAAAGTTCATTTCTTCGACTTTTGAAAGTTATTGACCCATCCAGATAGGCCTCTTGATCTCGACAGACTTCTCCTCCTCGGACCAGGACAGAAGCTGGGGTATCCATCTCTTTCCGCTTTTGGATCATCCTAGCTCGGTGGTCGTACCTATAGGGTTGTACATCCATGGTGTTGAGGTAGTTTGCGTTCTCTACATTCCTGGAAGTAATGGCTTGAGTTATGGTCAGTTTGTGTCTCTGACCCAGATGCCTTCTGATATTATATTTTCGTGCTGACACAAATGAGCAACAATGACATTCATAAGATCAGATAAATATACAAAAATATCCTTAAACAAAAGGAATGCCGCAACGGCATTGACGGTTTCTTTCCAAACAGCAGGCTTCTTACTGCTATAGGGCGCTGCAGATACTGAACGGATGTTCTGTGGAACACCTTTTTGTGGCGATTGGTTTGACAATCGCCACAATGCTAACAGAAACAACAACAACGAAAAATATTTACATAGTCGGTTTTGAAAAGTCGGTTGATATTTATTTTCCTTACTGCAAACTAATTACTCACATCCGTTATAGTTCCATCATTGATGCAGAGACGCGATTAATAATAATTATGTCAGTGCTAATTTTGTACCGGATTGTTACTAATATTTGAGTTTTATATCGAGACATTATCTACATAGAGTTAAAATATGTAAATATTATCTTCGTCATGATTGGGCAGATAATAAATATCATTGCGCGTTCTATCTGCCTTCAAATAACTCTGATGATTTTCAAATCTGGAAATTCCAAAAGGTTCTATAAATAGCTCGCGAGACTGGTGTTCTTAAATCTCAATACTACATATAGGGTTTTTTGGGGCCCCCCTAATTTGCACCTGGTGGCTATGGCTCATCAATTAACCTAATTAAAGGGGGGTGACTCATCATTAATTTTCACCTGGTGTCTATAATGACTTATCAATTAACTAATTAAAGGGGATGATTCATCATTAATTTGCACCTGGTGGCTATAATGACTCATCAATTAACTAATTAAAAGGGGTGACTCATCATTAATTTGCACCTGGTAGCCATAATGACTATTCAATTAACCTAATTAAAGGGGGTGACTCATCATTTAACCCTTGTTTTACTGTGTGACCCTTAATGACTCATCAAGTACCTTCTTTTGTAATGGGGTGACAATGGTGACTCATCAATTACCCTATATTGTAAGGGGGTGACATATGAGACACATCAATTATGAACATTCTGTGACTCATAATGAACCACTGATTACTAATACCTTGCATGTGATTTGTTTCATAGGTTGAACTATTTAAATCGGTTAAGTTTTTTCGGACCACAATAATTGAGAGAAGGGAGGGAAAATATTTAAGGTATTATGCCAATCACAGAAAGTGTGCATTATGAGCAATTTTGATGTCAAGTAATATGGTATTGTATTGAGAGAATGGAGGAAGGTAAACACTTTCTCCTTTTTGTAAGAAAGTTTTCAAAATGCCGCTTGCTGCCAAGGCGTTAGATATGCACAGAAAGGGTCAAGTATTGTGGTGTAGAATTGAGAGAAGAAGATATTTAATATTTTAAAAGATATTAAAACAAAAAAAAGTGTTCAGTATGAACAATTTCTCCTTTTTTCAGAATGTTAACCGTTACAGAGGTGTCAGAAAAGCAGTACTAGGGGATTGAGAAAGTGAGCGTAGGGTTTAGAGCTTGAAAGGCTAATCTATTTTGTGTTGTTGTACCTCTTTCTGTTAGCCGGTTATGGAGAAACTCCAACAACCGTTGCCCACTGTTCACCACGTGGAGGTCAGAAAATGAGGATTTTTTGAACAGCATGTTTTTGTTTTTGTTTTTTAGCTCTACTGGCCAAAGGCCAGAAGGGCTTTGTCGTGGCGATTCGTCCGTCGTCCGTGCGTGCGTCCGTACACAATTTCTTGTTAACACGATACAGTCTTTTGATTGTATCTCAACCAAACTTATACAGTAGTTAGATATCCATGAGAGCTTGATTCCTTTCGAAAACAAGCCAGATCCATGGATGACTGAGTTATTGCCCTTGAAATTGTCAAAATTGCTATAATAGGGCTTGTTAACATGATACAGTCCTTATTTTTGATTGTATCTCAACCAAACTTATACAGTAGTTAGATATCCATGAGAGCTCGGTTCCTTTCGAAAACCATGCATGGCTGGATTATGGCCCTTCAAATTGTCAAAATTGCTATAATACAGCTTGTGAACACAATAGAGCTTCCATTTACTATCTGATCTTCACCAAACTTAGATGGTATTTGAATATTAATGACATATTGGTTCCTTTTGAAACAAGCCAGATCAATGCCAGTAGAGCATAGGCCCTCATGGGCCTCTTGTTTTAATTTTGTTTTCATTATCAACAATATAATTCAATAATTTCGAGACAGGCTTTTAACCTGTCTTTTAGCTGTATCATGTTACCCTTTACGGGTAACACTCTCAGTGATCTTGTCATGTGTCTATCCCTGAAATGAGAGGAAGAAAAACTAAGATGTGTGATATTAAGTCAATTAAGAGTTAATTCATTTTATCAAATATATAGTAATAAAATAGAATAAGATTTCACAATAAAGTAAAAATATAATTTTAAATAAAGTTATATCATTGCCATGTGTTGCTGTTGTAGGTGTTGAAATGGTTGTTGTTGCCGTTGAAGGGGTTGATGTTGTGATTGTTGGTGGTGGTGATGGTGGAGTCGTTGTTCATTTCTCTTGTTTTCTTGTTCTACACATCTGAAAATGAAAAACAATTTGAAAAAATATTTCCCGTTAGTTTATTTGTTTTATTGTTGTTTTAAACCGTTTCAACATTAATTCAGATATATATGATATCCTGATAACCATCATGACATATTAGGGGGTACATCCCCCCAAAGCACATGATTACAAAACGCTGAACGCACCGCACCGCCTAGGCTGCATAACAATATACTATTTTCAAAATATTTTAGAAGGTTTATAATTACTTAAAAATAATTTTAAATATAATAATTTCAACGTGAATCATGAATATTTAAGAATAATAGATTAATTTATTTATCATTATTTACATACATTATTGACTTCCCAGTCTCCATAATTTCATGTATGAAGGCATCATCTTCCTCCCAAGGATCAGCTATTGATGTGCTGGAAAAGTTATGAAATAATAGATATAAAACATGTATTATATGTATATAGTATAAATATCATAATACTGAATAAGTAACAATGTTTAAAAAAACCTCACAATTCCCCCGACTCGTTCATGATCATAGTATCAGTATTAGCGTATGATGCCACTGTGAAGCTGTGAGAACATTGGAATAACGGCTCCTTTTATATGCTGAATTTAATTGTAAAGCGGGATGTTTAGTTTTTAATTCTATAATTGCTTTTACAAAACATTACTTCCATTAAAAGAACATGTAATTAAGTTTTATCTCTTCTACTCATCCTTTACTACAATGTTTCACTACAATGTTTTTAATTTACAATAAACGTATATACAAACGGATGAGAATGAAATCAAATCTCTCGCTTTATCTCTATCTCTTTCTTTGTGTATCATCGCTATAACAAATTTAAAAGACTGAACTTTTAACTCTAGAAATGAGTCATACATCTATTTTCTTTAGGGGAATCGAAAGTTATTAACATTGAAAAGTTAAATTCGGTTTACTGAATACAATAAAGGTTACAACACCGTGTGATTAACCCTGATTTCGCAAGGTAATGTTTTTTCTTAAATAGTGATATGACGTATGGGAAAGTAAAATTCCATTGCTATACGTTACAAATGCATTACTGTAAAAGTACTAGAAAGTAATTACATGAAAACATGCTGTTTTAGCAAAATATTTGTTTACTATCTAATGTATGTTTTTTCCCCTGAATATAGGTCAAGGGTAAATTATCTTTTTTTACTTCGTGATATTGTAGTTATAGTTTACCGTTGACATATAGTATACATGTGCGTTTGTTTTTAGCTCACCTATGCACGAAGTGCAAGGTGAGCTTTTGTGATAACTGAATGTCCGTCTGTTAAAAATTTCCTACAAATGACTTCTTCTACTAAACCAATGGACAGATTTCAAAATCCCCTTTCAAAGTTGTTCAAAGAATTTAATTCCAAGTAGAACTTTGGCTTTTCCGGCATCAGAAAAGGGGAAAATTGCCAAATCTTAAAAAATCTTCTTGTCCTAATGTGCTGGCCCGATTTGAAAATTATTTTGCACCAATGTTCCTTATGGCACCCTCTACCAAGATTGTTCAAATATTTCCGATCCGTTGAAAAACATGGCCGCAAGGGGGCGTGGCTTGTTTTCCTTATATGGGCATTGTTAACACTTTAAAAAATCTTCTTGTTCAAAAGTACTGGCCAGATTTCAAAATAATTTCACACAGAAATGGTCCTTAGGTGGTCTCCTTTCAAAGTTGTTCAAAGAATTTCATTCCAAGTAGAACTGGTTGTTGCAGCATCAGAAAAGGGGAAAATTGACAAATCTTAAGAAATCTTCTTGTTCATAAGTGTTGGCCCGATTTAAAAATGATTTTGCACAAATGTTCCTTGGGGCACCCCCTACCAAGCTTGTTCAAATATTTCCGATCCGTTGAAAAACATGGCCGCAAGGGGGTGGGGCTTGTTTTCATTATATTTGCATTGTTAAAACTTTAAAAATCTTCTTGTCCAAAAGTACTGGTCAGATTTCAAAATAACTTCACCACAGAAATGGTCCTAAGGTGGTCCCCTTTCAATGTTGTTCAAAGAATTTAATTCCAAGTAGAACTTTGGTTGCTGCGGCATTAGAAAAGGGGAAAATTGCCAAATCTTAAAAAAACTTCTTGTCCAAAAGTGCTGGCCCGATTTAAAAATTATTTTGCACAAAATGTATGTTCCTAAGGGCACCCTCTATGAAGATTGTTTAATTATTTCCGATCCGTTGAAAAACATGGCCGCAACGGGGCGGGGCTTGTTTTTCCTTATATGTGCATTGTAAAATCTTTAAGAAACTTCTTGTCCAAACGCACCTGCCTGATTTAAAAAAAAATTGGCACAAATGTTCCTTGGGTAACCTTCTACCAAAGTTGATCAAATAAATCCGATCCGTTGAAATACATGGCCACCAGGGGGTTGCTTGTTTTTCTTATATGTATAGAGTAAAAACTTTGAAAACTATTGAAGTTCTATCATCATGGCCCTCTTGTTTAACAATTAGTCGTCCCGCGAGAAAACTAGCATTGTGTTATCTACGTAAAGTATCGACCCTGATCAGTCTAAACATGCCGCGCAGGCTAAGCAGTACAAACATTTTTCGCCTCCTAAGGATTTTCCGTTTCAGAAATCACTACTCTCTACTTCTATCCTCCTCAGACGGAATGTACGATGATTCAGCAGACTGATCTGGGAGTCGATACGTTACGCAGAGGTCATAATGTTGGTTTTCTCGTGGGACGGCACAAATTAAGAAATACCCTATAACATACACTATAATAAATATTTATGGCACACATATTGTACAATGAAATGGTTTGACTATATAGTTTCATAAGAAATATATATGGCACATATATTCTACAAGGAAATGAGGGTGACTATATAGTTTCAGTGAAACTACTATTCATTTTGCAACAATAAACAACAAACGCAATGTACTACAGAGGCATGAACAGTTATAATTAATGATAACATGATATATAATTAAACAAGAGGGCCATGATGGCCCTAGATCGCTCATCTTAATTATACAATGTGCTGCAATGCAAAACACATCAAGGCAATTATTCTGAATGCAACCTCAACACATACTAAACTATTTTCTTCATATACCTCTTATCATGTCCTACGCAGCGTATAATTCTGACATCCGGAGATGGGGGTACATCTCCGGCCCTTTTCATGTTTAAGATGTTTAATGTCACGATCAGACAGTCACGGATCTCACCTGCTGTCCGTAAGTCAATCTGGGTTGGTCCATGTAGGCGGTTATTATTCCCAGTCTGGGGCCATTTAAGTATTAGCCCAGGTCGGCAGCATCCATAGGCAGCTGTTTCGCGGCTTCTACTGCTTGTCTGTAGAATAAAGATTGAATGAATGTCCATAAACATGGTAATGAGTTGTTTTTAGCGAGTGATATTTTTTATACGTTCTTGTTATCCACACATTTCGTGCCCTAAAGATTCAGAAACTGACGGATGCGACACATCACATGTCACAAGGACAGACGGACGGACATGGATAATCTTACTTCATGCATATCCTCAGGTTGTGTACTGCAACTGTGTGCGGTTTTATCAGAATCGGTCCAGCCGTTAAGGAGGAGTTGGATAGACATACACTCTCATGGGAGGGTACTTGTGGGGTTATTTCGTTTGATGTTTTGTTGTGGGGTGCACCCCACAAGTATGCAATTCATTCCGTAATTAACCCCCTTTTACGGAATGAATAACATTAATATGCAAATGAGATACCCGTTATGAAATATTAAAAAAAACCTATTTATCTAAGTGTCTTTATAAGGGTGGTGTGTGGGCTTGTACATACACTTCTATGGCGGCAATTCCTATGTCAGTTTTCATCGTGCTTGACATGTTTCCAACTTTCGTTCCAATCATAGATAGCTTATTCGTGTTCATTTCCAGTTTGATGGTCCAAAACACGCACCCCACAAGTACTCGCTCATGCGGACAGTCGGACGGACGGACAGGGCGATTCCAATATACCCCCCAAAAAACTTTGTTTGCGGGGGTATACTAATTCAAACAACAATATTTACGTTCTAAACAAAAAACTAATAATTGTACATACACTTCCATGGCGGCAATTCCTATGTCAGTTTTCATCGTGCTTGACATGTTTCCAACTTTCGTTCCAATCATGGATAGCTTATTCGTGTCCATTTCCAGTTTGATGGTCCATAACACGCACCCCACAAGTACTCCCGTGCAGAAATTATTCCTAGGTAAAAAAAAATTCTGGAATGAGTATCTTGGCTGCCAGGATCCTGGAATATCCTGGGAGCTAGGACCAGGATAATTCCAGGTGTAACCAAGACTTTTACTGGAATGAGTATCTTGGCTGTCAGGATCCTGGAAGCTAGGACCAGGATAATTCCAGGTGTAACCAAGACTTTTACTGGAATGAGTATCTTGGCTGCCCGGATCCTGGAATATCCTGGGAGCTAGGACCAGGATAATTCCAGGTGTAACCAAGACTTTTACTTTTCAACTGCAATTACCAGGACTTTTACAATGCAAATTCCAGGATAACCAAGAGTACCTAGGACTTTTAAATATAATGTGTAAATTTCAGAAGTTGGAACATGTGTCCAACTGTTTTATTTAAAGTCCTGGAAATATCCTGGAAATTGAAAGAGCTAAGACTTTAAGGATTTGCATGTGGTATTATCTACACTAACAAAACATCGATGAAACGTCAAGCAAACTTGATTTTGGTTGAATGTGAATATTTATTCAGTTACAAGTGAAAAGTAGTATGTTTAAACAAACCAAGGATAACTGTGTAAATTATTGGCATTGAATGCACAACTGGTTACAGAAAATAGAAAATTATAAACATACAAACATTATACATATACATAAACATTTCTGTTACTGTTATTGTTACTTTTAACCAATTAAAGTTTGACATTTTGTAAAATACAATACTAATTTCAACAGTATAACATCAATAAAATAACTAACATAGTGGCTAGAGTGACAAGTGGTTAATCCAAATTTAATTCATTAATTGCAAACAATTCTAAGTTACAACTTGAGGTATTTATAACACAAACATATCAATAGTAGGATAGGTATTATATACAACATTCAAGCCAGTCCAATAAAACCCCACACTGGACTCTTACTTCAGAGTCCAAACAAATATGTATATCATAGTTTGAACCGTTACAACATTCACTATCATGGAGTTCTGTGGTTACGGAAATAACCATAATGTTTAACTGTGTAAACTAGAACTATCATTAAAGGTGATTAATACACCTGCCCCAACCCCTGACACATATTATATCTCACAATATTATCTTTGACTCAGACAATTTGAATATTAGTATCAAAAAGAAATACTAAGATGATATCAAAAAGCAATATACAAATCTAATTTTAAAGAAATTTTGTCAAGAACATTTTTTAATGCATAAAATACAATGCAACATAAAACGGCTCCATTTTCCCATGTATCAAGTAAATCCGGTTGAAATTGAAGGAGGAGTATGTCGCACAAGATAAGATTTTAAGAGAATAATTCCTATTTCAAGGTCAGAGTTGAAGGTCACAGGGACGTGAAATTTGCGTCTTGCACATCTACTACTCCTGATTAACATTTATGCCATGTATTAAGTAAATCAGGTTGAAACTGAAGGAGTAGTACGACGCAACAGATTGGATTTTAACAAAAAAAAAATCCTATTTCAAGGTCAAGGTCACAGGCGTCTTGCTCATCTACTACTCCTGATTAACATTTATGCCAAGTATCAAGTAAATTAGGTTTAAACTGAAGGAGTACGACGCAACAGATTAGATTTTAACAAAAAAAATCCTATTTGGAAGGTCAAGGTCACAGGGACATGAAATTTGTGTCTTGCACATCTACTACTCTTGATTAACATTTATGCCAAGTATCAAGTAAATCAGGTTGAAACTGAAGGAGGAGTACGACGCAACAGATGTTGCGGACAGACCGACCGACCAACCAACAGGCTGATTCCAGTATACCCCCTCCAAACTACGTTTGCGGGGGTATAAAAATATAATTTCAATCTTTTATGAGCATTGACCATATCTGTTTGGCAATTTACTTATACACTGGTTATTTTTATTCCCAAAGAGTAAAAGTAGTTTTTCTTTGATTTGTTCAACATAACACAGATGAATGTTTTCAGCATCTGCCTTTTCCTGCACTTTACATAAGTGATTAACCTCATGGTGTAATCTTACCCCCATGTCAAAAGGCTTGACTACAGCAATGCATTTGTTGCTGTTCTGATGGTACAAGAAAAACCGGATCCTACCAACATTTTCATTCCCATTATTCATAAAGAGAACCGTATAACAGATCCTTTTTTCAATTCTTGTATATTTAGTTGAAAAGAACACCTGATCATTAATCATTATTCTTAGAACTTTGTACACATTCCCAATAGATTGAGTGCCCAATAAACCCCCGAGCTTCTGTCTTATGTCTTCATCTGGCATGAAGCTGACCATAGCACCAGCAATATCACAATTGGCTGCTGTGAATTTTGCTCTAACTGCTCGTCCTTTGCGGATCATCTTCCTAGTAAACTCCCTTAAATTTGAATTGGGCATTCTCTGTACCTCAACCGCAACTTCTTTCTGAGCATGTATAGTCTGAGGAATTTGGGCACATACATTTCCAGTACCATGTAGATGGTCCAGAAGTGAACCATTCATATCCTCAAATGGGAAACATGACCATGCCCAAAGTGGGCCCAGATACCTCACATAGGATGCAAGGTGCATGCCTGTGTTATGAACATTCAAAGTGACATTATTTTTGCCATAAAGGAGCTCATAGTCTTCATAAAAGCTTATTAAAACACCCTCCGCCCTATTGATAGCTCCCTCTGTGATGCAGTCCCCTAACAGTATGTACATTCCCTCAACCATTAAAGCCAGGTGGTCAAAATATTGAGTAGGGAGGATACCTAACAAACATGGTAAACAGTAACCAGGATTGAAGTTCAGATGCTTTCAACTGACTGTAATGTTAATGCAGGTTTCGAGGGAGCCTTGGAATCTCATCTGTGGGTTTCAATGTCATCCAGCCTATTTCCAGTATAGTATGGTTTTTGTTTGTTAGCTGGTGCAAAGAACAGTTTGAGCATTGCTTTAGTCATACCAAGAAGTGCACCATGCATGTAGTCAGGAACAGTCCCTTTTACAATGTCAAACCAATCTAAAGCCAGTAATGGTGAAACACCCTTGATGCCCTTGACATGTTTTCGCCCTTGTGCCTGGAGACCATTCTGTAGTACCTCTGAAATACACACATATGTATATAATCTTTTCTGTATACCACAGAAAGCAAGGCTCTATTTGTTAGGGAGAATACTAAAATTTACCCGAATACAAATTTAAAACGTTTTAAGAAGCAATTGTTGAAAACCACCCGTTTATACTTTTGAAAGTCCTATAGCATTTTATTAGCGTCAGTTGAATTAACAGACAGTGTAATTATCAGAAAATAATCGAATAAAAGTCAAAAGGGGCAGTAAGGCACTCAAAGTGAATACACATATACAAATCTTTCTTAGTTCATAACTTGTATCATTTAAAAAATGATGATGGAAATACAGTAATTACTAATATATATTATTATTATTACTAAATCAATTTATATAATGAATTTGATTGGAACAGACACAGTCACATGATATCTGATAACAAGTGTAATTGACTCTAGGGCGGAGCTAAAAAAGACGAATTGACTTGGAGCGCGTGGCCATGAGCGAAATAGTACAAGTTCTATGACGTCATACTGTAAACAAAAATAATGGCTGACAGACGCTTCGTTCATCTGTCAGACGAAGAAAAACAAGTTATCTAAGATAATGTTGATGCAAAGAACACCAAAAGAGGCATTATAACTTACTTGCTTGTCAATAAAATTTAATAATAAAACTATTATAGCCTTTTTAGGTTTGGTCGATATATGTTTTTGTCGACTTAATAAAAGTGATATTCGTCCTTAGTCAATATCAAGTCGACAAAAACACGTAACGACCTCACTAAAAGGCGATAATTGTATGTAATATATATAAATGGTATTTACCATCACTTTCTCTCCACTTCCCCTTTAATCTCGCAGGTGATGCAGGCATTCTCACCATTATGGTGCATCATATCCACAACCATTGCTTTAGCTTGCAGATCAAGTGTACCTGCTATTAGCAACGCCTTCAGGTTTTTTTGTTTGCCTACAACATCCACTCTTAGCCCAGTTTATTTTAAATCTATCATGTCATCTGTAAATGGCTGAAAGAAAGATCTAAATGTTGGCTTTCCTTTTGACTGCCAAACACCCCAAAGAATCATGTTGTGTCTAGCAAAGCGAAATTTTGGTGGCAGTTCATTTATAACCAAGTATACAGGCCATATGCTGTCTTTAGAGCTGCTATACAGGGGAACAACATCTGTATTGAAAATCAAACTTATGTTTTCATCAAGGTCGTCAAGGTGATTACCTGACATGAGGTGTTTATAAAGCTCTCCATTTAAAATGTCCAAAATGTCACCTGAAGTTTCACATTTTCTCCGGTATTCCATTACAGACTCCCATGTTTCATCTCTTTCAATCACATATTTAATTTGACTTTTAACATCTGCAGCTGCAAAAAAGGAATTCCCCTGTCTCTTAAATTGATGATTTTCCCCACCTGTGAAACGCAGACCAAAACATCCATCAACCACACATATTATAATGTTTTCATCATCTGGGAATATGCTGCTGCACTCAGAACAAACATCGACTATTCTATAAGAAAATTCAGCAG
This sequence comes from Serripes groenlandicus, assembly GCA_031761405.1. Classification (NCBI taxonomy): domain Eukaryota; kingdom Metazoa; phylum Mollusca; class Bivalvia; order Cardiida; family Cardiidae; genus Serripes; species Serripes groenlandicus. The sequence goes on along the minus strand of JASEVX010000201.1, from coordinate 280,672 downwards.
TTTTCTTCCAGTTTTGTGCAGAAGTAAATTCACATGGATTATTGTCTGTAGCTATTCCAAGAAGTTTCATCAGGTCATTTCTAGCTTCAGCATTTAAACAGTGCCTCGAAGAGTAACAGGCAGTGTAAATTTCTTCATGTTTTGTCATACTTTCTAAATTGTTATCAACTGCAGTATTGATGTTTCTTCATTTGAGTCAGAGCTTGATAACTCTTCTTCCGTTTCTGTCTCTGAGGCCTCATCACTAGAACTTGTTTCTTTATACCCATCACTGTGTTCTCTATCTGATTCGCTAGATTAGCTGCATGCTTCACTTTGGATAGCTGTTTCATTTCCTTCTACAATTTCAAATGAATCGGAAGATTCCTGTACTGTCATAATCATTTGTTCTTCATTTTCTACATGAGATTGTATAGGAGAATACAAATTATTTTGTTCAGAAGTTGAACTGCTTTCGTTATTTGTCAATTTGAAGGAACATATTGAAAACACTCAGGATGCCTTATTTTATACTTAAGCATGTTGAAATGTTTTCAAAATAACTGTTTTGATGATATCTAGGCTAAGTTTAAATATTTTCAGTCATAAACTAGGGCACTCAACCATATTGAAGGAAAATCTTGTTAATCTAGAAACCACACTTTGCCTTCAGCAGCTTGAAGCTTTGTCAGAATGTTTGTCTTGACAATACCTAGACCTAGTCAGAATAAGGGTCATGGTGGGTCAGAAACTAGGTCACTAGACCAAATTGAAGGAGCATTTTGTTAACACTAAGACATTTTGAATGCTGTATTCAGAATTGGTGTTTTGGTGAAATCTAGACTAAAATATAGGTCATGCTGGATAAAGACTAAGATGAACAAATCAATAATGCTAATCATTTGGTATAAAGATGAGCCGCCGACTGGTAACATTCAAAACCTGAAGTTCATTGAAAAGCCAAGGAAAGACTTGAATGATTACGCAGTTGGAGATTTCGTCACAGCGAAATGCCAAGGATATGGGCTTCAACCCGGCATGATTGGGAAGATTTGTGGTGAGTATACATGCATGCATCTCATCCCACCCCCGGCTCAAATATTAGCACAATATAGGGTTATGTCTACTGTTTAATATATATGGGCTACGTCCACCGTATAATGTCTTTGTGAAAGAATTCTCATTACAAATCTGATGGAAATTATTGATCGGCCACGGAAATGTCGGGTAGAATCTAGTTTCTCTCTAATCGATTTCATGAAAAAACGGCATTTCTTTGACAATTTCTAGTCAGCCTAGAGAATCCACAAATAAAAAAAATCCTAGCAGATATGTTTTAGTAAATGTACGACCCGTTGGTGATAAGGGATCACACTTGAAGCCAATGAAAAGGTGATTATTAATTTTATAAGCTTGAAGTGAATGAAACATAATGGGGCTTTGTTTGCCAATGCTCACACATTCATATACAATGAAATAGATATGTTATTTTAATAGCATGATAAACAAGAGGGCCAAGATGGCCCTAAACCGATCACCTAATTGATAGTAAATTAGTAGCAAATATTTAACTGCAAATATCTGGGAAAATTTTATCAGGGAGTGAAAATGAAACTGAAGGAATTGGACACTTCTCAAGAAACAGCTTATCAGTAAAGGCCATTTATATCTTGAAATCTAACAAGAACTTTAATAAGAATGGAATTATAACGTTTTTGTCATTTTGCACCTTTCCTGATGCCGCCTTGCTGTCCTGTTTTTCAACGAAATCAAGATGGCTTCAATAGTTTATTTAGAGGGTCACTTAAGGAACGTTTCTACCAAATTATCTTCGCACAAGTAGATTATGGAGGAAAAGGATTTTAAAATTTGGGTATTTTTCTCACTTTCTGATGCCGCAGCAACCAAAGTTCTCAATGGAATTTAAATCTTTCAACAATTTTGAAAGAGGACCACCAAAGGAACATTCTTGTGATGTTTTGTGGAAATTGGTCTATTGGAATGGTAGGAGTTGGTTGTCATTTGTAGCTAAAAGTTCAATTTACCCTTTTTGTGATGACGCCTCCATATGTTATAAGTAGGTACCAAGTTTTCATTTTGTCGCCATTTGGTTGTATAATGTTTTCAATAAAGACGTCAATTGGCCATAAATTGGCATATCCAGAGCACGAAGCAGATGTTTTGAGAATTGATGTTATAAATAGTAAGTATATATATATATATATGTTAACTTAATATTTATAGTAGTCCTGTTAGTAGAAAAATTTAAATATCTTATACATTGGAGGTATATTCATGAAACTGAATCACAAAACACTTTGGGAAAAGGTGGAATTGCTTAACCCTTTCCCTCATATAGACGCTTTCTGACGCCTCTGCAGCAGACAGCTTTTTGAAAACATAGTGACAAAAGAAGAAATTGCTCAAAACAAGCAATTTCTCCTTTTACCACAATGTTTTCCACTTTTAGTCATAGGTTATCCATTCAATTATAGAGATTTTCTATTTGTTGACAAAATATGTTCAAAGTCGTCTGCTGCAGAATTGTCGTATGAGGGAAAGGGTTAACTTAATATTTTAAGTAGTCCTGTTAGTAGAAAAATTAAATATCTTATAAATTGGAGGTATATTCATAAAACTGAATCACAAAGCTCTTTGGGAAAAGGTGGAATTGCTTAAAACCAGCACTTTCTGGAGCAGACATTGAAAATGCTACAGCAGATTTCCCACATGCATACAGTATAAACAGAACATCATAGCAAACGCTATGGAATGTTTTTCAAAAGTTGTTTGCTGCAATTTAAAAATGTATCTGCATGTAGCATATACAAGGGTTAAGGTTTGCACCAAAATATATCTTTTATCTTTATATTCATGAAGGTCTCATTGCTACCCATACAATCTGGCTATATGTAGCTTTTGCTGTATTCTTTAATTTTAACCCTTTCCCACATACAGACGCTTTCTGACACCATTACAGCACACAACTTTTGTAAACATTGTGGCAAATGGAGAAATTGCCAGTGAGCAATTTCTTCAGTTGCCACAATGAAACTCTATTTAATAATTCATTATTGTTTTATAGAGGTTTCCCATTTATTTCCTCTATTGTTTTCAAAGTTGTCTGTAGCATATTAGTTTTATGTGGGAAAGGCTTAAAGATTTTAGCATCCTCCACGGATGGGAACCATTTCTGTTGTTTATAATCATAAACCCCTATGGATCCCATGATTTAGCAGTGAAAATCGTTCAAGGTGATTTATTGTGATCGCCCTATGTCAAGCGTCCGTCATCCGTCTTGGATATGTCAACATCTTTTCCTCAGTAACCAGTGGGTCAATTGGGGTGAAACTTCACAGTTAGCATCTTCTCAATAACCTCACCAGAATTCCTTCAAATTGTTGGGATCTATGCAGATTTTTGTTTTTAAAGTCTTCTTCTCCCAAACTGGTTTGCCGATTTTCAAATAATTTTGTAGAAATGTTCCTTGGGTGACCCTCTATCTGATTCCTTCGAGCCATGTTGATTGGTCAAAAACATGGCGGGCTGTTTTGCCTTTTTTAGTCATAGAGGAAACTTTAAAAATCTTCTCTTCTGAAAGTGTCCGGTCTACATGTTAATTGGTCGAAAAACATGGCCACCAGGGGCGGAGCTGTTTTGCCTTTTATGCATATAGTCAAAACTTTAAAAAAATCTCTACCCGAAATTGTCTGGCTGATTTCCAAATAATTTTGTAGAAATGTTTCTTGGGTGACCCTCTTTTAGACTCCTTCAAGCCATGTTCATTTGTCAAAAAAACACTTTGCATAATTCAGGTGAGCGATTCCAGGGCCATTATGGCCCTCTTGTTTTAATTATAATATTGATAAAATAATAAAAAAGCACTATATACGGCTATGTATACATGTATTAGTATAATAATTATATGGTCGGCAGCAACACAGACACAATGTCCCTGCGTCAACTCCCTCGTCGTATTGGAAAAGGGCATTGTATTTCCCTTTCTTGGACCACCTGCTGCAGGAGTTACAGAACCGACTGGTTGGCAATGAGGAGAGGTTTTTAGCAGAATTCCTTATTCCATCCAAGCTGCAAGGTCAGAATTGTTTTTAGTTTGAATTTTATCATTAAGCTACTTATAGAAACGGGCTGTACATAGCCATAAAAGTATGGCTAAAACACATAAATTATGCATTAATACTTGGTTCGTTATATAGCCAGTACGAATGAATGAATGAATGAATGAATGGTGTTTTAAGGCCCGTGGACAACTAAGGTCATTTTGGGCGCTTAATAATTTACTTACTGTAAAAGATGAAATAATTAAAATTGAAATATAACTAACCAGTTTATTAGACAAAACAATCAAACATGATGTATGCGATACTTAACATTAATATAAAACGACATCCGCCCCCTGGCGGCCATGTTTTTCAACCGATCGGAAATATTTGAACAAACTTCCTAAGGAACATTTGTGCAAAATAATTTTCAAATCCGGCCAATACTTTTAGACAAGAAGATTTTTGAAGTTTTAACAATGCACATGTAAGGAAAACAAGATTCCCCCCCTTGGCGGCCATGTTTTTCAAAGGATCGGTAATATCTTGGTAGAGGTAGAGGGGAAACATTTGTTCAAAATAATTTTCAAATCAGGCCTGTACTTTTGAACAAGAAGATATTTAAAGTTTTAACAATGCACATATATAGGGAAAACAAGCTCCGCCCCCTGGCGGCCATGTTTTTCTACGGATCTGAAATATTTGAACAATCTTTGTAGAGACTGCCCTAAGGAACATTCATGCAACATACTTTTCAAATAGGGCTAGTACTTTTAGACAAGAAGATTTTTGAAGATATAAGGAAAACAAGCTTTGCCCCCTGGCGGCCATGTTTTTCCACAGATCGGAAATATTTCAACAATCTTGGTAGAGGGTATCCCAAGGAATATTTGTGCAAAATAATTTTCTAAACGGGCCAGTACTTTTGGACAAGAAGATTTCTTTAGTTTTAACAATGCACATATAAGGAAACAAGCTTCGCCCCTGGCGGCCATATTTTTCAACGGATCTGAAATATATTAACACATTTTGTAGAGGGGTCCTAAGGAACATTTGTGCAAAATAATTTTCAAATCAGGCCAATACTTTTAGACAAGACGATTTTTGACATTCCAGTGAACTCCCTCATTAGAAAAGATGATGGCACTATATCGCTCACCTGATTAAGAACTTCAATAGTTTTCAAAGTTTTATACTCTATACATATAAGGAAAACAAGCAACCCTCCCTGGTGGCCATGTTTTTCAACGGATCGGGTTTATCTGAACAACCTTGGTAGAAAGTCACCCAAGGAACATTTGTGCCAAATCATTTTTAAATCAGGCAGGTGCTTTTGGACAAGAAGATTTTTAAAGATATTACAATGCACACATTAGGAAAACAAGCCCCGCCCCTGGCGGCCATGTTTTTCAATGGATCGGATTAATTTGAACAATCTTGGTAGAAGGTCCCTGAAGGAACATTTGTGCAAAATTATCTTTAAATCGGGCCAATACTTTTGGACAAGAAGATTTTATGAGATTTGGCAATTTTCCCCTTTTCTGATGCCGCAGCAACCAAAGTTCTACGTGGAATTGAAACATATAAGGAAAAGCTCATGTTTTTCAACGGATCGGAAATATTTGAACAGTCTTGGAAGAGGGTACCCCAGGAACATTTATGCAAAACAATTTTCAAATCGGGCCAGTAGTTTTGGACAAGAAGATTTTTTGAGATTTGGCAATTTTCCCCTTTTCTGATGCCGCAGCAACCAAATTTCTACGTGGAATTGAAATTCTTTGAACAACTTTGAAAGAGGACCGCCTAAGGACTATTCCTGTGAAGTTATTTTGAAATCTGTCAATTGGTTTAGTAGAAGTCATTTGTAGGAAATTGTTAACAGACACCGACGACGACGACGACGGACGGTGAGTGATCACAAAAGCTCACCTTGCACTTCGTGCTTAGGCGAGCTAAAAAAGGAGACAAAATGAAAGTATTCCAGAAGACTCTGAATTCTGTGATTTTGACGACTCTGGCGTAGATAGGGAGTATATACCAGACACATCTGTCAGTGACTCAGAGATGTGAGAAATACATCAACTACAATCTTCAGAGAAAAGTAAAATCGTTGAAAATCATGAACCTGCATGTAGTAATGATGTCGGAACTACCATCGTGGTCATAAATACAACTTCAAGTGACAAAATTGGTTCAAGGGTGTATGACAAGCGCTACTACTGCCCTTTTTGCAGCAAACCACATGCCAAGCTTCCTCGCCATCTTTCAGCTATGCATGCAGATGAAAGCGAAGTGATTCAATATGAACATGAAACCAACAGAAGTGTAAAAAACAAGATCTTTTGCAAAATAAGAAATTTAGGTAATCACCTCCATAATACTGAAGTAATAAAAGAAGGGAGTGGCACTTTTATTGTCACTTACCGTCCCAGTTCCGAGTCATCGTGGGAGGACTATGTGCCATGCGATATGTGTCCTGGCTACTATGTAAAGTGGGATCTGTGGAAACATCGCAAAATGTGCCCGTTGCTTCCAGAAGGGAAAAAAGTTCAAGGAAGGGTAATATCCAATAGTCAGTTGTTACTGCCTGTTTCCAGTCAAACAAGTGTGGGGCTAAGTAATGTTCTGACAACCCTTAGCTCTGACACGGTGTCAAGAGTTGTAAAAAATGATCAACTAATTCTTAAGATTGGAGAGAAAATATAAATGAAATTGGGACATGACCTTGATCAGTTTTCAACAGTAAGGAATGCAATATGAGAGCTTGGTATAACACTACAATGTTTGAGAGAAATGGTTGAGCCAAAGGATGCAAATCTAGCAAAGTTCATACATCCTGCACATTTTCAGTCCGTAATTGCAGCTGCAAAACAAGTGGCAGAGTTCAGTGAAGTCACTCATCTGTTCAAGACACCTTCTCTAGCATTGAAAGTTGGTCATTCTGTGAGGCAATGTGCAAAGATACTAAAAGGCATTGCTCTACAGAATGGAGATGAAATTTTGTTGACACAGTCATCCAGATTTCTGACATTGTGTGAAGACCTATGGACCGAGGAAATTTCTACGCATGCATTAAGGTCCCTAGAATCAAAGTAAAATTAATACCGTTGACTTCGGACTGTAAACTCTTATGAGACTATTTGAAAAAGAAAGGAAGCGCTGCCTATTCCGCATTGAACGTAAGCAGCTGCTTTATAGAGGCTTGGACAGATTTGTGTGAGGCTACTATTGTCCAAATCATACTGTTCAACAGAAGAAGGCAAGGGGAGGTCTCAAAAATGAAACTTCAAGATTTACTAGGGGAACATAATGGAGAAGAAAAAGATGTTCAGAATCGCCTTACACAATTGGAGAAAAAGAACTTCTTGTGCAGTGCCGGGGGAAAAGCTGGAGTAAATACAAACAACAACTATGTGTTTGCTAGAGCAAAATATAGGTCCATGAACCATGTTAGAGGCTCTGACTGCCTGAGGGTTTTTAGTGAGGACTGTGGAGCCAAGGAACCAAAATTGCTGCGGTCAACTAAACTTCGAAAACAGATAGCGACCTTATCTCAAGTCCTGAATTTAAAGGACAATGAAATGGACCTGTTGGCAGATTTCTTGGGACATGATATTCGTTCCACAGAGAATTCTACAGATTACCTGAACATACGCTACAAATAGCCAAAGTATCGAAACTACTTTTCTCTCTGGAAAATGGTCAGTTTAGTGAACAGTGTGGCAAGACGCTGTCAGATATCGAAGTTACAGTTAATGAAGGTAAGAGAAAAAACGTTGAATAGTCTGATACAACAGTTGCATATATATATATATATAAAACAAAACTAAGTGCTTTATCATATTATTTATAAGCAAAGTACTTTGTAGGTCGGGTCGAAAAAGGGGCATACTTCTAATAAAAACCTTTACTGAATTATACACTCTTTTCTGTGTGTTTAAGCTATATATCTCTATATATAAGCTATATATATGTTTTGAAAAATAATATTCTGGCATGAATAACAAAACCAAAATCCTAAATAAAACAAGAGGGCCATCATGGCCCTAGTTCCCTCACCTGAATTATACAATGTACTGCGATACAAAACAAATCAAGAAAAATTATTCTGAATGCATCCTCAACAATGTTAAAAAGATTTGACTTCATTTGGCCAAAGTAATTTATTTATTTTTTATTCCAAGATGGACTAGATATCATCAAGACAACATTCTGACAAAGTTTTAACTTGCTCAAAGTAAAAATGCAGCCTCCAGAAATTGAACAATATTTCCCTTTATTGACCTAGTTTATGCCACAATATGACCCATATTCCAACTTGACCTAGATATAATTCAGACAAAATTTCAAGCTGCTGAAGCAAAAAAATGTGGCATCCAAAGTGTTTGAAAGATTTTCCTTCAATTTGGCGTAGTTACCTAGTTTTTGACCCTACATTACTCATACTCGAACTTGGCCTAGATAATATTTAGATTAAATGTAGCAACAAGAGTACCGCAAACAAACGGTACATAATACGCCCGTCAGGAACTTCTTTGTAAGTTTCCTCTTTGTTTTGATATATTGTTTGTTTGTAAAAAGTTAATAAAGTCGTTCAGGAATAAGTTGTTAAAGAATAATGGGAAACTATGAAAAATGCATAACTCTTGCAGAAATTGACAAATATTCTAAGTCCAAAAAGGGGCATAACTCATTCAAAAATTGAATCCCAGGAAATATGAACTTGATCTGTGACACATCACTTACTACAAAGCCTTATACAAAATTTCAGCTCAGTACATACTACCCACTGGAAAAATCGAGCCCAGGGATCATCATCATTTTCATTATCAAAGCATACATTCTGACCTATAAAATTATCGTCAATATCATCATTGTCAAGTTCTATGTCACTGCCGTCGCTCAGCTCGCTCAAGCGGTCCAACATTGCAAAATGTTCGACAATTTTTTACTTCTAATGCAGACTTTTTGCTACTTCCGTGTTTATAAATTTCTGCGCAAACTTTTCGCGCATATCCGGTAACTATTCCGGAAATCAAAAATCTACTATATTTTCTAATAAAATCGAATATCAAAACATTGACAGTTGTCAAATAATGGTTGATTTTGTTCAGTTATACATATTAAATATTTTTTAAATAAAAATCATCTGACATACAAGTACGATTATTCACAGAAACGACCAAAATCTGTAGTCGCTACACGGACCGATATGTTGTTTTGCTAATGATCTTCCGACATTTGGCAAATAGTTGATATATTAAGCGAAGTTGGCATCAAATTACCCAATAAATATGAAAAATATTAGTTAACCTTTCTAATTAAACATGTTTTTACTCATTTACCAAAATATTAGGCTTCTTTATAGGATTTCTTGTCTTGTAGCAATAGGATTTTCAAAATGGCGGCGGTCGAAAACGTGCCGATGACGTACGTATCACGTCATCACCGATCACTGATAAGTATTAATTTTTTGGATCGTTGAGGGTACTTAAACAATGAAGCATGACTTATTCATCTTCTTTTTAATGTGCAAAATGCAGTTTAAGGAAAACATATCCTCGACAGTTATATAAAAAAACTGCGCTTTTGTCACTGGGCGTAATAATACACATTTATGATTGGCTAACAGGAGTGAGGCTGATACTTGCTATTTTTAGACACAATAACTTAATTGTTGAACATTTATTTGTTTATGGTCTTGGCCGAACATATTGTCAATGTCCGAAAATCCGTGAGTTGTGAGTTGCGAATATGGACATGTTACTTGTGAGCTGAATTGGCCATATTTGTGTTTTTAAATAGTGAATTGTGGGTATCAATTTTCCCCACAAGTCTATTTTGTACTACCCTCTCATGAGAGCGGACGCACGGACGACGGACACCACACCACGGCATAAGCTCTTCTGGCCTTTGGCCAACAGAGCTAAAAAGCACAAACTTACTTCACTACTGGAAACCTTGAGCTTCAATTAAGAGAAGTCCTTACTAGGGTTATTGTTATGGAATCAATCCATGATAACTTTGATACAGAACGACCGACTACAATCACAGACATCACAGATGAAATCGAGTACAAGAAACTGAGAGAAGATGGGGAGTTTTTAAGTGTGAAGAACAATATAAGTCTGACGATGTTTACCGACGGCATTCCCCTTTTCAAAAGTGCAGGGGTATCTTTATGGCCTGTCTACCTCCTAATAAATGAAATTCCAAGAAATGACAGGTTTCGTTATAAAACTATGGTGCTTTGGGGAATCTGGCAGGGAATTGGGAAGCCCAATATGACACTCTTCCTTAAACCACTTGTGGAAGACCTTCGGTTGATCTATTCTGTTGGATTACGGTTTAATTTGAAAACAACAGAAATTGTATGCAGGGCCATTCTACTTGTAGTGACCATGGGCTTGCAACCCAGATCAGCAGTTCTACATATGACACAACTTAATGGTGAATTTTCTTGTGTCTACTGCATGCACAAAGGAAAAGTGGTCAAGTGAACCTCTTTTCCTCAGGAATGCCGAAGAAATATCTAGAGATGGAAAAACAGCGCAGAGAGAAAAGAAAAGGGTCAATGGTTTTACAGGAGAAAGTGTGTTTAATTACCTTCCGCATTTTACACTCAATAATAACGTTGTCATAGATTATATGCATGGATTGCTTTTAGGTATCACAAAAAAGTTGTTGACACTATCGTTCGATAATAAATCAGCCAATCAGGCATACTATACTGGGAACCAAATTAAAGAAGTGGATAAGATTATGAAGTCAATCACTCCTCCATACCTCGTCAAGAGGTTGCCACGCAAGCTGTCAAATGCAATGCACCACTGGAGTGCTTCTGAACTTCGATCTTGGTTATTGTTCTACGCTCTTCCCTGTTTGTCTGGAAAATTGCCAAATTTGTACTTGAAACACTTTAGCACAGTTGTGGAAGCTACATATATTCTTCTTGGGAAAGTTATCGCAGAAGTTAACTTGCAGAGAGCTGAAATATTATTGAATAGTTTTGTAAAAACTACTGACAAGCTGTATGCTGCTAGTGTTGTTGGACTCAATGTACACAACTTACTTCACTTGTGAGATTGTGTAAGAAAATGGGGGTCCTATTTGGGCTTGATCTTGTTTTAGTTTTAAAAAAAGTGTCCATGGAACAGGAAATGTTTGCAGGCAGATATTTTGGTCACTCCAAGCCCAAAAGAGAATCGAAAACATTTCAACAATGCCTGTTGGGGAAGATAAAATCTTCTTGTCTCAAAGTAGAGAGCCAAGGCCTTTGATATTGGGTATGCAGCATCATTTAGTGGACCTCTACCAAGAGTGTTCCAATTATAGCCCTGGGGTCAAAATGATTCTTCCTCTGGGGTCTATAGTTTAACATAGACTCATATATTGAAAAAAACTTAAACAATCTTCTTGCCTTGGAGTAGAAGGACCACCCAACCCACCCCTTTGATATTTGGTATGTAGCATCACTCAATGGACCCCTACCTAGCTTGTTCAGATTTAGCCCTGGGATAAAAATTGACCCCTCCCTGGGAGTCACTTTTTTACAAAGACTTATATTGGGAAAAAACTTCTTGATCAATGAATAAAAGTTTGTTTAGAAGGTGAGCGATATAGGACCATCATGGGTCTCTTGTTTAATATCTTTTGTTTACAATTATCTGCTTCCATATCCAATAGGATGAATTAGAATCATCAGATGAGGAATTGAGACAAAGCATGTTAAATACACCTCTCCAAAATACAAACAACGATGCTTCTACTAGTCGGTCTACTGGAGAAGAAGAAAGTCCTTGTTCTATAGCATTAGTGGCAGAACATCATCTGGAAACATCTACTCAGAAAATCACGTCTGTAGAAGAGCCTGGTCCTTCCTGTATATCTGATGGTTTGGATACTGGAACTCCAGAGGTATTACATGTTAACACTCGACCCCATCACTCGACCCCATTATTCCGGTTTATCGATATTTGCAAAGATTTATGTCCCTTGTAACTTAGTCTCTGTAGCTGATAGATAGTGCAGCCTTGTGAACGCAAATCCTCCTATGTTTCTGATCGAATCTTTTCAAAACTTGGTCAATGTCATGACTATAATGGGTAGATGTGCATGTATCTTCGATTTTCCAGTTCATTGATTTTTGCAAGATTTATGTCCCTTGTAACTTATATTAGTCTCTGTAGCTGATTGATATTGCGGATTGTGAACGCAACTGTTCCTACGTTTCTGACTGAATCTTTTCAAAACTGCGTCAATATTATGACTATAATGGTGATGCATGATGCAGGGATTTTCCGGTTCAGCAATTTTTGCAATAGTTATGCCTTTCGAAACTTGGTCTCTATAGCATATTCACTTGAGAATGCAACTCAAGTTTCCAAACAGGTAGAAGTGCATAAAGCAGGGATTATCCGGTATAGTGATTTTTGCAAGAGTTATGCTCAGAATGAAAAAAGGATACATATCGACACTGCCATTTGACCTACTTTCATATTGGAAGCCTCTATAAGGTTCTATCTCTGTTTATATGTATCCTATTTTCTTCCTGACTGAAATTATTTGTTGAATGGGACATTAAGCTCAAACAATCCAATCCAATACTTTGTTTGCTGTTTCTTTTCCATAAAAGGAATCCTCTGTGGTCGAGTGGTTAGCGTCGGGGATTTCGAGACCGGGTGTCACGCGTTCGATTCCCAGTCGCGGCACTACGGTCATAGTGGAGTGCCCTTGGGCAAGGCATATTTTCTAGCCTAGTACTGGTTTGTTTTTCCAGGGATCATGAATAATAAAATTTAAATGCGCGCTATATGACCTTAGCTGTCGTGCGCCGTAAAACAAATTATGCATTCATTCATTCATTCTTTTCCATTAATAAATTGTTTTACCATAATGGTAGTTTTGTGATTTTTTTTTTCATGAAATAACCATTTTTCGGTTCGGCCATTTTTATAGAGATTCCAATGGTAGTTTTGTGATTTTTGAGCTTATGTATACAGACATGTTAAAAGCAATAATTAAAAGGACCAATCTTGATCTTTATATTTTGTGGTGGCGTATATTGTGGTCAAGTTCGAATATGGGTTATGCCGGGTCAAAAACTAGGTCACTAGGTCAAATTGAAGGAAAATCTTGTTAACACTTTTGATGCCGCATTTTTTGCTTCAGCAGCTTGAAATTTTGTCAGAATGTTTGTCTTAAAGATATCTAATTCAAGTTCAAATATGGGTCATATTGGATCAGAAACTAGGTCACTAGGCTAAATTGAGGGGAGATCTTGTTAACTCTGTAGAAGCCGCATGTTTTGCTTCAGCGGCTTGAAATGTTGAGCTGGATGATATCTAAACCAAGTTCGAATATGGGTCATGCCGGGTCAAAAACTAGGTCACTAGGTCAAATTGAAGGAAAATCTTGTTAACACTTTGGATGCTGCAATTTTTGCTTCAGCAGCTTGAAATTTGGTCAGAATGTTTGTCTAAATAATATCTAGGCCAAGTTCGGATATGGGTCATGCCTGGTTAAAAACTAGGTCACTAGGCCCAATTGAAGGGTAATCTTGTTAACACTCTGGATACTGCATTTTTAATTTCTGCATGATAAAACTTTATCAGAATGTTTTTCTTGATGATATGTAGGCCAAGTTTGAATATGGGTCATGCTGGGTCAAAAACTAGGTCACTAGATCAAATTGAAGGAAAATCTTGTGAACACTTTGGATGCCGCATTTTTGCTTCAGCAGCTTGAAATTTGGTCAGAATGTTTGTCTGAATTATATCTAGGTCAAGTTCGAATATGGGTCATATTGGATCAGAAACTAGGTCAATAAAGGAAAATATTGTTCAAACTCCGGAGGCCGGTTTTTTACTTTGAGCAAGTTGAAACTTTGTCAGAATGTTGTCTTGATGATATCTAGTCCATGTTGGAATATGGGTCATATCAGGTAAAAAAAATATAGATCACTAGGCCAAATGAAGGAAAATATTGTTAACACTGTGGTGGTTGCATTCAGAATAATTGTCTTGATGTGTTTTGCATTGCAGTACATTGTATAATTAAGGTGAGCGATCCAGGGCCATCATGGCCCTCTTGTTGATAAATCTTATGTTATGATACATTATATTTAAACAAAATATGTCACTCAGTTTTCAGAGAGATGTTATTGATGTCATTGATAGTGAAGATGAGGAAATTCAGGAAGCCATAGAAAATAGTCTTCTGGACATAGAAATGTAAGAATTTCTTTCAAGTTTATATATATTTTTTTTAAAAAAAGGGCAGTAATAAATAGTGTGATGAAGTTATTGTTTAAGTCTAATTAATGAATTATGCTGCATTGCTTAAAATGGAGAAGTCGCATATTTGGTATTTGCTGTCAAGTGGTAATATTGTCTACGCAATGGATTCCATTTCCATTAACAACATCTGAAAGTTATTAAAATGGTACTAGCATGCTTTTAAAGTATATTTTGGTAGTCTCCCAGTTGGAATGTTGGTTGCCAAGATAATGTGTCTTGATGTTGTATCAGGAAATGTGTCTGTGGCGAGATACTGACTGGAAATGACTGAAAACCTAAAGCCATGTAAACAAACATATTGACTGAAGTGAATGTTTTTGGCATCATGAAGATGGGAGATACCTGGTTTATTTGCAAACCAGTATTAATTTTGAAATTCAGTTTTGTGCATATGTTTATTTTTTCTTCAATAAGGAATGAACCATCCATACCGCAGCTGTGTGATCTACAGGAGGCTTTGAAGACTCTTAATGCAAAGACAGTTGAATCTGAAAGCAGGACCAAGCTCATTGTCATCAGGAGCAACATTTTAGAGAGTACACTGAGCTCTCTGGATCGAAAGAACATCAATCTCCAAGCTAAACTTTACATTAAGTTTAGCGGAGAAATAGGAGAGGATTATGGGGGGCCAAGAAGAGAGTTTTTCAGGTTATAATAATGTTTTACATTATGTTGTCATGGTGATCATACACATTTTAAACAATATAAGATATTTTTATATTAAAAGCGATTTTGCAGGATGGATCATAATAAATTGAAATAATCATCTTTAATGAATGCAAACGAATATTACTTTTAAACATCTCTATTTGGTTGCAAGTTTCATAAACATACTTCACTTCAATAAATGAATATTAAAATACAACAAAATGTGTAATAATTCACTTTAATGTGTGTATCTTAAGTGCTTCAGTGTTGTATTAATCACTTTTATTCATGGTTAAAATCTTCAATATACCCATCTCTCTCTCTCCTCTCAAAGATATATAATAAAAAAGTTATAACCTGTTTCAGACTGGCCATTCAAGCTGTCCACCAATCAGGATTTTTTGAGGGGCCAGAAGAAAACAAGATATTTCGCCATGATCTTGGTCTTTTAGAGAAAAAACATTATAGACTTGTTGGTAGGCTGGTGGCCTTGTCCCTGACCCAGGAGGGACCAGGACTTAACTCACTGAATAAGCAGTTGTTCAACTTAATGGTTGGACAAGATGTGGATCTAAGTGATGTTCAGTTGACCCATGATTCCAGAGGAACTAAAAGAGCTCATCAGACAAGTAATTATAATGTTACCACATTTCAGCATGAAATCCTTCAGATATAGTGATTACAATCAAAACGTTAAAATATGTCTTCTCTGTTTCTTGGTCTATGCATTTTTTCTCATGATCTTTTTTTTGGTGGACTAAGGTAGAAAACAAAGTAAGGTTCAAAAGAAGTAGATATGAGTAATTTACATATTGTTCATTAAAATAAAGTACATGCATGTTTATACACAGTGATGTTAGTATACCTGCTGTCATTCCATATAGTTGTTGCTGCATATGGCATAATACAAGGTTAATCGATTGGCAATATGTTGAGACATTTGTTCTATTTGCTAACAATTCATTGCAATCTGCTAAACTATAGAACAATCCCTTGTTAACATACAATGTATACACCAGTCGTACATCTCTCAGTGGACAGAGAAAAGTTCTCTTATTTTGGCAAACTGAGAGGTTAGTTGTGATGATTTTTAGCTCACCTTGAGCCTTGTGATCCGTCTTCGTCTGTCCATTATTCATCAACATCTTGTTTCAAGCAACATCTCCTCCTTAACCACTTGGTCAAATATGATGAAACTATACAAGGATGTTCCTTGGGTGGTCCCCTTTCAAAATTGTTCAAAGAATTGTATTCCATGTGGAATTCTGGCAATGGAGAGGAAAAACTTAAAAATCTTCCTCTCCAAAACTACTGGCCAGATTTCAAAATGATTTGTCACAGATGTTCCTTGGGTATAAGTGTCTACCAAGATTGTTCAAATAATTTGGATCCTTGAAAAAACATGGCCTGCTAGTTTTCCTTAAATGTTTATAGTGAAAACTTTAAAAAAACTTCTTCTCCAAAACTACTGGCTGAATTTTTATTTCATTAATGCATTAATGCCATGTTTAATATTGTGTATAGCCCAAAGGTGAGCTATCCAGGGCTATCATGGCCCTCTTGTTTCAGACATTATTATCCATGCATATTTATTTTTAGCTTGACATGCACTCATTGTATGTTGATGTGCCTGCAGATTCACATTATTCTGTTTATCTGTTTTTAATAGTGTCTTCCCAGTTTTCATATTTATAATAGCAGACTTTTTGTTCACTATCAAAATATTGGTGGGTAAATTCAAGTCAGTTCTGCTTTTTATCATTGTTTCAGCTTGAAGATGCTGATACAGATGAAAAGAAAGATGTGTTCCTGTCAAACCATGCAGAAAATCTAATAGACCAAGGGTTTGCTAACCCGTACACAATGCTTCAGGACAAAAAGGCGGAAATGAAACATGTATTGAAGAAGAACTACCTGTATTACAGGTAGGCAGTAGTGTCTAGTTTAATCATCATTGTAATTCATGTGTTTTTGATGGCCAGAAAGATATGCAGACATTTAATGGGACAAATTAGATATGACGTACAGGAACAGTTGCACTGCCAAAACATGATTGACAAGAGTAACTACTACATCCAAATTGACTGTATGATAGTTATTGTTTTCACTATTGGCACTATTATGATACTTTCATGACAGTTGGGTCAGTGTGTTAAAATTGAATTTTCCATGTCCAACAATCTGTGTTGTTTGTTTGTTTGTTATGTTTGGTTTAACCTCCCACCGACAGTAACAAACTGCCTTGGGACAACAGGATATTTGCAAACTTCATTGAATCAAGACACTGGGACAAAGAAATTTATGAGTCACATTCAATGAAAACAGGAAACATTTTAACATTTTTAAAAACAAAGGTAAAACAATAATTGTTGATCGGATTGTACCCTTGTCCAGCCCATATCTAAACCATCCATCATGTATACCATGAAGAGTTTTTGACATTTTACAACCACTTCAGTATCACAGAAAGCTGTTAACCTATGCTAATAGGACTACTCTTTGTCAGTCTTTGTTGAAATTGCATAAAAGAACAAAATGTCTGACAAAATCTTAGAAGTGGGCTTGGGATGTTGCCCTTTGGGCATCTAGTTTGTCCTTTCTATGAAAAATCTTGTTTTTACTTAGAACTTTCTACATATGCTTCTGTATAAATATTTCAATACTTCTTTAGAAGAAAATACAAATATCATTAATAATTATATTTTTAACACATATAGCTTCAAAGTATCCTCAACTGAATGCATAGCCAAAGACTAACTATTTAGCTACACAACACATTTACTCTTTAGACGGAATCTTGTGGACGCTTAATCTCAATAACTCCTTGTCAGAATTGAATGATACTTCACAGAGGTTATAAGTACCAATCTTAGTTGTGCATGGTTCATGTTTCGGGTCAAGGTCACAAGGGCTGGAGATGGTAACATTTTATGGATGCTTATACTAATATAGTTTCTATATTAAACCTTACTTTTAGAGTGTCCAGTGAAATAACTCAGTTTAAGAATGGGATGAACGATGTAGGAAAGACTTGGGACTTTGTCCAGGAGCATGCAGATGTCTTTGAACCGTTGTTCTGCCAAAAGCAGAAGGCCCTATCAGCAGATGAAATGAGCAAGCTGTTCAGTTTTAAGCACAGTGAGGAAGGGACAAATGATCGCACATTAGAGAATGTTACAGTCTATGCTTGGGAGATGTTCCTACAGTCAGTTGAGGGTAATTTGTTTCCTTTGTGCTATTTTCTATCATTTTTGTTTGTTTAAGGCATGCTCCCATTATTTAAATTCTACTCATACATTTTTTTCAATGACTTATAGTATATGCTAGTACATATAACAGTTTGAGAAAATATCTATAACAACATGAGCAATTTGACTTAGTCAAAGTTTCTTTAATAATGATTATTGATTTTTTTTTTTCTTTGGAATGTATTAGTACATTGATGTTTATTTTGCATGACCTTGCACTCCCACATGCTTTGACTACATTTTTAGCGGGGATAAAAATTCCCAGATCTGTAGATAACGAACCACTTATGCATGACAATAAACAACGAAAAATGTGCCTTTGTGTTGGTAACTTCAGTTTCAAAAATGCACTGAGTATATGTTATTCAGTAAATATGAAATTTGCTTACTATGCTCTTTAAAACGATTAACATAACATTTAAACAAGTGGAATTCTTGTGAAGACAAAATACTTTATAAGTATTATGGAACATAGTGATTTGATGGCACTGTTTGTTTCTGTTATGCCTAGGTCAAGTTTGATGATCTAACACAAGAGTTAATATATCTATAGGTGCTACCTATTTACGAAAAAACGCAAGATAATTATAAACAAAGAATAAAGAACATACTTTGGCCAAAAAAAAAGGATTTATAAGTAATTGACTAGACAATAATAATGTTAATGTCATGTTTCTTGCATTATCAAAACATATTTGGAATTCGTATTGCTGTCGTCTATTATTACGAACAGAAAATAATAAAGTAAAAACTTTCAGAAAATCAAGGAATACATTTATAATGAACGAGGTTAAAACATGAGGGCCAAGATGATCCTTAATCGATCACCTGCATTATGGTAAAGAAGCAAATAGATCAGTCCTTTTCTGATGCCATCTGGCGACTACCTTTTTCAACCAGTCAATATGACTGGAACAAATTATGTAAGGGGTCACATTTCTGCTAAACCCTTTCCCTATTAGAGACAGTTTCTGAGGCCTATGCAACAGACGATTTAGGAAAAGATTGTCACCAAAAGAACAATTGCTCCTTATGAGAAAGTTATCCTTTTGCCACAATGTTTGATAAATAATTATACTTTGAATGAGTGTGGCAATAGCTCATGTATAGGAATTTGGGGTCTTTCATGTTGATACCACTTTTTTTGCGGGAAACGACGTCGCTCCATTGACGTTACGCCAAGATGAAGTGTAACGGAAATGACGTCACGTCCTTCTTTGGCAACGATACAGTCAAAATTTAGGTTCGGGCGTAGAAGGCTAATGCTGTCGGTTTTTTGACGAACGGGAAAACATATTTATGTTATTATGTTTTAACTTTTCGTACAAATGTTTATTCCCACATAACACAGCATTTTAATGATCTTAAATATCTATTTAAAAGAAAAATGATTAAAAAGACGACAATAATTTTCAATCCGTGTTTTTCCGCTCATTTTATACATACCCAAAATACCGATTTAAAAAAAAATGATTAAAAAGACGACAATAATTTTCAATCCGTGTTTTTCTGCTCATTTTATACATACCCAAAATACCGATTTAAAAAAGTGATTAAAAAGACGACAATAATTTTCAATCCGTGTTTTTCCGCTCATTTTATACGTACCCAAAATACCGATTTTAAAAAAAATGATTAAAAAGACGACAATAATTTTCAATCCGTGTTTTTCTGCTCATTTTATACATACCCAAAATACCGATTTAAAAAGACGACAATAATTTTCAATCTGTGTTTTACGTCTGCCTTTTATACATATCCAAAATGGCGGCCCCCATGGATTTTTCCAGTTTCATTTCAGAAAGCTTCATGGGTTATTATAAGCGAAAATTCATGGTTTTTTTTCGTATAAATGTTGCTTTATTTAATAATCCTGGATAATTCCATGTGCATATATCATCATCATGACAGCCGAATACTGAAATTATATCTTTTAATATCTCATAAATGTGACATTGATTTTTTTGCCCGACTTCAAGAAAGAGGGGCAATATTACTTTGTATATCATTATGTCCATTAATCTGGCAAACAGTCTGTCGATATACCAAACCCTGTCTGACTGATAACTTCCATTCGACCCTTAAATCACAAACTTGGTATGGTTGTTTATGACATGTAGAAGAACCGTATTTTGGATTCTACAGTATAACTTAAAGGACAAGGTTGTATGTTAATCTATCAAAACACTATGTTAAGCAAGAATTTGATAACTTAAGATCTAATCGACACATTTATCTACTACTATGTAAAACTAGAACTATCACTGAAGATGATTAATACCCACAAAACAGCACCAACAAAAGGGCCATAACTCTGTAATTAGCAAGAATAAAGTTATGTTACTTGTACACTGCACTTCCTCTCATTATATTCTACCTTTGTATGAAGTTTGATGAAATTCCATCCAGTTATTTTCAAGTTATGCTCCGGACAAGGAAAAATATCTAAGGGCAATTACTCTGTAATTAGCAAGGATAGAGTTATGTTTCTTGTACACTGCACTTCCTCTCATTATATTATACCATTGTATAAAGTTTGATGAAATTCCATCCTGTACTTTTTAAGTTATACTCCGGACAAGAAATATGGCTTCCGACCAACCAACTGACTGACTGACCGACCGACACAGTGACTCCTATATACCCCCCCAAAACTTTGTTTTTTTGGAGTATAATAATTGATTATGACTAGTAGAATACTTCTAAAGAGTGGTACCTCAAAGGTCAAGATCACATGATCATAAAGTATGTTAAACTCTTATAAACATTTTGTTAAGAAGGCTTTATGGCCGATTGATAACACAATTGTTTCTTTTGAGAAGAAAAACTCTATTGACTTTTAATCAGGTTAAGGTTATGAAAGTTCATGATGTTCTTTTTTTAATGTATTTAAGCTTAACTAATATGGCTGAATGTTAAGTGATTCTTAAGTGATAAGTGAAGTTTAAGGTGCTGTTTATTTTGTATTTTGATGATAATAACTACAAGCTTGTCCTAGATAAGGTTTGGCCCATTTGCCACATGTAAATGCCATGTAGCCA
The DNA here is from genome assembly GCA_031761405.1 of Serripes groenlandicus. Classification (NCBI taxonomy): domain Eukaryota; kingdom Metazoa; phylum Mollusca; class Bivalvia; order Cardiida; family Cardiidae; genus Serripes; species Serripes groenlandicus. Next base: position 259,397 of record JASEVX010000201.1, on the reverse strand, counting down.
AATGTTATTGTAATAATGGCATGTTAGGGGGGCATATATGCGTTACAAACTTTCTTGTTTTGGCTTTGTTTTTATAGGATTCCTCCATTAAAAGTTGGTGTCCATATATTTGCCTGCCTTCAAAGGACAACAAAAATCCTTTATTAACCTGTTTATTTTCAGAAGAAGACGTGCCTGTCACTTTCGCCGAATTACTAATATTTTCAACTGGATCAGATGAGATTCCCCCATGTGGGTTCTCAAAAACAATTGATATTCTCTTCTACAATCAGGAGAAAGGAGAATGTAGACTACCTCATGTGTCAACGTGTGGCCTGCAGATGTGGCTGCCAAGGATACAAAAGCCAGATTCCTTCTCAACCTTGCTTGTAAAAGCAATCAGTGAATCAGGAGGTTTTTTAAAGGTGTAGATGGTGTTTTTACTAACTTACAAAACAAATGTGCCATAGTTTTCTTCTTTTAAGCTGTACTGGCCAAAGGCCAGAAGACGTAGAGCAGCATGCATCCGTAAACAATTGCTTGTTAATGCGATAAGTTTTGATTGTATCTTGATCAAACTTGTACAGTGGTTAAATATCTAAGAGAGCTCAGTTCCTTTGAATTTCACACAGGCTTTACTTGATTATGGCCCTTGAATTTTTCAAACTTTGTATGACCGAGCTTGTGAACACAATGAAACCTTTGTTTATCAAACTTAAACAGTATTTAAATGTTTATGTGAACTGGTTCCTTTTGAAATCAGCAGCATGCACCCATGCATGACAGGATTATGGCCCTGTAACATTTTTTTAATTTTTTAATTCAACTTTTGAAATGCAATCAAGTCTTCATTTATTATCTGAAGTTTACAAACCTTAAACAGTATCAAGTTATCCATAAGAGCTAGGTTGCTTTCAGAAAACAGCAAAATCCAGCCATGCATGACTGAATTTTGTACTTGAAATGGTCACAATTCCCAAAATTGAGCTTGTAAACACTACAAACGCTGGTCGTATTTACTGCTTATCTGCCATATGTTGAAATATAGCCTCAGGTCCTCTTGTGTTGTACCGAAAGGAGTTTCTTGTTTGATTGATTTAGAAGCATATACATACTTTCCAAAGAGTAACTAAGTAAAAACATTTATCTTGTGAGTTAACAATAATGAGGATCAAACATTTACCCAATGATGCATATTTGTAGTTTTAACATTTTAGAGCCACTTAAGGTATAATAACTATCAAATGCCATCAAGTATAACGGTATAGAAAGTCAGCCCTTTCTACTTTTTCGGCACATATTTTTCTATACTATGGTCATAGCATCCGGGATATTATTTTGTATCTGTATTTTACTTAAACTTTGCATTCACTATAGGGATATAGAGATGGTAAAGGTATACACATAATTATTTTGGCTACAATCCAACACTTGATATGAAATTCATTACAGTAATCATGGATTTTAATAATATCACGAGCTTTGATGGAAGTTTTCTTCATTCTTGGGATTCGTCATTAGATTTTCATTTTCATAAGACACATATCCGGCGTTAACATTTAGCTTTAAACATCATCTCCTCCTGATCATCTGTGTCCATCAGTCGATGATTAAGCGTGCTAAACGAGCTCTCTACAAGGTGTTGAACAACGCTGAGTTGACAGACGAAGAACTTCTGCCAGCCATTACTGGTGCTGAAGGCTTGATTAATAGCAGACCAATAGGATACCAAACATCACATCCAGCAGATGACAGTGTGTTAACACCAAATCATTGTTTTACATGATTTAGTTTGGACCGATTTAGTTACTAGTTTTAAGATTGAAATCGGTCCGCCGAGTTCAAAATCGGTTTAAACAGGCAATTTATGACACTTTGACATAATAACATGAGGGTTTGACATAATAACACGTCAAATTGACAAGATATCATGACACTTTAACATAATAACATGAGGGTTTGACATAATGACACGTCATATTGACAAGATAGCATGACACTTTGACATAATAACATGAGCGTTTGACATAATAACACGTGATATTGACAAGATAGTATGGCAATTTGACAAAATAACAGAAGCGTTTGACATAATAATACGTCATATTGACAAGATATCATGATACTTTGACATAATAACATGAGGGTTTGACATAATGACACGTCATATTGACAAGATAGCATGACACTTTGACATAATAACATGAGGGTTTGACATAATAACACGTCATATTGACAAGATAGTATGGCAATTTGACATAATAACAGAAGCGTTTGACATAATAATACGTTATATTGACACCACCAGTGTTTGACATAATAACACGTCTAATTGACAAGATAACATGACATTGTGACATAATGACATGATCATTTGACATAATCACACGTCATATTGACAAGATAACATAGCATTTTAACATAATAGGATGAGCGTTTGACATAATAACACGTCACATTGACAAGATACCATGACAGTTTGACATAATAACACGTCATATTGACAAAATCACATGAGCGATTGACATAATAACACCTCATGTTGACAAGATACCATGACACTTTGACATAATAACATGAACGTTTGACATAATAACATGTTATATTGACAAGATAGCATGACACTTTAACAAAATAACATGAGATGTCTCAACATAAGACAGCTACGGCGTTCCATAGAATATGGTTGAATACTTACATTTACATCCCATACACATTTTAACAAATTTCGCGCAATTAATCTGGTTTAAATTAAAACAAATCACCAACTATCGGAGGCATTCCCGAGGATGAAACAGCCTTCGTGATGGGCGGGGGATCAACGTCACCATCGGTGTTAATTCATGACGTCATAAATAAATAATCACTGTCAGAGACGGCTGGCCGTCAATGTTGCCATGGCATGGCATATATACTCCTTTGAATGACATAACTCTCAAGCTGGGCGTCAATGGGGCCATGCCAAATGTAAATATTACACACATGAACATAGATATATGTATTTAATGGATTTATGGTACTGCAAGGTAGTCATATGATAAATATCAATATAGTATTGTAATTGTTTATTTTTACATCAAACAAATGTATGCTAATTTCAGTAATTTGCGAAAATGAAATGAATTATGGAACAAAATTTCATAAATATAATTTTTGGTGGCGTACTTTCATACTATGTTTATCCTCCGCTTTAGCAAAAAGTGGGGTAACTAAATATAAATGTGGGTTTGTTTGTCTGTTAAAAGCAATACATTCATTTACTGACCAAAGTCACCCATCTGCCATGGGAATGCCAATGATTTTGCAATGTATGCATATCCCATAGCTCTCATGGATGTTTTAGGTCAAATGCGATTAATAATTAGTAAGGTCAGTTCTATTTACCAGCAAAAATTCCCCCGAATGGGGCCCCGTACCCGTCCCCCAGGGCTACCACACCCTCATTTATTCTTTAGGATATACATATCCTCTCCCAGTGATGTTTCGTACAAAACTTGGTAAAATGCCATGAGCTAAATTGTATAAATGTATTGAAGGAAAAGTTTTCAGTGCCATCAGTACTTTGATTTTTCACTAAAAACATGGGGGTAGGCTATATCAGTTGGAAAAATCTTGGCATGTCCAATTACTGACATACCTAAGTTTTTTATTAATGATGAACAAATATTCAAAGATGTTTTTTAAGCAAGAAATTTTCTAGTACTCAAATATATAATTAGCTTTCTTCAACGTTGAACTCGAAACGTTAAAATTGAAAAAGCGCATTTTTGACAAAAACATGCCCAATATTTTTTTCGTTGTGTTTTCTAGATGTGTACTCCCCATATAAAATTGACATATAAACATATGGCTTTCATTTAATCCATGAACTGTTGTTAAAATATGTTGTTCTGTAAAGTTATTGTTATTAAATCTTTTTTCGATCTTGTAGTTTGATAAATTGACAAATTCCTCAAAATTGACAGGAAATAAAATATTTTTCGGAAAATAATTGCTGATAGGATATCCAGGAAATGATGCTTTTGATAAATAATGGAGAAAAATTCAAATCTGGCGTGGGCCGAAATGCCTATATACGTACACCATCTCCTTTCAATGAGCTCTCCGTTCAAAGCGATGCTGAAACTGAACTTGTGCCTAGTTTTATCATGGTTCATACAGATCAAAGAAAAAAAATTCAGACACTTTTCAAGCAGTTTCCCTGTTGTTTTTCAAGCACATTTCGGACATGTTTTCCATATTGCGGTGATGATCCGCATCCCGGCATCCCAACAGAAACGGTGTACTTACAGCTCTTTATTCCATAAAAAAAAACTATGCCCAACTTTGAGTATAATAATTAGCAATCTAAGAGTACTATATAGTTTATGTACAGTACATCTAACTAGCATATTTCCATTTACAACAGGAAAAAAATAGAAATATCAAAAGACATGTGATTGATTCTATTTTCTTTACTCTAACCAAATGAGTTAAATGTCATTAAATATCGTTTCGTTCAAGGGAAAAGAGTCCATCTGTGTCTTAAAGTAGACGAGTACTGCGGCATTTGTAAGGTAGCTGTGCCTTGTTTCACATCATATATTCTGTTGGACATCTTCTTTCCCGCATATTCCAGGATTTCATTTATTGTACATTTTTTACAAAGCTTAGTTAAATCGTCACAGAATTGGCGAGCAAAGAGTGACCCATAATTATCCATAACATGTGCTACATATCCTGGACAAGTGGAATGTGCGACAACCATGTCCGCTAATTCTGGGACAGGTTTCATCCCGCGTCTCTCACGATCGTGGAAGTCAATGGCCATTACCGGTCCCCGCATGCTCTCAAAATATGAAGGCATACCTGAGGCGTCCTGAGCCCCCGCTCCCTCACTTCCGTTGCGTTTAGTCTGGTCCGGGGCAACCACTGTCTGCTGCCCAATTAATCCAGACATGCCTTGACTGCCCCGGCACACATCCATAATGAACAGCTTAGGCTTATTAGCCAGAGTTGGGCACTTAAGAGAAGTAAAACAATGCAGTATGTCTTCCTGTAAGACACATTTGTTATCTGCTCCCACTACACTGTCTTTTGTTCCATGCGAAGCAATAAATACCACAAGGGCATCGTATTTACTGTGGTCGAGAGCAGCTATTTCATTTAATACCTCCATCATTCCTTTTGCCGTCAGATTTTCATAAAGATGGCATTGGAAATGAAGTGGCTCGAAGGTATTGCGGATTATGTTGATGTCTTCCTTCGTTTCAAATTCTTTTTTACCTGAAAAAATCCCATTGAATATGGCAAGACACGTGCCTCTTACTTCGGAGTTCATCCTATAGTACACTGGGATTCCCGGTGAATCCTCAGCCACCACTGACACCTGACATGAGGCAGTCACCTCCAGTTTCTCTAGGCCTTCTACGACGTCAATGAGCTCCGTCTTTGCTAAATGTGTGGGCTTCTCAAATTTCACTTCTTTGGGCCACCAGGCTGGCTTATTTTTTTCTATGTACCGAGTTTTTCCGGTATAGTCCTCTTTCTTCAAATGTTCAAAAACTTGTTTCCTCATTCTCTGGACATTCCTATCGGGTTCAGATAATACTTGTCTTCTCGGCAAATTTTTCTTTGGTTCTTTGGCACAAAGTGCATTCAGTTTGTCTAACGGAGCATTTTTCAGCACTAGCTTTAGTTCACATTTCTTCAGACTGTTGGGTTTCTGAAAAGTGATTTGTTGGGGCCACCACTTTGGGCACTGCTCCTCCCTGTATAAAGGGATACCCCTCTCTTGTTCGATACGAATGAGCTCCGACAATTGGGATCTTAGCTCCGTCGCCGTAGAGACCTGAAGGGAAGACAAAGACTGGTCAATAACAAGTCACACATTGATACAAAACTTTGCGCAATCGTCTTATTGAAGGGATAGTACCATGAGCCACCTTTTGTTTGAATCTTTCTATCAACGATTGCCATTTAGTGGGGTGCATGGGTCACGAGAATGAGGGTTCACACAGATCTGTTGCTTACTGCAACCACAGGGCCCAGCTATACATACACTTGCAGAAGGCCATGTAAAAAAAATAAGTTGGTTAGCATCCTTTCCTTCTCTATTTCTAGGGGCGGGCGGGAGGGTTTTTTTTTATTTTTTATTTTTTTTCAAGTGATTAACTATGGGATTCATGCATGCTTTTGGGTAAACCATAATGATGTTGATGTAAATATACCTGGAACAGAAAGGGAACAAGCCTTATGGCATTGAGGGTAAGCCGGCCTTTTAAGGGTTGAGAGCCTAGGGGTTGAGCCTGAGGTGGAGTCGAGTGCGGCGGCTTTTTTTGAGAGTAGAACGACCCACAAGGTCTCCTCTAAGCACTAATGCTTTGTGCTGGCTTCACCAGACCTGCCTACCCCATTTTTTCCAGAAGGAGGAAGATGCCCTTCCAAAAAGCGTATTTTGAGGGGCTAAATCGTACAATTCAAATAATTCATAAGAAGAATAGGTTGGCAAATCAGAAGACTTTTCAATGACCAGCCATTCGATTTTTTTAAAGTCCCACGGCACCGAAGGCGCCACCTCCCGGCGGTACAATCCGTCATGAACCAGGTTAGAATTTCCTCGCGATCGGCGGGTATTGTCTACATGCTCTTGGCCGTCTCCAGCGTCGAAGAGTGCTGTAACCCCCCCCCCCCCCCCCCCCCCACACTCCAATCGTCAAGGGGGCCGCAGGCGTGTTCCCAATTTTTCGGGAAAAGGGGGTCAATTTTCACTCTTGTTTCGGGAAAAATCCCCGAAAAAATTCAGAAAAAGGGTGTCTGTCACAAAATGACCCTCTAGGTCTACGATTATAGATACTACCACACCAGGTGCTTGGACATTTAGTTCATCCAGAGGGGCCTAGGTGGTGCTTCTTACTGTGAGCTTGTGTGAATTGACATGGAATGTATAGATAATGAATACTAGTATACCACTATTGTTGATGGACAGATCCTACATGTATACTAATTAAACATGAAAAAACTTCCCTCAAATGCCCTTAAATTCCCAATTGATTAAATTCCTTCTCAATCAATCATTTAATGATTTTAGGTGCTTAATCAACTGAAAGTGATCATAGACATATGAGACCCAGAGTGACAAAAAGGCAAAAATACGAGAGGCCTGGGACGAGAGGGAGAGAGAGAGAGGACAAGTTTCCAGTTGGGGCTGAAAATGCATGGGTCTTCTTTGATGAATTACAATAAATGGCAATCTTATTGAAAAATTAAACTTTTGCAGCCCATAATATTCACAATCTCCTACATTCATCAAAACATTACCTGGTAGTTTCAGACATTTGGGGTTTAACCCTTTCACTGCCGTAGGCAAAATCTGTCGCCTCCATGGCAGAGCGCCATAGGCAAAATCTGTCGCCACCTTTCACTGATCAAGTACACCTCAGACACACCAGATGTCTCACCAATCGATCTTTACATTTTTCTGTTGCTATACCGCCGTAGGCGAAATATTTTGCGTACATTAACACAGTGCTGTTGGCAAGATCTGCCACTAATGATAACAAGTTTATCAGTGGTCTCCCGATTTCCCAGGGAAATTCGGCGCTGGGAATGACAGAATTTGGGGAAATTTGGCAGTGAAAGGGTTAAAGTATTCTGGAAAATCAAATTCAGGGTAGCCCTCAGACATTTCATACCTTGGTTGGCTCTGGAGCTGGTTCACTGGGTGGCTTGTCAAGAAAATCAGGAGCAGAACAGAATTCCATCAGCAAGATACACTGAAAAATTAATGAAAGTTGAAATACAAGTATTGATCACTATTGTCCTTGCCAAGGGCTAATTCATGAAACCACAGGTCCCACTTGCATCGAACCACTCCCGATGGACTTGCACCCGTATCACCTCCAATTAACGAACAATTACCAAAATAGTACACATCAAAACTAATTAACAAATAAAAATTTATAATTAAGATTGCTAAGTGAGTGAAAGTCCATTAACCCTACATTAACCATGTCTTTAGTAACTGTATATCCATTGACCCTACATTAAACATGTCTTCAGTATAACTGTATGTCCATTGACCCTACATTAACCATGTCTTTAGTAACTGTATGTCCATTGACCCTAAATTAACCATGTCTTTAGTTACTGTATGTCCATTGACCCTACATTAACCATGTCTTTAGTAACTGTATGTCCATTGACCCTACATTAACCATGTCTTTAGTAACTGTATGTCCATTGACCCTACATTAACCATGTCTTTAGTAACTGTATGTCCATTGACCCTACATTAACCATGTCTTTAGTATAACTGTATGTCCATTGACCCTACATTAACCATGTCTTTAGTAACTGTATGTCCATTGACCCTACATTAACCATGTCTTCAGTAACTGTATGTCCATTTACCCTACATTAACCATGTCTTTATTAACTGTATGTCCATTGACCCTACATTAACCATGTCTTTAGTAACTGTATGTCCAATGACCCTACATTAATCAAGTCTTTAGTAACTGTATGTCCATTGACCCTACATTAACTATGTCTTTAGTAACTGTATGTCCATTGACCCTACATTAACCATGTCTTTAGTAACTGTATGTCCTTTGACCCTACATTAACCATGTCTTTAGTATAACTGTATGTCCATTGACCCTACAATAACTATGTCTTTAGTAACTGTATGTCCATTGACCCTACATTAACCATGTCTTTAGTATAACTGTATGTCCATTGACCCTACATTAACCATGTCTTTATTATAACTGTATGTCCATTGACCCTACATTAACCATGTCTTTAGTATAACTGTATGTCCATTGACCCTATATTAATTATGTCTTTAGTAACTGTATGTCCATTGACCCTACATTAACCATGTCTTTAGTAACTGTATGTCCTTTGACCCTACATTAACCATGTCTTTAGTATAACTGTATGTCCATTGACCCTACATTAACCATGTCTTTAGTAACTGTATGTCCTTTGACCCTACATTAACCATGTCTTTAGTATAACTGTATGTCCATTGACCCTACATTAACCATGTCTTTAATATAACTGTATGTCCATTGACCCTACATTAACCATGTCTTTAGTATAACTGTATGTCCATTGACCCTACATTAACCATGTCTTTAGAATAACTGTATGTCCATTGACCCTATATTAACCATGTCTTTAGTAACTGTATGTCCATTGACCCTACTTTAACCATGTCTTTAGTAACTGTATGTCCATTGACCCTACATTAACCATGTCTTTAGTATAACTGTATTTTCATTGACCCTACATTAACCATGTCTTTAGTAACTGTATGTCCATTGACCCTACATTAACCATGTCTTTAGTAACTGTATGTCCATTGACCCTACATTAACCATGTCTTTAGTAACTGTATGTTTATTGACCCTACATTAACCATGTCTTTAGTAACTGTATGTCCATTGACCCTACAATAACCATGTCTTTAGTAACTGTATGTCCATTGACCCTACATTAACCATGTCTTTAGTATAACTGTATGTCCATTGATCCTACATTAACCATGTCTTTAGTATAACTGTATGTCCAATGACCCTACATTAACCATGTCTTTAGTATAACTGTATGTCCATTGACCCTACATTAACCATGTCTTTAGTGTAACTGTATGTCCATTGACCCTACATTAACCATGTCTTTAGTATAACTGTATGTCCATTGACCCTACATTAACCATGTCTTTAGTAACTGTATGTCCATTGACCCTACATTAACCATGTATTTAGTATAACTGTATGTCCATTGACCCTACATTAACCATGTCTTTAGTAACTGTATGTCCATTGACCTTACATTAACCATGTCTTTAGTAACTGTATGTCCATTGACCCTACATTAACCATGTCTTTAGTAACTGTATGTCCATTGACCCTACACTAACCATGTCTTTAGTAACTGTGTGTCCATTGACCCTACATTAACCATGTCTTTAGTAACTGTATGTCCTTTGTCCCTACATGAACCATGTCTTTAGTAACTGTATGTCCTTTGACCCTACATTAACCATGTCTTTAGTATAACTGTATGTCCATTGACCCTACATTTACATTCTAAATTTACATCTAAATTCTGCGTAAACCAACCTTGGATTAATTTTGAATTGTTAGAATAAATATATGCCTACGCATCCATGCTTTATAACCACTGTTATGTGTATATATATATATATATATATATATATATATATATATATATATATAACTGAACAATTGTTAAAACGTTAAACACCACGAAAATGACCACTATTAAGACACTATTCGGATTAAAACCACGCCACAGAAAACTGCGACTGTGGTATATTTGTGATCTTTAGGTAAGGGTGTATTTAGATTTGAAATGATCTGTCTGCGCATCAATGCACGTACAAATTTCTTTAAACCTGCTAAGGGAATGAAATGGCAATTTTAAAACAAGAGGACCATGGTGGTCCTATATCGCTCAACTGATTTAATCAAACTTTTTTCCCCATAATGTAAAACAAGGGACCCCCGGGATGGGGTAATTTTTGACCCCATGGCTATACTTAAAACAATCTTGGTAGAGGTTCACTAGATGATGCTCCATACCAAATATCAAAGGCCAGGGCCCTCTACTTTTAGACAAGAAGATTTTTAAAGTTTTCCCCCTAAATGAGTCTATGTAAAACAAGGGACCCCCAGGTGGGGATTATTTATGATCCCATTGCTATAATTTGAACAATCTTGGTAGAAGTCCACTAGATGATGCTACATGCTACATACCAAATATCAAAGGCCTGGGCCCTTTACTTTTAGACAAGAAGATTTTTTAAGTTTTTTCTCTATATGAGTCTATGTCAAACAAGTGACCCCCGGGATGGGGTAATTTTGACCCAAGGGCTATCATTTGAATAATCTTGGTAGAGGTCCACTATATGATGCTACATACCCAATATCAAAGGCCTGGGCCCTTTTCTTTTAGACAAGAATTTGTTTAGGTTTAATGTGAACAGACGGACGACGACGACGACGAAGGACGACGGACGGTGAGCGATCACAAAAGCTCACCTTGCACTTCGTGCATAGGTGTGCTTAAAATAGAAAATCTCTATAATTGAATGAATAACCTATGGCTTAAAGTAGAAAACATTGTTGCAAAGGAGAAATTGCTTGATTTGAGCAATTTCTTCTTTTGTCACTATGTTTTCAAAAAGCTGTCTGCTGCACAGGCGTCAGAAAGCGTCTATATGAGGGAAACGGTTAAACTATAATAACGTATTGGGTCCTTAACTATTTCCAATGTATAGACACTTTCCATATTCTTTGCCTTGATGTTTTCAAAGTCGTCTACTGTAGTTTTATTGTATGTGGGAAAGGGATAAACAATGATATTATGATTGCAAAGATGGGACGAGAATTGTTTAAGATGTCTGCATCATTGAACAAAATTCAAAGCTTCAAAGGCAGTCTTATGGCACAAAAATATCTAGAGCCATATTCATTCCTTTCCAAGATTCAACAAATATGCAGCAGATGACTTTGAAAACAAACTGGCAAAAAATAAGGCAAATCTCCAAAACAGGAAACTCTAATTATTCATTAGTTAAAAACTTTGTGACAAAAGGAAAAATTGCTCAGTGTGAGCAATTCCTCTGCAACAGATGCATCAAAATGTGGTTATGCAACCACATTCCAATCCAGCTTCACTTACCATTTTTGGTAAAACTTGACTTTTGCTTCCGTTTTCATGTGGAGCCAGCCAGACAAGATTAGTACTCTTTAGGATTAGTCGGCCAGCAACTGAATCCACAGATAGATCATCTTCTAGCTTCATTCGTGCAAATAGTTCACCCTCCTCAGCAAATTTGGCTGTTGACAGTGAACCAGGCATCAATAAAAATCTGTTCACCAACTGGAGTGATGTCGTAATGTTGAACCTGCAATAGATGGTCAACTCATTATTCAATGGGGTATTTATACTCTCTTAACAAATTGATATCATCTAATGACAGAGAATCATGACAAACCGTTTCCAACTTGCAGTCACGTTTTATGTAACTGCAGTTGCTGACATTTGAAAACATTGTGGCAAAGTGAGAAAGAGCTCCTCCTTTTGCTACAATATTTACAGCCAGCTTCAAGAACTAATTGCATGTATAGATCTTTTCTATATTTTTGCAAAGATGTTTTACAATTTGTCTGCTGAAGACATGTCATATGTGGGAAAGGGTAAATAGAAAGTAAAATTTATTTATTAAAACAAGAGGCGATAGAGGGACAGTATCGCTCCACTGCCATTAGGCAAAAATTAAATCACCGAACAGCCCGGCCCCCTGGTGGCCATGTTTATTGAACAATCTCCATGGCACCCATGGAACATTTTTGCATAATTATTTGAAAATCGTCCAGAGTTTGGGAGGAGAACTTTTTTTTCACTAAAGCCAATATTAGGCTAACAGCCCACAGCCCACCTGGCAGCCATATTTTAAGACCAATCAACATGGCTTGGTGGAATCTGATAGAGTCACCCAAGGAACATTTCTACAAAATATTTGAAAATTGGCCAGACACTTTCGGAGGAGAAGATTTTTTAAGTTTTCACTATAGCCATATAAGGCAAAACAGCCCTGCCCCCTGGTGGCCATGTTTTTCAACCAATCATCATGGCTTGAAGGAATCTGATAGAGTGTCACCCTAGGATCATTTCTACAAAATTATTTGAAAATCTGCTCAACACTTTTGGAGGAGAAGATTTTTTAAGTTTTCACTTTAGCCATATACGGCAAAATAGCCCCGCCCTCTTGCGGCCATGTTTTTCAAACAATTTACATGGCTTGTAGGATTCTGATAGAGGGTCATCCAAGGAACATTTCTACAAAATTATTTGAAAATCGGCCTGACACTTCCGGAGGAGAAGAAGTTTTCACTATAGCAATAACACATCCCAATTGGCAAAGTGGTTAAGAAGGAGAAGTTGTTTGAAGCAAAAAGTTAACGCACGCACCACAGACAATTAGCCATGACATAAGCTCGACAGGCTTGCAGCCAGTGGAGCTAACAAGTCGATGAAATAATGGGAAAGGAGAAATAGCTCAAAACTGCTTCAAAATTCTTCAATTGGAAAAAAGAACAAGAGGCCCAAGAGGGCCAGTATCGCTCCACGGCCATAAGGCAAAAATAAAATCTCCAAACAGCCCTGCCCCCTGGTGGCTATTTTTTTTACCAACCACCATGGCTTAAAGGAATCTTGTAGAGTGTCACCCAAGGACTGTTTCTGCAAAATTATTTGAAAATCGGCCAGACACTTTCGGAGGAGAGGATATTTTAAGTTTTCACTATAGCCATATAAGGCAAAATAGCCCCACTCCCTGGCAGCCATATTTTTCAACCAATCAACATGGCTTGAAGGAATCTGATAGAGAGTAAGCCTAGGAACATTTCTACAAAATTATTTGAATATCAGCCAAACACTTTCGGAGAAGATTTTTTAAGTTTTCACTATGGTCATATAAGGCAAAATAGCCCCACCCTCTGGCGGCCATGTTTTCGACCAATCAACATGGCTTGAAGGAATCTGATAGAGGGTCACCCAATGAACATTTCTACAAAATTATTTGAAAATCGGCTGAACACTTTCGGAGAAGAAGATTTTTTAAGTTTTCACTATAGCTATATGAGGCAAAATAGCCCCGCCCCCTGGCGGCCATGTTTTTCAACCAATCAACATTTCTTGAAGGAATCTAATAAAGGGTCACGTAAGGAACATTTCTAAAAATTATTTGAAAATCGGCCTGAAACTTTTGGAGGAGAAGATTTTTTAAGTTTTCTCTTTAGCCATATAGGCAAAATAACCCCGCCCTGTGACGGCCATGTTTTTTTACCAATCAACATGGCTTGAAGGAATCTGATAGAGGGTCACCCATGGAACATTTCTACAAAATTATTTGAAAATCTGCTGAACACTTTTGGAGAAGAAGATTCTTTAAGTTTTCACTTTAGCTATATAATGCAAAATAGCCCTGCCCCCTGGCGGCCATGTTTTACGCCCAATCAACATTCCTTGAAGGAATCTAATAAAGGGTCACCCAAGGAACATTTCTACAAAATTATTTGAAAATCGGCCTGACACTTTCGGAGAAGAAGATTTTTTAAGTTTTCACTATTTTTTTCTTTTGGTTGCCATGGAAACCAGAATTATGGATTGATCAAAAAAAATTGAAGGAATTTAAGAGAGGACATTGAGAGGATGCTTCCTATGAAGTTTCAACCAAATTGGCCAAGTGGTTAGGGAGAAGAAGTGGTTTAAAGGAAAAAGTTAACGCACGCACAGACGCACGGATGCACAGACGCACGCACGACGGAAGACGCACGCACGACGGATAATTCGCCATGACATAAGCTCGACTGGCTTTCAGCCAGTGGAGCTAATTAACCTAAAAATGGGAGACTAATATTAATCTCAAGAATCAATAGATTTCTACTATTTGAAAATTTCAGTTATTCAGGGGCTTAGATATGGAGTAGTTAGAAATTGCTCATAATTTCTCTTTTTACCAAAATGTTTTCAACTCTTTTCAATGATCATACGTTCATTTGGAGAGATGTTATTTTTACATATTTGTTTTTCAAGATCACCTACTGCAGATTTGTTGCATGTGTTAACCCTTTCCCTCATATAGATGCTCTCTGACGCCCCTGCAGTAGACGGCTTTTTGAAAACATAGTGACAAAAGAAGAAATTGCTCAAAACCAGCAATTTCTCCTTTTGCCACAATGTTTTCCACTTTTAGTCATAGGTTATCCATTCAATTATAGAGATTTTCTATTTTTTGACAAAATATGTCAAAGTCGTCTGCTGCAGAATTGTCGTGGATTGTCGTAGTGAACAAATTCTTTAAAGTACCAAACCATAGAGCTTGGGTCTTCAGAATATGAATTACATCCTAAATCTCTAGCTATGCTGATTTTTATCACTTACAAAAACTAGATGCCCACAGGTAACATGTCGAGCCCAATCCACCGAAGGTTTTGTCACAGACATAGTGCTCTTCCATGCAATTGCAACACCCACTAACAAAGAGTTGACCCGATAGCAGTTAATTAAGGGCCTTCTGCGATACCGAAGTGGTTGTAAAATGTCAAAAGTACAATGACCAAACTCTTATTTTTTATTTTTGAGATACCATATTATTCTGAATTTTAACATACATTATTTATTTTTTTAGTATGTTTTGTGTATGTAAGGTTCAGGCATATTTAACATAGGAATAATTTTACACACCGACACATGTACTTATCCTCATTAAATAATAAATCCTTAAACTAAACATCTTTTGAATAATGGGACATTAATTATGTAGAGAAGTGTTGTCAGAAGTGGACAAAAACATAGGAAACCATAGAAAAATGAGCTTTTGTTTAGATCTTAATGAGAAGTTTACCAAACAAATAATTGTAGCTGATACAGCATCCAACTTTAGAACAGTAATGACAACAATTGCTGGCTGCATATGCGAAAAAATTGTGACCTTGACCTTTAAACTACATGCCTGGATATTGTATGCGACACTTCACCTCATCATGGTGAACATGTGTGCCCCGTTTGTGTGCCCAGTTACTTTGGAATCCTATTATGCACGGCTGAGATGTGGCCAGACAAGGTACAGTCCTATAAAACAGTATTCATTTTAATTTTTGACCTCTAAGTGTGACCTTGACATTTGAGGTACAGGCCTTGGTCTTATGTGCGACACGTTGCCTCATCATGATGACAATTTGTGCCAAGTTTCTTGGAAATCCAATTATGCATGGTTAAGATACGCCTGGACAAGGTGCAGTCCTATCAAACAGTACTCATTTTGATCTTTGACCTCTATGTGTCTTTCTGCCATGGCTGGGATACAACAATAGTGTACATTGTTGGAAAAGGAGAAATTCCACATATTGTACAATTTCTATTTTTCTCACATTATTTTCAACTCTGTATCAAATTTCACTTAAAAGCTTTAACATGTCAATTCTTTTCATACAGGTTATTAAAGCAGAATACTAAAAATGTGTCAAAGCCAACTTACTTTGAAATTTTGTCAATCATTGACAACTCCTCTACATAGAGCATCTGGTGCATCCACAGTCTGTAGTTTTCTTTACTAGGTGAGTGCATCAAGTGATCAGAAAAGTGGAACTTGTCCATTTCAGGTAGATTGTACTTGGTTATCAATTCTTGACTTCTGGCGTCTTCAGGGCCAGATCTAAGGCAAAAATGAACATTATTCATTTACCACGCATTTTGACTCAAACATTTACTACTTTTGAAAATATTTTCTCAAAAATGGAAATTGCCTATACTTTAAGAGAAATTTCTCATTTTGCAAAAATAGTTTCACCTTGATTCAACTATTTTTTATTTATAGAGATAATCATATTTTGGCCTGTATGTTTTCTAAGTCGATTGCCCTTATTTGTTAAAGGGCTAATACACCAGGCTGTTCTGTTCAAATTCAAACATTACATGTCTACATATAGAGCTGCAGAGACACTGATTTGGTAACTGCGAGTCCCTAAATCCTGCAGCTTATGAACGTATCATAGAATCATGAGCAGAAAAGTTGCAAGTCCCTGGCATTATACATTTTTTTATTATTTGGGGTTAAATGGCGCTTTCAATAATATTTCAGTCATATCACGGTGGCCAGGGTACCTACCCATGTATTTCCTCGCTTTCTCACACGAAACTCCACACAAGTCTTTCCAGGCAACTTACCGGTACTGCTTTTCCAAATAGACTACTAGCCCATGACTTTAATCGAATCAAATAGAATCATAGCCGAGCTAGGGTTAGAACTCAAAACTCCTGGATTGATAGCCCACATTGCTAAGGGCTTAGCTACCAGGGCTCGGCTCATAACTTTTTAATACTTGAACCAAAATATATTGTAGGGACTCTTTTTCCAAAGGGACCTTATTCTCAGGTCTGTTTCTCAAAGGATTTTCACAATTAAATATGTATAGATGCCACTGCATAAACTTGACTTAAACATATAGAAAAAGGAAAACAAGAGGGCCATGATGGCCCTGGAATCATGGAATCACTCACCTGATTTTTTTTTTTACTTTAGCTATATAAGTCCCGCCCCCTGGCGGCCATAGTTTCCGACCAATCAATATGGCTTAAAGGAATCTGATAGAGGGTCACCCTAGGAACATTCCTACAAAATTATTTGAAAATCGGCCTGACACTTTTGGACAAGAAGATTTGTTTAAATGTTCACAGTAGCTATATAAGGCAAAATAGCCCCCGCCCCCTGGCGGCCATGTCTTTTGACCAATCAACATGGCTTGAAGGAATCTGATAGAGGGTCATCCAATGAGCATTTCTACAAAATTATTTGAAAATCTGCCAACCAGTTTGGGAGAAGAAGATTTTTTAAGTTTTCACAATAGCCATATAAGGCAAAATAGCCCCGCCCCCTGCGGCCATGTTTTTTGACCAATCAACATGGCTTGAAGGAATCTGATAGAAGGTCATCCAATGAGCATTTCTACAAAATTATTTGAAAATCTGCCAACCAGTTTGGAAAAGAAGATTTGTTAAGTTTTCACTATAGCCATACAAGGCAAAATAGCCCCGCCCCCCTGGCGGCCATGTTTCTCGACATATCAACATGGCTTGAAGGAATCTGACAGAGGATCATCCAAGGAACATTTCTACAAAATTATTTGCAAATCTGCCAACCAGTTTGGGAGAAGAAGAATTTTTAAGTTTTTTTCATTTCGTTGCCATGGAAACCAGAATTATGCATGGATCCCAAAAAATTGAAGGAAATCTGGTGAGGTAATTGAGAGGATGCTTTCTGTGAAGTTTCATCCCAATTGACCCACTGGTTACTGAGGAGAAGAAGTTGACGCACGACGCACGACGGTCGACGCACGATGGACGACGGACAAAAGGCGATCACAATAACTCACCTTGAGCAAAGCTCAGGTGAGCTAAAAACAAGATGTGTTTGTGAAACACTGATGCCCACGAATGGCAACATCTAGGTCAAAGGTCAAGGTCGCAAGGTCAAAAATGTTGGTACTGACAGAAAGGTCATGTCAAAAGGAATACACATGTGAAATATGGTAGCCGTACCTGTTATGGTTCAAAAGAAGTGGACAAGGTTAAAGTTTTTTTCACGAATGGCAACATCTAGGTCAACGGTCAAGGTCGCAAGGTGAACAATTTTGGTACTGACAGAAAGGTCATGTCACAAGGTATACACATGTGAAATATGGTAGCCGTACCTGTTATGGTCCAAAAGTATTGGTCAAGGTTAAAGTTTTTTTCGCGAATGGCAACATCTAGGTCAAAGGTCAAGGTCGCAAGGTGAACAATTGTGGTACTGACAGAAAGGTCATGTCACAAGGTATACACATGTGAAATATGGTAGCCGTACCTGTTATGGTTCAAAAGTAGTGGTGAAGGTTAAAGTTTTTATCGAGAATGGCAACATCTAGTTCAAAGGTCAAGGTCGCAAGGTGAAAATTTTTGGTACTGACAGAAAGGTCATGTCACAAAGTATACGCATGTGGAATATGGTAGCCTTACCTGTTATGGTTCAAAAGTAGTGGTCAAGGTTAGTTTTTTTTTGAGAATGGCAACATCTAGATCAAAGGTCAAGGTCGCAAGGTAAAAAATGTTGGTAATGACAGAAAGGTCATGTCACAAGGAATACACATGTGAAATATGGTAGCCGTACCTGTTATTGTTCAAAAGAAATGGCCAAGATTAAAGTATTTTTTCGAGAATGGCAACATCTAGGTCAAAGGTCAAGGTCGCAAGGTAAAAAATGTTGGTACTGACAGAAAGGTCATGTCACAAGAAATACACATGTGAAATATGGTAGCCGTACCTGTTATGGTTCAAAAGTAATGGCCAAGGTTAAAGGTTTTTTCGAGAATGGCAACATCTAGGTCAAAGGTCAAGGTCGCAAGGTCAAAAATGTTGGTACTGACAGAAAGGTCATGTCACAAGGAATACACATGTGAAATATGGTAGCCGTACCTGTTATGGTTCAAAAGTAATGGCCAAGGTAAGTTTTTTTCGAGAATGGCAACATCTAGGTCAAAGGTCAAGGTCGCAAGGTCAAAAATGTTGGTACTGACAGAAAGGTCATGTCACAAGGAATACACATGTGAAATATGGTAGCCGTATCTGTTATGGTTCAGAAGTAGTGGTCAAGGTTAAAGTTTTTTTCGTGCAGACAGACGACGTACAGACAGGCCAAAAACTAGATGCCCACCGAATCGGTGATTCCGGGGGCATAAAAATCATAATGACACTGTTAAAATTCATTCACTTGGGAGTTTTATTATTTCCTTCTAAATTTTGCATAGCAAACAATTAAAACAAGAGGGCCAAGATGGCCCTAAATCGATCACCTGAATGATAGTAAATTAGAAGCAAATATTTAATTGCAAATATCTGTGAAAATTTGATCAGGAGTTCAAATGAAACTGCAAGGAGTGGACACTCAGTTAAAGAAATAGTTTATCAAAAAACCATTTGTATCTTGAAATCTAACAAGAACTTTAATAAGAATGGAATTATAAAGTTTTGTCATTTTGCACCTTTCCTGATGCCGCCTTGCTGCCCTGTTTGTCAACGAAATCAATATGGCTTGAACAGTTATTGTAGAGTCACCCAAAGAACATTTCTGCCAAATTATCTTGGAATCTGACAAATGGATTATGGAGATGGAGGTTTTAAAAGTTTGGGTATTTTTCTCAATTTCTGATGTCGCAGCAACAAAGGTTCTACACAGAATGCAAGTCTTTGAACAATTTTGAAAGAGGACCATCAAAGGAACATTCCTGTGAAGTAATGTTGAAATTAGTCAAGTGGAATGGTAGGAGTTGTCATTTGTAGCTAAACTTCAATTTACCCCTTTCGTGATGACGCGAGGTTGCTATGATTTTGTAACCAATCAAAACGGCTTGAACAAATTAAGTAGAGGATCACTGAAGTAGAATTCCTATTCAATTCCCTTAATATCAGACAAGAACTTAAAAAAATGGAATTTCCAAATTTTGTCATTTTGCCCCTTTTCTGATGCCTCCTGACTGCCATGTTTTTCAACCAAACAGTATGCCTTGATAAATTGTAGAGGCTCACCTAAGGAACATTTCTACCAAACTATACTGGAATCTGACATGCAGATTCAGAGGAGAAGATTTTTAAAGTTTGGACATTTTGCCCCCTTTCTGATGCCGCAGCAACCCTGGCGGCCATGACGGATCGGACATATTTGAACAATCATGGTAGATGTTGCCACAAGGAATATTTGTGAAAAATAATTTTCAAATCGGGCTAATAATTTTGATTTTTAAAGTTTTAACAATGCACATATATAAAATATAATTTTCAAATCAGGCCAGTACTTTTGGAGAAGAAGATTTTTAAAATTTTAACAATGTACATATAAGGAAAACAAGCTCGGCCATGTTTTTAAACCCCTTTGCACAATAACTAAGAATTTACATACCCATATGCCGTGTGAATTGGTCACATCAACTACCTCTCACTATAACGAGTGAAAACCCTCTGGCGACTCCTATGATACTGACGGTCAAAACAAATGTTTGATTAAGCTATATAGCACCCATCAACCCCTGGGTCTCCTGATGACAGGCAAAATTCCCGTGCAAATCGTAATTCACAATCAACAACTAGTTTCAATACATTTATAGGCCAAATGAAAATAGCAACATAGTTTAACGTAATTACCGTTTTTAAACCCGTCAATTCCTTAATTCTCAACGGATTTACATGAAATGAACTCTTAATATGCTTAATATCACTTATCACATATGTATATGATAATAACTTCATAAACAATGATCTCCCTGACAATCCTGCGATAAGTTAAAACCATACGTGACCAACCTGCACTAACTGACTGACTTTTATTTAGGCCACGCCAAATCTATTTTGTTACACTCCGGCCTCCAAAATGAGAAAATCAATTAGCCATTGATGTTCTTGAAAAGAACATGTTATTTCTAATGAAGAGCTACCAGGCATTACTTCATGATCCAGAACGACTTTCATCAGCAATTTCACTTTTGGAACATACATCTATTTTAACTGATATTTTTTGTAATTATAATCAGCCAATGTTTTCCATCTGTGACAGTAGATTGGAATCCCTGAATAATACTTTAAAACAAATCAATGATTGGGGAAAAAATATTACAGATTCTGTACTTCATATAGTTTCAAAAAAAATTAATAACACATGAGAACAGAGACGATATTAATTCTTCTGTTGCTGGATTCATTTCGTTATGTGAATTAATGTTGGGAAAAGGCAACAGTATTAACCCAGGATATTTCAACTCTGATATAATAGAAAATGTGTTTGTGCAGCAAAGAGGCATGCGAAAGGGGTTAAATTCTAACACTACACTCAAGCAGTATGGACCATCCAATACAGCAATTATTTTAGGACAATGTAGTGTCTCTAATAAGAGCAATTCAGAGAAAAGTGCATCAGCACTTAATACAGTTAGAAACAAGTGCAATTCTGAAAGAATATGATTATTTTAGTTTATGAGTTAACATGACATGGCGCAATATCATATTTTAATGATCAACAGTCTGATTGACACCATTTAGCCATTTGGGTCGATATCCGTAACTCAAATGTGGAAAACGAACTGACATTATCTATTATTGATAGAATTTCCGGTTCCTATGATATTATACTTATTAAACCATTGACATTGTATTTTAAAATTAGCTTACTTCAAGAGAGAAATATATCTATCAGGTTTTTTTCTCTGTTTTTACAGCACCGGGTCCAAGTCAAACTGTAGCCGCTGTAGGTGCTTTATTTGGCAGAGGACGAAAAACAACCAAAAATAAAAAGGTGCATAAAAGTCAAATAACCTGGACAATTTATTGTATGTGTCTTTCAGACAAAGATACAAGTAAATGCCCTTCTGTGGATGAAAAATAAACTCTATATAAAGCTGGGTTGGGACTGAAAAAACTGATGTGAATGGAACGTTAAAAACCTGAAATATTGTTTGGTCCCCCAAGCCAAGATATATATTAGACCAATAAAGTGTAACCTGAAAAGTTCTGTTTCAAAAGTGATAACTTCCCAATACATTTTGTCTACCCTCCAAAGAGGCAAAGTAATGAAACAATTATTCCGTTCATAAGACAACTATCACTTAACAAGATGGAAATTACTATGCTACATTATGCAAGATCCCTATCGGGACCAATTGCTGAAAGAAGAGAAAGCTGTCAAATTATTTGCCAATAATGTTTTGGTGGACATGTTCAATCGAGACTGTATACTGAAGGTATAACTTATTTTATTACTTCATAAGCACATTAACCCTCTCCCACATGACTACCTCCAAAAGGATGAAGATGAAATTATATCACTGTACAAGATAGTGCATGTGTTGTGCACTTACTAATATGTGTGATTCTGTTGTGCCATTCAACTAATGTCTTACAAACAGTGAAATGATATCAAATGAATACCTGTATATTCGACTAATGTCTTACAAACAGTGAAATGATATCAAATGAATACCTGTATGTATTACTATTGAATAGAGTTGAAAACATTGTGACAAAAGGAAAAGGAAAATATTTTCATCAGAGGAATTTTACTTT
Organism: Serripes groenlandicus; assembly: GCA_031761405.1. Classification (NCBI taxonomy): domain Eukaryota; kingdom Metazoa; phylum Mollusca; class Bivalvia; order Cardiida; family Cardiidae; genus Serripes; species Serripes groenlandicus. The sequence continues at coordinate 236,753 of JASEVX010000201.1, read as the reverse complement.
TTGTCACAAAGTTTCTAAATGTTGTCTGCTGCACAGGCGTCAAAATGCATCTATATGAGGGAAAGGGTTAACAATGTGACATTTTCTCAATTGTCTACCTCTTTCATGTGTTTTCTGATGATTTAAATTATGATTAATATGTGCATCTTTTATAAATATAAATGTGCTTTCTTCCTACAGTGACTTAATCATCAATGAAAACAACTATTTATTGCTATAAATGAAGTTTTATAATGTCTTTCATGCCAATAATACTATCCTATTTTTCTGAAAGAAAGAAATTTATTTGAATTTACATTTTGATTTCATATTCTATTTATTTATCTGAAAACAAAATATAGAGTTGAAAACATTGTGGCAAAAGGAGAAATTCATAATGAACAATTTCTCTTTTCAAAAGTCGTCTGCTGCAGAGGAGCCTGTATATGGGAAATAGGTAACTTGATTGCAGTGACCCTGAAAACACTGGACCATTCTACATAACATGCACTAAATGTTTTAAACCTTTCCCACATATAGAGGCCTCTACAGCAGACGCATATTCATGACATTGAAAACATTGTGGCAAAAGGAGAAATTGATCATACTGATTAATTTTCCTTTTGTCACATTGTTTTCAACTCTATTCAATAATTATACTTTTGTTTATATTGATTTTCCACAAGTGAATTTCGAACCCACAACTGAGAGGAATACAAATTAAACATTGGATCATGGGCATAACTACTCAATCTTGTAACACTTTCCTACATATTGATGCCTCTACAGCAGAAATTGCGTGAATGTCGTTCACGATCTGACGACCGATGTATACATTTAACACTGATTACCGTTTTTTTAATTCTCAAAGAAGGGAATCATGATTATCATTGCCAAATCATCAAAATGGTAGCTATGTTGCGAGTAATAACTCAACACATGAAACAAATTTAACGTTTTGTTGTCTGTCATTGTTTTTGACAATATTTTTTTTATTTAATAACTTCATTCAACCTGATCAATTTGACTTTTGGTTAATAAAATTGAATCTTATTTTATTTGTCTTTTTTTGTAAAACTGATATTCGTATTGTATGCCCAGTGTTTCAATGAGGGACCTAAATAGGTGACCTTTTTATGTTGTTATCTTCAATTTGAAGAGATCTATTTCATCATTTGATTATGTGGTCTCAAGTTTAAACATTTCTGTCAATAGCTTTCTAATATTTTTGGAAATTTGGATAGAATACATACATTTAATGCAGGTATTTTGCAATAATGTTTTTTGAATTGGTCACTTTCCTTAAATCATGTACATTGTGTGCTCTTAATATTATCTTTATACAGAAGTAGAAAAATCCCCACTAAAAACAATTAAATTACTCAAGAAACAACGATAATTCGGACTACCAGCTTACCAGCTTCTAAATTCCACAATTCTAAAAAAATTCGGACACTGTTATCATCACTGAGTATGGAGCGTAATTACACAAGTAACACAACTGAGTTATTTGTGGTACCAATTGTTAACATATATATGCGGACAGCATGTTAAACTTTGTGTGCAGAAAAGTGGGACAAGTGAGCATGATAACAAGACAATTGGATGTTTTTTTTGTACAGCCCTGCAGATAACATTTTTGTCTGCTGTCCACTTATTTGTGAACATAACATTGTTACCAACCAACCAACTGTGGAACTATGATGAAATTTCATTTTTTGCATCTTTGTGTTGAATGTAAATTTGGTATCAGTGATGAACAAAACAGGTTTCTAGGTTATCTTTATAATGTTTTAAAAGTGCGCTTTCATGATCATTGTGATTTCAATTATAAATTATTATTTTACTATTTATTATTTAGTATCCAGAAAGCTACCAAAAACCGGCAGAAGATACAGTAACCTGCTTCATACAAACAAAAACAGTGTAACAAGTTCCCTGAATCTTTTCCTGCATCATATACAATCAACAATATTTGAAGAAAACGATCTTCAATGTCTTGGGGTTTTGGTGAATGTGGAGACAACAAAGAGTTATAAAGACCAGCAGAACTTGAAGTAAGTAGATTTTTACAAGATTTATGAATGCTTTTGTTTATAATTGCAGAGAATTTGTAAGAAATTGTAGGTTTGATAAAAAAGTGGAACTATTGTTTTTATCTCGTTGAGTTATTGTGATCGCCTTTTGTCTGGCGTGCGTCATCTGCCAACATCTTCTCCTGTAAGTAATTAATCAGAATTGTATTGAATATTATTATTTGAATGTTTATGTAAGGGTACATATCAATAATATGTCAAGTAAATTAATATTTACTAAATTAAACCTCTTAAAAGATGATGCATTTCAGTGGTATCATTGATTATTCACTTTCTTGCTTCGAAATGTGGTTTGATTGTTAATGTGTACACTTCACTTTGTCAGTAATAGTCTGTCTGTATGTGACAAGCATGACATTTGTATATAAACAAGATTTTATAGATTTTCCAAGAAATCAGGATAGATAACCTTTGCAGCATTTATCAAGAACTTTAACTCTAGTTATTATAGAGGTGACTACTGTTCAGAGATTTATTCCCTATGATACATTTCCTTGCTGGCGATTCACTCACTTGCCTTTCTTTATGGTTAGGCTGTTTTGTGAAAGTGAAATTAGTATGGATTTGGTTTCTTGTAGTGAGATATATTTGCAGTATTTCTGTCATGATATTGTCAGGATATTGATAGATCTGTTCCTTTTAATACTAATCATGTTTATTATCTTTGAGAAAAATATGTTTTAGGATTTACTAGAGATAACCAATATAACTATTTTATGACAATTTAAAAGATATAAAGAATAAATGCAAGGGTTTAAGTCCTAAATATATTTAGGAAAAATAAAGAAGTTTGCTTTACGCCATTTAATGGCGCAACTTATGTGCATCTTACGGATGCTAAACATTGTTTCATAGAAGGGAAGTTCGATTTTAGTAAAATGAAATCAATTTCATTTAATGTTAGGGAAGTAAATGAACTTCGCGTATCACTCTCTCACAACGAGAGATATGATTCGTTGTTCAAAAGTCAACCAACAGAGGTATGTTGCTGTAACTATAAAGATAATAATAAATATAGTTTTCGTCGTTTCCATAAATCATAATTTTAAATAGTATAATCAAATTTTAATAAGTAATCTATTTCTTTTTCATTCCTTCGGGTTTCTCCTCTCTTTTATTTCTTTTTAATTCGATTGTCATATAAATATTGGATATATAAAAATAGCAAAAGTTCTTCTTTAGATATATATTAGATCCAATATGTATCTAAGAACTTTGCTGACATTATTGTTTCATAAATATATGTTTAAAACTTTGATAATATTTTATATATAATAACAATGATATTAATTTGCTTCAGATCTCATCAATTAGATCATTTAGTCAAGCCCAAACCCAACTGTTCTCCCGAGATCAATTACAGCTGGTAAGTAATTTTCATTGATTAATTCTGAAATATATAAATGATGTTGAAAACGTCTTCTCTATTTATCACAATGTTCTCAAAGTTTATCAACTATAAATATATCATGAGTCAAGTTCTTGCCATCTATGAATATTCATTTTATTGTATATAAGAATAATTTAATAAAGTTTCGGTTAGAAACTTCTTACGGTCAGGGTCAAAGGTCACATATACTATGGTGCTATTTTTGCGTGTTACAAAACGAAATCAGTGGGCAATTTGGCATTACTCGGATATCCGGTTTTCCGATTTCAGACTGTATATCAAATGTTTACATCATTGAACATGTATCGTAGATTCTGTTCAGAGAACAATTCCATAAAAATGACGTCAGTGTCACTAAGAGCATTCAAATTTCAAGCTTTTCATTAACCACGTTAACAATGACGGATTCTTGACCTCTGGCCCGTATCGACTCGATTATATTTTTCGATCTAGTAGATCCGATATGCGTTCGTTCGTAACAAAATACAGGAAACACCCGTTATTTTATCATTTAGAAAACTGTTCAATGGATGTATTGTGTTAAACTGTCCATAACTGCTGAAAGTCAACGACCGTCGGGTAAGCTGGTGCTATCGTGATTCATTCAAAACGGTTGATCATGGCCCATTTGTCACAAATCGTGGTCACTCAGTTTATTCTTAGGCAAATTTGTTACATTATATGTTTATTGCTAGGCCCAATGGGAGTCATGTTGTTTTGTTTAATCTTTGTGTCACGAAACCATATTCGTGCGAAACATGATAATTATTTCCAATGTTCCGGTAAACAAGAGTTGCCGTTCATGTTTAACATGTTTGTAAAGACAACCAAGATGTGCAGACTCGGGAGTGTTTTGCCTAGCCATCATGTAAGTTTGAGCTGCATCCTCACAAGTATATGATTATATAAATAGTTTTTAACCACCTCGCAATATTCTTTCCACGTCAGCCATGTCCAATGCTTTTTAATGCTTAAAATGAAACAAGGATTCCGTTTCGTACCCAATGTTTTACGCACTTGAAGTCAAGTCTGAAGTTGTGAACTGTATGTTTCGTCGTTCGTTCATCTGCTTCTCTGATAAGTAGAACCACTGAAGATATTCTCTGTTCATATATGTTGTAATCTTGTGTCGCCTTGTGGAAGACAATATAATGATGGTTTAGATTTTGTTATTGTTACTTCTTTATGGATAAAGATAAAATTTCTTTATATTTAGTAGTGAATACAAATTTTTATTTATTTAACCGATGGATCAGCTTATTAATTATAAGTGATCAATTGGTGGGTCCATCCGTGTGAATGTGTAGAATCTAATGAACCTTGGCAGATCTGTAGAAAAGACAATTCCCTATCCAAGTTGTCCATTTGTACTGGTTTGAACGAATGAGCAGTCATTATGACAAGTAGTAAATTTTACCTGACACCGTACGGTTACATTTTGGCTTTATGGCATTGCTACCTCTTGTACTGGCTATGTCTCTCAACTGTGTCATTGTTTGGTGTGTTTTTAAATGTTTTACGCCGCTTTCAACAATTCTCTAGTTATCTGATGACGTGTACTGGGTAAGTACCAGTACTTCTGGTCCATTTATCCTGACACCAGCCAGTCAGTTGTAATGCTAACCCAGCAACCCTGAGCATCAAGAAGGGCAGTCACATCTACCATTTTTTAAGGTTTTGGCTTGACCCAACTGGGGATCGGACTTGCGACCTCTCGCATCCCAGTCCAAATAAATGTTGGACTACCCGCACCAAAGGCAGAAGTTCTACCAAAACACTGCCGAGGCCGTCCACTGTGTTATAGGCACACTGGTGAAAAAAGTTTCTTCTCAATCAGAATTTACTTGACTCTGTTGCTACCTTTAATTACGCCAAGATTTTATGGATTCATATAGGTTAAAGTTTAAACATATTATGTAAGTATATGTCCACTAAACAGTCAATACAATCAAGGATTTTGCAAGCTGGAATGTACATGCTGGTTTCTAATAAGATGTAAACAATTTGATTTTTTATACATGTGGGCAACTAAACTTGTTCTTTCAGATTGAAATTGCAGGGGTTCGGGGGCGCAGCCCCTGATGTTGATAAAAAGTTAGATCCGTCTGGCAACATGAAATGAAATATTTTAACATTCATTCAAAGGGGCTGATGTTGACCAATGTGTGGGAAATTATCTTCATTCTATATAGGTTTTAACAATTATAGAGATGTTCCTTATTTTTTAGTAGACATTTTCAAAGTCGTCTACTGCAGATTTTTAAGACAAACATTCTGACAAAATTTCAAACTGCTGAAGCAAAAATTGCGGCCTCTGGAGTGTTAACAAGATTTCCCTTCAATTCGACCTAGTGACCTAGTTTTTGACCTCATATGGCCCAGTTTCGAACTTACCAAAATTTTATGGAGATGAACGTGCTGATAAACTTTCATAAAAGTTGGATGCAAAATGTAGCCCGTAGAGTGTTAACAAGGTCAAATGGACGACGAACGACGCAGCATCGTGAATGTTTTTTTTTTTATATTTATATTTATCAATTAACACTTTCGTTATCTTTAGTTAACCCTTTCGGAAAGGGTTACACGTACAGCAATTTGATTATTTGTATAGCTGAATAAACCTCACGATCTGTTATTAATCGATTATCATTGTATCATTTCAGTACAATATTGGTATAATACCGGAGAACCCTTCATCAACGGCCGGAGTAATAAACATCTTGGGAGTTATTACAGAAATATGTACCTCGTGATGGTCTCGGAAATGTATATAAACTCATCACCTGGGGAGACTGACTATCATGTGAAAGACACTGTGACGTTCAAAATGCAAGGGCCAACCGAGCAAATAAACTAAAAAGACTGGAGGGACTAGAGCCATCGCCCGAAGAATTTCACAAACGAATGCTATTTATGCTATTTATGCAGGTACGTTATTACTCATTTGTATATATACATCAGCGATGTATCATCTATTTTAACAGCAGACTACGATCCAGAGTCTCCCTCTGTGACCTTGTTAACAGATTTCTTTCTGTATCTTTTTGTAGAAAAAGAGTTAGCAGTTAGCACCGTTAAAGGGTATCGCTTGATGCTTTCTAAAACCCGTAAGTTGAAAAGGGGGGGGGGGGGGGGGGGAATGAATGAATTAATGGTGTTTCAAATTGAAATATAACTAACCAGTTTATTAGACAAAACAATCAAACATGATGTATGCGATACTTAACATTAATGTAAAACAGAATTTAGGCAAACAAGCCAAACACTACTATGTAATACTTAACATAAAGATAAACAATATCTAAGAAAATGTGGAACAGGATCTGTAAAAGTAATGCATGTGCAAAAGCACGATTTAAGAAATAATCATATCTTATTAATGATATTAATTTCCCTGCGGAAATCAAATACAAGTTCAGGTTTGACAGACTCAAAGAGCTGACGCATACTTTGAGCCTTGAAAAATCTATCACGTATTGGAGAGAAATCAGCACATTCCAGAAGAATGTGCTGTCCTGAAAGTTGTGTAAAACATGGAATACATTGAGGTGCTTCCTCACCTTTCAGTAAGTATGCATGAGTTAACCATGTGTGCCCAATGCGTAAACGAGTAAGGACAATTTCTTCTCGGCGACAGGATCTAAAAGCTGGCAGTACTGACTTGATTGAGTGCAGTTTATTATTTACTTGCTCATTCCAATCACTTTGCCACGTATCGTAAAGTAAAACATTTATTAAAGGTTTAAAATCGGAATAAGGTATTTTAAAAGGTAAAATATCTTGTGAAAGAGCAGACTTTGCTGCCAAGTCAGCATGTTCGTTACCGTGAATGCCCATATGACTGGGGATCCAGCAAAATCTCAGATTTCGTCAACAGGCCTAACTGGAAGGAAGGCATAAACACAGAAATACTTAATTCAATGACGGACGTTGAAAAAAAATTAGTGAACAGGTATTTCAAATCATTTTGTTTAAACAATATTTTGGACACTTCAGACGACATTGCTAATTATGTGTTTAATATAAAGCATCCGATTTGGTTATTATTATTCAAAAAATAATAAGAATGTATGCATATTGAACATTTGATTGAGCAATTTACTAGTCAATTAGTTATATCACCTACCTTAGACAATATAACCGGTTAAAGCCGTTCCATCAAAATGTTAATGATTGAAAATGTGTTTTTTTTCGGAATCAAAACAAAGACGCGTAAGTCACTTCAGTATTAGACTTTTAAACCATAGTGTGGGTGTAATGGACAATGTAGGCGATATCGTCTGGAGTCGAACTTCTGTTTCACCGAACAAATGCGGAGCCATTGTTGAAAATAAGTCTTTTCCGATGTAATAGATGTTGAGTTTTGTTGGGATTTTTTTCAGGTTGGATATGATAAGTCTGAGAGGAAAGAGGGGACGCAATGTATCAGTCATTGTAACACCTGCAATAAAGAACGCACTTGAAATGCTAGTGTCTTCAAGGGCTGCTGCAGGTATTTTTGAGACAAATCCTTACCTGTTTCCGCGGTCAGTTGGAGAGGAACATATTGAGGGACATGTTTGCATGGCATGATTAGCGGGCAACGCTGATCTAGAACACCCTGAAAGAATGGGGTCAACTAATATGAGAAAATACATCGCCACAGTCATACAGGTAATTACTGTAAAAAATCACTTCCTATAAGAAAGTGTTCTTTATCCATTATACTGTCATTGTTTGCGTATGTCCCTGTTTCATGCAACACTATCAATAGACTGCTATATAAAATGATGCACATAATTTATCGTGTAACTATCAAATTGGCATATGTTGTTGTAGAAATGTATTGTAACGTCTCACCTTAAAGTTTGTGTTTCTGAATTGGTTTTAGGTCGCTTCGTCAGTATTTAAATTATGAATTGTTTGGCGATGCCCAGCTAATAATAAGCAGAGGAAGATACCAGAACCCCGTCTGAGCTACACAGACGGACAGCTGGGTAGAACTACTGATGTACCTCAAGCTAGATGGAAAGGCAGACTTCCTCATATGTTAAAATGTTTACCTCTGGAGTGGACGACCCCACTGCAATGAGGCACAAAGCGATCGCAAGTTAAAGACCATAACATCTCGGTCGGGGAGCCCATCCCCGTATTTATAATTACTTGTCAGTACATATATACAACCTCTGATTTTAAGAAATCTCAGACGAGTTACGATATGTGTATGAAACTCAAACGTAGACTGTTCATTTTTAATTTAACTTACTTTTAAAAGATGCTGAACTTACGAGTCTGGTGAGCTGGAGTGGCTGTCAAACCACCTTGGACACTCCATAGATGTGCACAAAGAGTTTTACAGAAATCAAGAGGGTGCCATCCAGCTTGGAAAGGTGGCTAAAATGCTACTTGCAGTAGACGAAGGGCGAATCTTAAAAAACCAGTCAAAGCAGCATAGTAAGTTAACTTTTAGTGAATTTAATATTCCATCGGAGTCATTCTAGTTATACCTTCATTTGATAGGATTTCAACATATATATTTTTTCACACCAGCTCTAGAGTTTGGTCGACTTATCAGTTACTAGGTATTTGGGCATTCATCAAAATATGAGTAAATATTTTGATAGTTTAACAAATGGTTAACTCGATGTTATGTTTATCTTGGTGTTTATAGAACTATAAACCTATTTTACTAAGCAAACTAGAACTTTTTAAGACTAAAGTCTTATGGAATCGTGCATTCAATATGCCGGTATGTTTAAAGTCTTGAGCATTGTAACATTTGCATCTCTTGACAGGATATATGCTACTTTGCACAACGCAAATAGCGGAAAATCACGCTTCTAGTTCAGTCATTCAATAGTTCAAATGAAAATAAGTCAACAACAACAAAACAAAACCTCAATTCCAAAGTAGAGTATAATATATTTAAGATTTTAATTATACAGGTGAAAATGTTTCCACCGAGGAGGAAGCAGCCATCGGATTGGAAGAAAAGGAAGAGGAGGAACCCAGCTTTTCTGGAGGTATATATCTATTTTAAATGAAGCAGGTTTAGATTAGACGGTAACTACATGTATTCCAATCTGGATCTACTCTGTAATAGATTAAGCAGGCTTTTGTTTGCTGATTTGTTTCACATCTCTTCATACATGATTTAGTTATTTTGTGACGTCTGGCTAATTCCCTGTGGAGAAAGAGGCCCTAATCAGACTATTTTTAAGGGCGGACACATACGAATATCTGGGTAGAACCATAGATCTGTAACATGCTAACCTGAAGGCTTACACACATAACAGAGTGATCTGCCTCTGGTGCTTAACATAAGCGTTTTTTTTATGAAGAAAATGATTAAGCATTAAAGGACTAGCTCTCAAACAAAAATAACATGATTTAGGATGTATAGCTTATAAACCTGTATCAAAATTATTTATAACCTAAAAGAAACATTGTATGTGTGTTTGCTGTACGCATACAACAGCTTCGAACCGTTCGGAATTCAAGAGAGAACCGAAATAGTTGGTGTAAATTAGCAGTAGTTAGAATGGGTGCCAGTGAACTCGTAACCTGTCCATTTCGGTGAATTCGTACCCTGAGGTAAGTGAATTCGTAACATGGTATAAGTGAATTCGTAACCTATCGGAAATAATTGAGCATTTATATTTTATACATTTATTTTGCAGAATTTGGGTTTAATTTGTATTTACGAAATAGTTTTGATGTAATATTATTAATAAATAAAAAAAAAAGTTAAAGATTACGGCCATATATTTAGCGGTTTTGTGATAATTAAGGAAGTTAGTTGTTAATAAGGTGTGAACATATCGAAGATAATTACTTGACACGCGACATATTATCTAGATAGGCGTTTAATTATTTCTCAGCATGTGTTAAAGTTTGGGTTGAGAGTGTTTCGTTTCGTTACAAAAAAGAATCGTGTATAAAGTAAACAGGGGTATTGTGAATTCATTATTGATTTAGATTGCACTGATGAAAAAATTATTATTCTCCTCATATTATATACTTAGAGCTCACTCTAATTAATAGATAAGTGATTATGTACGCGGCTAATCATGAAATGATGAAGGCAATTAAAACAGTTAGTTAGACATTCCGATTAAAGAATCTTGTTTTTCACAAACCGTAACTATATTTCGGCAACTTTAATTGATAAAAGGCGATCGTAATCTCAATGATCTATGATTATCACACCTTACACATCAAATAAAATATTATTAATTGTAATAAGAACACAGTGTAGAATGTTTTTCAATAGGTTACGAATTCACTTATACCAGGTTACGAATTCACCGAAATAGACAGGTTACGAATTCACTAGGTTACGAGTTCACTGTAACTCGTTAGAATCATATGCATTTGCAAATGGAATAACTTAAAGTACATCAAAGAAATCTGTATGTGTAGATTATGATGATGCCCATTCACTGGTTTGAATGAAAACCTGTCTGAAAGAGTCACTTTGAGATTTTCTAACATTTTGCTTTTGTCAAAATGTATCAACAACATTTCTGACAGCATCCGCAGGTCGCCTTTTGTTTTGAGAATCTAAGCAACTACGGAACTCTTCAATTTCAGGCTAACCCCCTGGGCTTTTATTGGTTGATTTTTTTTCTATTAAGAGTGAACTTGCTCTTTCAGTCTCCGTTTAACAGAAAATAATCTTTCAAATGTGCACTGATAGTACTTTTATTGTAAATTTCACGAAAAAAGCGTTTTGCGCGCACCACGACGAAGGCGGGAAAAGGGTTGGGGGAAGGATCGCGTTGTGTCAAGGATTTTAAACATTATGATAATTTTACCTTTTTTCCTCAGCGGACAGTGTAACTTTTTAATACGTTATTATTCCAAAATGAACCGCTGTTGATCATGTGAAATGACTTGTCTGTGGTTTTCGTTCAACGGTTAAAATCAACGATTTAATGTTTTGTCACGAAGCCACCCGTGACCTAATTCGACATTACAGTGTAGGAAGAGTGAATGAAGTTGCACTCTTTTACAGTATTTTATTTATATATGCTAACGTCGAATCACTGTGAGCAATTTAAGATCGGTCCTATCCTCTTTGTTATTTGTATGAATGAATGAATTGCAATTTAAGGCATCCACTGGACTCCAGCCCAGAATACAAATAGTGGATTATTTTGATTATCATGTGAACAAGTTATACAATAGATATTCATATTTACCTAAACATATTATATATTTACAGTTCTCTCAGTAGTTCTGGATATTATGCTATCGTTTTCAGGTATACTGTTATTATTAAATAACTTCAGATATGAAGGCTATCACCATTTAGATTAATACATTGATGATTGTTCCCTCTTGTCAAATTACTATTTAAAAAGTTTGCGATAGAAAATGTACTGCTTACATAGCTGTCAGTCATAATCAACCTTATAGATACAACGTTTTGGGTAAATTGAGTTTTTACAAATTGTTTTTCAGCCAATATATTTATTTAAAATCTAAATTGGATGTTAATGGAATTACTTTGCCCCGTACCTTTTTTAGCTTGACTTTTGAAAACAAGAGGGCCAAGATGACCCTAAATCGATCACCTGATTGATAGTAAATTAGTAGAAATATCTGGGAAAAAGATCAAGGAGTGCAATTAGAACTTCAAGGAGTGAACACTTCTCAAGAAACAGCTTATAAGTAAAGGTCATTTATATCTTGAAATCTAACAAGAACTTCAATTAGAATTGAATTATAAAGTTTTTGTCATTTTGCACCTTTCTTGATCTGTTTTTAATATAAATCAATATGGCTTGAACAGGTGTTTTTAGAGGGTCACTTAAGAATTCTTTCTACTGAATTATCCTGGAGTCTGACAAGCAGATTATGGAGGAAAAGGATCTTAAAGTTTGGTCGTTTTACTCATGTTCTGATGCTGCAGCAACCAAAGTTTTACATAGAATGCAAGTCTTTGCACAATTTTGATACCTCCCAATACATTAACTGTAGTAATTGAGTTCATATTTACCTCTTCACCAATTATGATATCTTTAACAATAGTTACAAGGACAAATCATGTCATAATTGCTTGTTCACTTTCAATAACAATTTTTTATTTCCAACTTGCTGTTGAGACCAGTAACTTTCCACTTCCTGTTGAAGACAACCCTTGCATAATACTCTGCCAAGTGTTACCTCCCTTAGACCATCAATCTAATAACCATGTGTCATTTGAAGCAAAAAGTTAATTTTACTCCTTTTCTGATGCTGCTTGGTTGCTATGCCTTTCAACAAATCAATATGGCTTGACAATGTATGTAGATGATCAATGAAAGAACATTTCTACAAAACTATCTTTAAATCAGACAAGCACTTTTATAAGGATGCTTTATTAAAGTATTGTCATTTTGCCCCTTTTTTGATGCCGCCTGACTGCCATGTTTTTCGACCAATCAGTATGGCTTGAACAATTTTTATAGAGGGTCACCGAAGGAACATTTCTACCAAATTATATTTGAATCTGACAGGCAGATTCGGAGGAGAAGATTTTTAAAGTTTGGACATTTTGTCCCCTTTCTGATGCCGCAGCAACCAAAGTTCTCAATGGAATTTAAATCTTTGAACAATTTTGAAAGAGGACCACCAAAGGAACATTCCTGTGATGTTTGGTGGAAATTGTTCTTGCGGTTCAGGAGGAGATGATGTTTAAAGCTAAAAGTTAACGACGGACGACGGACACAGAGTGATCAGAATAGCTCACCTTGAGCCTTTGGCTCTAGGTGATCTAAAAAAGAGAGCTATTGTCATGACCCTGGCGTCGTCAACGGCGGCGTGGTCTTCCGGTTAAGGTTTTTTGTTTAGCTCATTTTTTTTTCTCCCTATCAGTCGAGCGTCTGTGCCGTACGTGGTGCTCTTGTTTAAATTTCTTGTCTTTGCAGTAAGGACATAGATCTGTCCTTTTTCATCCTCTCTTTTTTTTTTCTTGGTTTGATGCTGTATTGGTACTGCTGCTCCAATACGTTTTATTGAAATTTGTTGGTGTCATACTATCAGATAAGGTGATGTTTGTCATTAACAATGACGGTCTATCCTCATCTAAGATTCTTGAAACTGTCCACATTTTTAGCATCGATGACATACAAAATCAAAGCGCTGAAGGCACTGAATTTGTTTGGGTACATAAAACTGTTCAAACATTTGCATTTGCATAGATGTGTGATTTATAAACTGCATTGTTTATAAATATTACAACTTCGGGTAAAAGAATAAATGACGCATCCGTTAAAATTAAATGCCATTTTAGTTGTCTATAAAAAATAAATCATGAGACATACATGTGAATATTATATTTAATTTCCAAGTTTCAAAAGACATGTAAAAACAAGATGTGTTTGTGAAACACTGATGCCCCCGATTGGTAACATCTAGGTCAAAGGTCAAGGTCGCAAGTTGAACAATTTTGGTACTGACAGAAAGGTCATGTCACAAGGTATACACATGTGAAATATGGTAGCCGTACCTGTTATGGTTCAAAAGAAGTGGTCAAGGTTAAAGTATTTTTTCGAGAATGGCAACATCTAGGTAAAACGTCAAGGTCGCAAGGTAAAAAATGTTGGTACTGACAGAAAGTTCATGTCACAAGGTATACACATGTGAAATATGGTAGCCGTACCTGTTATGGTTCAAAAGTAGTGATCAAGGTTAAAGTTTTTATCGAGAATGGCAACATTTAGGTCAAAGGTCAAGGTGAAAAATTTTTGTACTGACAGAAAGGTCATGTCACAAGGTATACACAAGTGAAATATGGTAGCCTTACCTGTTATGGTTCAAAAGAAGTGGTGAAGGTTAAAGTTTTTTTTTGAGAATGGCAACATCTATGTCAAAGGTCAAGGTCGCAAGGTCAAAAATGTTGGTACTGACAGAAAGTTCATGTCACAAGGAATACACATGTGAAATATGGTAGCCGTACCTGTTATGGTTCAAAAGTAATGGCCAAGGTTAAAGTCTTTTTTCGAGAATGGCAACAACAAGATCAAAGGTCAAATTCACAAGGTAAAAAATGTTGGTACTGACAGAAAGGTCATGTCACAAGGAATACTCATGTGAATTATGGTAGCCTTACCTGTTATGGTTCAAAAGTAATGGTCAAGGTTAAAGTTTTTTTCGAGAATGGCAACATCTAGGTCAAAGGTCAAGGTCGCAAGGTCAAAAATGTTGGTACTGACAGAAAGGTCATGTCACAAGAAATACACATGTGAAATATGGTAGCCGTACCTGTTATGGTTCAAAAGTAGTGGTCAAGGTTAAAGTTTTGTTCGTGCAGACAGACAGTCAGACAGACATACGTGCAGACAGACGTGCAGACAGGCCAAAAAACTAGATGCCCACCGAATCGGTGATTCCGGGGGCATAAAAATGGATAACCATTATGGCCCCGACTCACTCATTTAAGTATTTACCAATTTGTGTTACAAAAAAAATCACAATTGACCAAGGGTTTTCTAAAATCTTACTCAAAAGCTTCCTGCTTAACAAGAGATTTTTCAAGTTTTCACTATAGCCATATAAGGCCAAATAGCCCTGCCCCCTGGTGGCCATGTTTTTCGACCAATCAACATGGCTTGGAGGAATCTGATAGATGGTCTCCCAATGAACATTTCTACAAAAAGAATTGAAAATTGGCCAAACACTTTCGGAGGAGAAGATTTTTCAAGTTTTTACTATAGCCATATTAGGCAAAAAAGCCCCGCCCGCTGGCGGCCATGTTTTTCGACCAATCAACTTGGCTGGAAGGAATCTGATAGAGGGTCACCCTAGGAACATTTCTACAACATTATTTGAAAATCGGCTTGACACTTTTGGAGGAGAAGATTTTTTTGAGTTTACACTATAGCCATATAAGGCAAAAAAGCCCCGCTCCCTGGCGGCCAAGGAACACTTCTTTAAAATAATTTGAAAATCTGCCAATCAGTTTGGTAGAAGAAAAGGAGATCACAATAACTAACTTTCAGCACTTCGTGCTCAGGTGAGCTAAAAAAAAGAAACATCTATCCAAATGAAAGAGTAATTGAAATCATGTAGAAAATATTGTGGAAAAAGGCAGTACTAATATTTATATGAGCACTTTAAAAGAAACATGCTTCAGACTTCAGAGGCTTTTAAATTAATTTGCATTATAAAAGGATTAAATGCTCCAGAGAAAACCAAGAAAAATACCTTTGCCGTCCGCATTTTACTCTACAGTATACACCTAAGCTGGCCGCTGTTTCCTTTAAAGGGTGTTTAAGCTTACCAAATTAATTAAGGATGCGTGACCATTCACTGTTAATTACCATTGTGTACGAGTGTCATTCCAAACAAATTATAAATGTAACCCCTTTTCCCAATAAACCTATCATATACATTTATGTATTTGTAACTTGCCGGGATGTGTCGATACCGTCATGGTACAATGTGATATATGCACAGTTGGTTTCACAAATCTTGTGTTAATGCACCGGTGGATATGTTGACAACAGATGCGGAACTTTAATTGTAACTTTTGTTAATTATTTGGCTATTATAAGGATAAGATATGTGATTAAATTGGCAACATTTAAGTTTTTTACTTATAACAGCCTTCAAATACAAATTTGGTTTATACGACGGTAAAGAAAGGTTATGGGAATTAAGAAATTGTTTAAATAAGCAAATTCTCCTTTTCCCACAATGTTTTCAATATATGTTGCTTTTTACTGTTTACACAGCAAGCAACATTTAACTTATTTGTTATAGATTAGTATTATTGTTGTATATATATATAATTACTAGAAACAGTGTTGTATATATATATATACTTATTGTTTATTTGTTATTTAAATTGTTCTGCCCCTTCCAAGTACCCTACAGAATAGAATGTTGCATGGATCATTTGCCTCGTAGTATGGCACATGGAAAAACTATTGAAAGTTACAAAGTAGAAAATGAAGATGCCAAACAATAACTAGAACCCATGACCCTTCAATCGAGTGTAAAGGAGAGGATATAATTGAAGCAAAACCTATGGCTAGTTACTAGCAACCTATTCTATTCTTGCAATGTTTTCAAATTTCGTCCGCTGCAGATGCGTCAAAAGACATTTACTTGTCGGAAAATCAATCCATCAATTCTCTTTATTGATATCTATAGATATGATATAAAGAGGAAAGTCGTTAACATACTTTACAAAGAGATTCCATTTCAGCATGATCTCGATTTTTGGGTTAATCTATATCACTGATAAAAGCAATCAAACACATTATATATTTAAAAAGAAAACCCCGGATATGATCATATGTTAACAAATTATACACATTTGCCCATCTTTAATTAAACATTTTTTACAACAAATCATAGCGTCCGCAGATTTGCTCTATATTCTATAGCGTCCGCATTTTCCCTCTATATTGCATTTGTCCGCATTTTCCCTCTATAATGTATTTGTCCGCAGATCGCGTCCGCACTTTAGACCCTCCCCCCATACCGTCGTATTTATAAATAGAATTCGACGATCACGATTTCTCTGCAAATGTGTTACTCTCATTTTAAATGCATTTTATGACGCACATATTTGCTTTTTAATTCTTTATACTATATTTATATGACCGACAAGGCACAAAGAAAATATTTTCAATTCTGTTTTTATCTACATTTTCAATGCGTGATTGAAAATTCAAATACCGTATCTGGAGCTTAAATCGGAAATAGTTTTCGCTGTAGCAGTTCACTCATTGATATTTATAAATCTCTCCGCGTTCATGTTTTAAAATACAATGTTTCATTTTATTTCCAAATTCTCTTTGAATATAAGAACCACATAAGAAAACAAAGACGATATAAATATATCATTATTTCAAATATCGTGATACATTTGAAATGTAAGAGCAAGTATTGAGTACTACTTTCACGCGTATGAAATTCATGGACTTTTCCATAAGACGAACGGCTCCAGAATTGCAGTAACTAAATTTGTTTGTTCCAAACAAATAAAAACAGAAGAGCATCGGTGCTCTTGTTAAGTTGTTTGCTTGTCAGTTTTTAAGCAAATCAGTTTATTTTGACAATTCTTTTGATTTCTTTACACAAAAACACAGCTTATCTGTAGTCCTGAATGAGTCTCCCTTCTCTGGTTTTACCCTTGCACTCAGCAATACAGCCATTTCACATGACTTGAAGCAGAACCCCCCACTACATAGAACTGTCTTTTTGTTTGTCTATATTGATGGCTCACATGAGCTTTGCTCAAGGGTGAGTTATTGTGATCGCCTTTTGTCCGTCGTGCGGTGTGCGTTGTCCGTCAACTTCTTCTCCTCAGTAACCAGTGGGTCAATTGGGATGAAACTTCACAGAAAGCATCCTCTCAATGACCTCACCAGATTTCCTTCAAATTTTTGAGATCCATCCCGAATTCTGGTTTCCATGGCAACGAAATGAAAAAAACTTCAAAATTCTTCTTCTCGCGAAATGTAGAAATGTTCCTTAGATGACCTATCAGATTCCTTCAAGCCATGTTGATTGGCCGCCAGGGAGGGCGGGGCTATTTGCCTTATATGAATATAGTGAAAACTTAAAATATCTTCTCCTCCGAAAGTGCCAATTTGATTGATCGAAAAACATGGCCGCCAGGGGGGCGGGGCTATTTTGACTTATATGGCTATAGTGAAAACTTAAAAAATCTTTCTCCGAAAGTGTCAGGCCGATTTTCAAATAATTTTGTAAAAATGTTCCTTCAGGGACCCACTTTCAGATTCCTTCAAGCCATGTTGAATTGTCAAAAAACATGGCCACCAGGAGAGGCGGTGCTATTTTCCCTTAAATATGGCTATTGTGAAAACTTAAAAAATCTGCTTCTCCGAAAGTGTCAAGCAGATTTTCAAATAATTTTGTAGAAATGTTCCTAGGGTGAACCTCTATCAGATTCCTTCAAGAAAAGTTAATTGGTCGGAAAAGTTGGCCGCCAGGGGGCGGGGCTTATATAGCTAAAGTATAAACAAAATCAGGTGAGCGATTCCAGGGCCATCATGGCCCTCTTGTTTACTCTTTAACTTCTAAGACTTCCAAACCCTCATTCAATTATTGGTTCGATAGGTGTTAAAAGAGATAAACCTGATCCAATTAATTATTAATGATCTGACAGTCAAGCTTTGGGAATTAAGCTGTAGCGGCAATTTTAAGTTGTAGTGCTAAATTCTGATGTAAAATAGGTTGGTGCCAACGTTATTTTCTTGCGCAAATGGCACCATTTGCTTGGCACCATTTGCGAAGCCCAGCGTGAATCCTGTGAAGGGCTTTAGATATGTGAGATATATATATCAGCAAGACCATATATATTATTGTGTCGACATAAAAATTACTTAACGCTGTGTAGGCTGTGTTTTTTCATAACCGAAATTGGGCCCCATTCACATTCAAAGGATACCTTTTTCACAAAAGTAGGCCTAACTCTCACAAAATCTGCCTTTCATCACATTTTACATGTCACTGTTTCACAATTGAAAGTGCCCTGGTCACAAAATTATACATGTTATGGTATTATTGGTAATAAAATGATGAAATTGAAATTGTTACTTGTTTTAAAAACAAGGTGTTGTGACCTAGTTTCTGATCCAATATGACCCATATTTATACTTGACCTAGATATCTTTAAGACAAACATCCTGACCAAATTTCAAGTTGCTGAAGCAAAAACATTTGACCTAGTGACCTAGTTTTTGACCCGGCATAACCCATATTCGAACTTGACCTAGATATTTTTAAGACAAACATTCTGACAAAGTTTCAACATGCTCAAGTTGAAAATGTGGCCTCCAGAGTGTTAACAAGATTTCCCTTCAATTCGACCTAGTGACCTAGTTTTTGACCTCATATGGCCCAGTTTCGAACTTGTCCAAGATTTTATGGAGATGAACGTTCTGATAAACTTTCATGAAGATTGGATGCAAAATGTAGCCTGTAGAGTGTTTAACAAGCTCAAATGTTGACGACAGACGGACCCCGGACAAAATGTGATCCCAATAGCTCACATTGCACTTGCATAGGTGAGCTAAAAATTATCTAAACATAAGAGCGTTTGTTGAACAAGGCTTATAATAAGTAATGGTTGGAATATATAAATCACTAAGTTTAAGTTATAACAATCTTCAAAATGGGAGAAAATAAAGATTATAAGATACAATACACAAAATCATAGACAATATGAAAAGATTAACAAATGAACATGAATATACCAACTACTTTTGTGGAATATATCATTTGAAACAATTGTGTGAACAGAAATACTGCTAACTATAGACGAGTTTAAATTCATGTGCGATTCCGAAGTAGGTATTCAATTTTTAAGTTCGGTTTTAAACACTGAAGCAAAATGAATAACTTAATAGACATGCCTCTCACTCGTAAAAAAGGACTTATATACTGCTCTAGCTACAATTTATGGGTGGCTGAATATTTTCTAAGTTGACATCCAACATTGTTGGCACGAAAAGAATTTAAGAAGTTAGACAATCGTGTAAAAATAAATCTAAAGCCTAACATAAAAGCGGGACAACAGCGGGAGAAAACATCGAAATGTAATGAAAAACGTGAGCAAACAATGTGATAATTTTATCATTCAGGGCAGTACACTGAAAAAGAACCCACGTACAAGGAATAACAGTGATGTTTCAACGCGAGAACATTCTCCAGATTTATTCGATATAAAGAACAAGAGCGTGCAAAAGAGGAAGCAAATGAAGTACTTCAAAGTCAGGTAGGTCTGCCAGAACTCTTTATGGATTATGGGAATTTCAAAATGAGATGCTAAACACTAGTGACTCAGAACCTTCGCAAAAAAAAGCGTTTCTTTGATAGTAAATAGCATGTTACATTGTGACAATGCACGAGATGGATTTGATTCCAGTTAGTTTCCGCTAAGTCTTTTAAGTGGAACATTTTCAGAAAGTACATGTTTAGATTCTCACTTGAATCAGATTAGCTTTTATAAATGTAAACAATGAAATCCAGACTACTATAAAGGACTATGTTCACTTGTAAAAAACATTTATTTCATGTTGAATAAGGCTTTAGCTAAGATAGGTAGAGATGGACGATATTCATAGGATAGAGCTTCCGGAACAAGTTTGCAGTACGTTCGTAAAAAAAGATTTACCGATTTAAGAGATAAAAATATTCTTCATATTTTACATATGTAGACGCAAAGTATGACAGAAACAGAGATTTCAAAACAGTTACATTATTGACCTACCATCAAGTACTACGAAAGTTACTTTGCTTTGCAAAAAGGGAAGTGGAAAATTAAAACACTAAAGACTTAATATTATTTTGGAAATTATTCAATAAAATACTATCTACACACCCAGGCAAACCTAATTATGTTTAATCCAATGGGTATTGTTGCAGATGAAAACCAGGCTAATTGGAAAAGTGTAGAACGTGTTTTTGGAAAAGACGTACTCGAACGAATTATTTCCTGCGAGTTTCACTATAAACAGAGTGTGCAGAGACATAGCACAACACTTGCAATTAGCAAGGCAGAGAATTTTATAAACTTATCTAATGATATATTAGAACCTGTAACTCCCACTGAGTTTGAGAACTTGCAAATTGTTTCAAAAATAGCTAAGAGATATAAACCAACTTTCAGCAGCTGGCACATATCTTTAAGGCCTTTAAACCTGACCATGCCCCCCTGCATCTTACCTCGCAGAAATTGGCCATGTAAAATTAGTCTGTAGGAAGGAGAAAAATGTCTCTTAGAATCAGCAAGAGAAGATGTTGCACTTGCCATTAAGCCGGATGCGGAACTTCTTCTTTTTTTCTGGGGATGCTCCTGGTGATAGAGGGCCTATCAGGGGCAACAAATGAGCAAAAACTATCAGAAAAGAAAGAAACTAAAACTATCAGAAAAGAAAGACTTGCAATTTCTTTTAGGCGAGAACTTGATGAAGGGGTTCCAACTATCACTGTACCTGGATTTTTTTCAGGCTCATGGAAATCATCGCCCGCGTTGGAAAACGGCTCAAGTAAAGCAATGTGACATTTCATCTGATTTATTTCTCTCAGGTTTTCATGTAAGACTATGTTATGGCTGTAAGAAAGAATTGAAGGATAAATGTAAGAGGGAACCAAATGATCTTGTTTAAAAGTACTTGCGCCACAGGACGTACAAATATAACATAAAAAGGAGTACAGAAAATTATTAAAGATCCACAAGCATCATATTTTCACTTGAAGTTAAATTGTACAATAAAAATAGTGCCTACTATGGAGATCCGCGATCTCCTGCTCCCGATACTTAACTTTAGACTGCGCTTTCTGATGTCACTTTACTACCAAATTTGCATTATCAATGACGTAAATATATCTGTAAATTATTTATTTTAATAGGCAACAACGTAAATTTACGGAAATCCTACGAAACAATTAGAGTTCTTTTTTTAATACACCTCTTGTACATGTGGTGTTGTTTACTGATTCGTGTTCGAGATTGCCTAGTTTCATGTTAAAACCTGAAGTGTCAATACAAATTCTTGAGCACAAACAATAAATAAACAAGAGGGCCATGATGGCCCTAGTTCGCTCACCTTAATTATATAATGAATGCAACCTTCAGTGTTAACAAGATTTTCCTTCATTTGGCCTAGTGATCTATATGTTTTACCTGATATGACCTATATTCCAACATGCGGCCTCCGGAGTTTGAACACTATTGTTCTTTATTGACCCATAACCTATATAAACCTAGATATAATTCAGACAAACATTCTGACAAAATTTCAAGCTGCTGAAGCAAAGAATGCGGCATCCAAAGTGTTAACAAGATGTTGCTTCAATTGGCCTAGTGACCTAGTTGTTGGTGCTACATGACCCATATTCGAACTTTGCTTAGATATCATTTAGATAAACATTCTCATCAAATATCAAGCTGCTGTAGCAAAAAAAAAATGCGTCTTCTACAGAGTTGTTATTGTGCACATATTTCATAAATGAAGTACTTCAACATATCAAACGGGTTTTTGGGTCAAACATTTGGATTTTTTTCTTTTTCATTTCTTGTATTTTTCAATTTTGCGTTTAGATCAACGTTCAAGTTTCGTTTTTGTTATATTTTTCTCAATTAGTACTTGTACTAGCGCTATTATTTTTGGAATAAAGTTACATCTAATACCCTTCTGCACATAGTACGCTGAAGATGCTGAGTGTGACTTTTTGGGGGGTAAAACACTTGATTTTTGGTGGATTTTGAGAATTGGACATAGCATCTTCATATTTTGCTTAATTTCAAATTGTGAACTGTTCACATTTCATAAATAAAGTACTTCAACATATCAAACAGATTTCGGGGAAAAACGTTTGTGTTTTGTTCCTTAAACCAAGTCATCTGCTGCAGAGGCATCAGAAAGCATCTGTAAAATGGAAAGGGATATGTGGTAAAATAGTTAAATAAAGATTTTTCCAAATAAAAAACACGGTCCTTATCTAGATAACGCCTAGTTAACGCCAGTCGACTTCGCTTTGATGTGGTATCATCCACTGGAAATGCGGGACCCACTCGATTTTCAAGTCAAGTTCGGATGATGACTGACGATGAATCTTCTACACCTGAAACAAGCGCCAGCTTAGAAGGATCAGATTCGAATTATATCCCCATGAAGGAGGTCAGCAGCAAAGCATCACCTAGAAAGATCCTGAAAAGACGTGCTCGATCTGCAGAAAAAACGTCTAGATTAACCCCCGACTGCCCGGTAAATTCAACTTTAAAAACGCCAGACATCCTCATTTTTAAACAACCACACTTAGAAAAACCTCAACCATCAAACTTCTGATTTCTATTAAATCTGGCACAAATTGTAATGAGAAACAACTTATAATGGAAATGCATGCTTTCTAGGTTCCAAATCAAAGCATTATTTGGGGCCTAAAAATTAATTCTGTTACAGGTTACAGGTCATATTTACAAAGTATTTGAAAACGCTATGGATGAAGCCAGGCCAATTTCCATTAGGCAATAAACGTACCACTTTTGTACAAGTCAACTTCCAGCACAATTTGATGCTGGGATATGGGGACATAGTAACGGCATTTTAAGTATCTGTATAAATGCATTTTTTTCAGCATTTTCTTTTAGATAATATATTTCAGTTGATTTTTTAATTACCATTTCCAAATTAGAGACGCCTTTTGAAGACATTGTTTCAAAAGGAGAAAGTGACCAAAACAAGCAATTTCGCCATTTGCCACAATGTTTTCAACTCTATTTACTAATTTAACCCTTTCCCATCTGCAGACGACTTTTGAAAACTTTGTGGCCAAAGGTGAAATTGCTCATGATGATAGTGCCATGAAATATCTAACCACCATGCCAGTAAGGCTGCCAAGTATTTGATTAGTTGGACAAATAGATGGCAACAGTGTAGACAGAGATAATCCTGCGTATTCGCATAGTTTGATCAGGGTCTACAGTGTTTGCTGAGCCAGAGTTCACATAGCATTCCTGCTTTTGGTAAAGGTGTGTTGACCTTGATCAAACACGGTACCGTAGCTGATCTACAGTACCTGGCCATAAGTAATGTCAGACATGACATTCTCCCACAGAATTTAGTGTATTTCCACCAATTTTGAAATTATCATTATACAATAACAGAAGGTAGAACTGGAATCAGTCACCAGTGTTTAATGACATTTTCAAAATTGGTGGAAATACACTTAATTCTATTGGAAAATATCAAGGTCGACATTGTGCACTCTAACACCTGCATTTTTCATTTGATCCTTACTGAACTTACAAAGCAGTTATATAACCATAATATATCTGATAAGTTCTTGAATTCGTAAGAAATGAAACTACAAGTACACCCTAATACTATAGCCTCTCTCTACTAAAAAAAAGGCCTACCTACCGACCCTGATTTTTCTGACCATGTTACAGGAAACACAACATCTTTTTTATTTGGCCTTATGGGGCATGCAGTTGAGTCATTTATATATTGTTGTTTAGATTAAAAATGCTTTAGTAGTATATTTACCACATAATACAGTTAAATTATTTCAATAAATAAGATATAGAGACTCAGCTACGGAAGTTAACTACCCTGCCCGTCCTTAGCAAGGGTAGAATTGTATATATTATAAATAATTCTGTAGTAATTGTATTAGTATTGAAAGTTTTGTTATTTTCATTATATTCATAAACATTTATTTTTTTTCATCATATTAATATGTTCATTTAAAGAGGTGATTATTTTTATTTGAAAATATTTTTTTGTCATTTACCAAGGTTATCAAGTTTCTTTAGTACTAGTCAGTTTGATGAGGTTTGCTATCTTTAGAAAACTGGATTCAAACTGGAAAAAGAACAATTGCCAGAATAATTCACAATTCCAACCGATCCAAAAAATTCAATGAAAGGTTTGTCTTCGAATTTGATTCAATATTTGTAATGGCACCTTGTTGTTTACATACTGCACATAAACTCTGTGTGAATTATGGAACTGATCATTCTGAACTAGGCAGAGGTAGAACATTTGCTGAAGATTTTGATGGTAAAATACTCCGTCAAAGACTAATTGATAAGAGAAAATTATTTGTATTTCAATATTATGATATATATATATATTTAGGATAAATTGTATTCGTTAATTTTACATTTTGCTCATTAGCATATATTGAGTAATGCTATTTTGTTTATACTCTGTTATTCAAAATACATTCTGTAAAAATAAAAGATTATACTGTTGCTTTGTAGACTACTCGAAAGTTTTTGACTCAATCAATCGATTATGTTTATGGTACAAAATTGCAAAGTTAGGTATTAGAGGCAATTCATTATATTTTAAGATTATGCATTTGTTTTTATTCATGGAGGTAAAAGACCTGTTTAACATATGTGATGCTACTGTTACGCCTATATTGTGCTACGGGTCACATATTTGGGGCTATCAGTATGTTGAGAAAATTGAAAAAGTTCAAATAAATGTTTGACCGAAAAACACCGTTTGATATGTTGAAATTCATTATTCATGAAATATGTGTGCACAATATGAAATCAATCTACAAAAAAAGAGGGAGCTATGACTAAATCTCAGTCAACCAAAAACCATCAAAATCATGTTTTTTACCCCAAAAAGGTCAAACTCAGTATCTTTAGCATACATTGTGAAGAAGGGTATTAGATGAACAAGTTTTCCAAAGTTTCAAAGTATTATGTTTGGTAGTTTCCATGTAAGTGACCTAAACGCAAAACTTAACCAACGCCGACGACGAACAAGTGACAACAATAGCTCGTCTTTCTTTTAAAAAAATCAGACCTAGATATAATTCAGACAGTCATTCTGACAAAAGTTCAAGCTGCTGAAGAAAATGCGGCATCCAAAGTGTTAACAAGAGTTTCCTTCAATTTGGCCTAGTGACATAGTTTTTGACCCTACATGACCCATATTCGAAATTGGCTTAGATATCATTTGGATAAACATTCTCATTAAATGTCAAGATGCTGTAGCAAAAAAACAAGAGGCCCATGAGGGCCTATGCTCTACTGGTATGGTTCTTTGGTCATTTTCAATCCAGAGCATGTATGTATGGTGAAGATTTTCAAAAGGAACCAAGCTCTCATCAATATTTAACTACTATCTAAGTTTGGTGAAGATCAGATAGTAAATGGAGCCTCTATTGTGTTCACATGCTCAATTATAGCAATTTGGACAATCTTGCATGGGCGGATCTGCCTGGTTTACGAAAGGAACTGAGCTCTCATGGATATCCAACTAATGTATAAGTTTGGTTGAGATACAATCAAAAGTGAAGACTGTATCGTGTTAACAAGCTCTTTTATAGCAATTTTGACCATTTCAAGGGCCATACTCCAGTCATGCATGGGCGGATCTGGCTGGTTTTCGAAAGGAACCGAACTCTTATGGATATCTAACTACTGTATAAGTTTGGTTGAGATACAATAAAAAAAAAAAGGAGACTGTATTGTGTTAACAAGCTCTTTTATAGCAATTTTGACCATTTCAAGTTTAGTTGAGATACAATCAAAAGTAAGTACAGTATCGTGTTAACAAGAAATTGTTTACGGACGGACGCACGCACGGACGACGGACAAATCGCCACGACATAAGCCCTTCTGGCCTTTGGCCAGTAGAGCTAAAAACTAGATATCTTCAAGACAAACATTCTGACAAAATTTGAAACTTGTGAAACAAAAAAACGCTGCATCTAGTGTTAACAAGATTTTCCTTTAAAATGACCTAATTACCTACTTTTTGACCCAACATGACCCATGTTCAAACTTAACTTACATTTCATCAAGACAAACATTCTCATATGATATCATCATGCTCAAGTTAATCAAAGCACTGAAAGTGCTGTGGGACGGTACCCATTGTATGAGGGGAAAAAAGATGGTCAATTGTTCCATTTTTTGGAAAGTTACAAAACAAGTCACATACCTTCAAACAAGAATGCTCTACTGGTATGGTTCTTTGGTCATTTTCAATCCAGAGCATGTATGTATGGTGAAGATCGGATAGTAAATAGAGGCTCTTTTGTGTTCACAAGCTGTATTATAGCAATTTTTACAATTTCATGGGCCATAATCCAGTCTTGGCGGATCTGGCTGGTTTTCAAAAGGAACCAAGCTCTCATCAATATTTAACTACTATCTAAGTTTGGTGAAGATCAGATAGTAAATAGAGCCTCTATTGTGTTCACATGCTCAATTATAGCAATTTGAACAATTTCAAGGGCCATAATCCAGTCTTGCATGGGCGGATCTGGCTGGTTTTCGAAAGGAACCGAGCTTTCATGGATATCTAACTACTGTATACGTTTGGTTGAGATACAATCAAAAGTGAAGACTGTATCGTGTTAACAAGCTCTTTTATAGCAATTTTGACCATTTCAAGGGCCATAATCCAGTCATGCATGAGCGGATCTGGCTGGTTTTCGAAAGGAACCGAGCTCTCATGGATATCTAACTACTGTATAAGTTTGGTTGAGATACATCCAAAAGTGAAGACTGTATCATGTTAACAAGCTCTTTTATAGCAATTTTGACCATTTCAAGGGCCATAATCCAGTCATGCATGAGCGGATCTGGCTGGTTTTCGAAAGGAACCGAGCTCTCATGTATATCTAACTACTGTATAAGTTTGGTTGAGATACAATCAACAGTGAAGACTGTATCGTGTAAACAAGCTCTTTTATAGCAATTTTGACCATTTCAAGGGCCATAATCCAGTCGTGCATGAGCGGATCTGGCTGGTTTTCGAAAGGAACAGAGCTCTCATAGATATCTAACTACTGTATAAGTTTGGTTGAGATACAATCAAAAGTGAAGACTGTATCGTGTAAACAAGCTCTTTTATAGCAATTTTGACCATTTCAAGGGCCATAATCCAGTCATGCATGGGCGGATCTGGCTGGTTTTCGAAAGGAACCAAGCTCTCATGGATATCTAACTACTGTATAAGTTTGGTTGAGATACAATCAAAAGTGAAGACTGTATCGTGTTAACAAGCTCTTTTATAGCAATTTTGACCATTTCAAGGGCCATAATCCAGTCATGCATGGGCGGATCTGACTGGTTTTCGAAAGGAACCGAGCTCTCATGGATATCTAACTACTGTATAAGTTTGGTTGAGATACATCCAAAAGTGAAGACTGTATCATGTTAACAAGAAATTGTTTACTGACGGAAGCACGCACGCACGACGGACAAATCGCCACGACATAAGCCCTTCTGGCCTTTGGCCAGTAGAGCTAAAAATGTAAACAAAAAAGAAGAAATGCATACAGTTCAAATATTGATTTAAGACAGGGTTAACCTTATTTCCAGAGATCTATAATTAAACTCTTGAATTGTAGACAGTAGATACAGTTAGATAAACAAACACATTTGTGATAGGTAATTTATCACATGGATAAACTCTACAGCAGATGATTTGAAAATGTTTAACTAAAGATATTGGTAAATCTGTATTGATGAAACTAAAAGTATCGACGTGTGAGGAAAACATTGAGAAAACTGTCGAAATTTCTCATACCATCCATCTGTTGAAGATTAGACAACATGTGTCTGTAGTGTAGAAAGGGTAAAATAGTACCAGTAGCAAAGCTATTTATTATCTATAGTATCTAAAGAATCAACTTAATTTTAACACTCTTAGAAAAGAGTCCCCCAAGGAACATTTGAGAGAAATGTGGTGACCAGAGTGTTAACAAGATATTTCTCAATATTGGCCTAGTGACCTAGTTTTTAACCAGACCATATTCAAACTTAGCCTAGATATCATCAAGATAAACATTCTGGTAAAGTTTCATCATGCTAGAGTTAAAAACATGGCTTCCAGAGCATTAACAAATATTTTCTTAAATTTGATCAAGGGACCTAATTTTTGACTCAACATGACCAATGTCTAAATTGGCCTGTATATCGACAAGAAAAACTGTCTGACAAAATTTCAAGCTGCTAAAGTCAAAATTGTGGTCTCTTTAGTGTTAAATCAAGACTGTCCTACAACTTGGCATAGTGACCTAATTTTTTAACAAACATTAATCATATTCAAACTAAATTTAATAAAAACAATCATTCTGACAAAGTTTCAGCATGCTCAAGCTAAAAGTGCAGCTTCCAGAGTCTTAACAAGATTTTCCTCCTACTTGGCTTAGTGCCCTAATGTTTTATCCAAAATAACCAATATTCGAAATTGGCCTATCATCAAGACAAACTTTCTGACAAGGTTTCAAACTGCTCAATACAAAAATGCAGTGTCTATAGTGTTAACAAGATTTTTCTACAGTGTTTGGCTAAGTGACCTAGTTCTTTACTGGATCGGACACATATTCGAACTTAGGCTAGATATCATACAAACAAATATTCTGAGGAAGTTTCAACATGCTCAAGTAAAACATGCGGCTTCCAGAGTGTTAACCCTTTCCCTCATATAGACGCCTTCTGACGCCTCTACAGCAGACGGCTTTTTGAAAACATAGTGACAAAACAATAAATTGCTCAAAACGAGCAATTTCTCCTTTTGCCACAATGTTTTCCACTTTTAGTCATAGGTTATCCATTCAATTATAGAGATTTTCTATATGTTGACAAAACATGTTCAAAGTCATCTGCTGCAGAATTGTCGTATGAGGGGAAGGGTTAACTAGATTTTCTTTAAATTATGTCCAATTCTCTTATACAACCAAAATACATCAAAATTTATACTTTTTACCCCAAAAAATAGGCTACACTCAGCATATTTAGTATACAATGAAAAGAAGGGTATTAGATGAGGAAGTTTTCCAAGTCTCAAAGTATTAGGTAATAAAATAGTTTGATTGATTAACTGGGGTTTAACACCATTTTCATCAATCTTTCAGTCATATCACGGCAGCCAGTTCAACTACTCATATGTTTCTTGGCTTTCTCATACCAGTACTTCACACAACATTCTTTCCAAGCAACTGGCTGCTTTTCAACATAGTCTGAAATCCCATTGGTGGTAGTCACGTCAGAAGGAATGTAGGCCAAGCTGAGGTTCGAACTCACAACCCCTGGATTAACAGCCTGTGTCTCTACTGACTGAGCTACGGTAAACTGAGTAATAAAATAGGAAACATGCTGTACCAAAGTGAGCTTGCAAAGATATTTTCAAAGTTGTCTGCTGTATATTGGTTTAAATTTGGGTAAAGTTTTTTATCCTTGAAGTATGCAAAAAAAATTAACAGGTCAAAATGTAGTTTTGTTAAAATATTCAAACTTTTCTTCCCATTACTATGTTCAACAATTGAAAAATTGGGGACATATTTTGTCAATGAAAATTCTGTTGCATGATGAGTACATATCAACTTGAATATACATAGAAAAATATAGTAAACTGACCTTTGAATGTATATAGGCTGTAGACAATAATGATGCAACAGAAACTCTTTAAACTTTATGTCAGAAGTTAAATCTCATAATGTGCTTTTTCCTTTTGTGATCAATAAAAAATTCGACTAATCAATATCGCTTGAAGGAATCTGATATAGGGTCTCCCAAGGAACATTTCTACAAAATTATTTGAAAATTTGCCAAACACTTTTTGAAGTAAAGATATTTTAAGTTTTCATTATAGCCACATACGGCAAAATAGCCCCGCCCCCCTGGCGACTATGTATTTCATCGAATCAACTTGGCTTGAAGGAATCCGATAGAGGGTCACCCAAGGAACATTTCTACAAAATTATTAGAAAATCTAATTAGACACTTTCCTCGGAGAAGATTTTTTTAAGTTTTCACTATTTTTTTCTTTCGGTTGCCATGGAAACCAAAATTTTGTATGGATCCAAAAAATATGAAGGAATTTAGGAGAGGACATTGAGAGGAAGTTTCATTTCAATTGGCCAAGTGGTTAGGGAGAAGAAGTTGTTTGAAGCAAAAAGTTAACGCATGCACGACATTCGCCATGACATAAGTTCGACTGGCTTTCAGCCAGTGGAGCTAATTATAATATTTCAATCACCCTTTCCCTCAAATAGACACTTTCTGACGCCTCTGCAGCAGATGGCTTTTTGAAAACATGGAAGCAGAGGAAGAAATTGCTCCATACAAGCAATTTCTCCTTTTGTCACAATGCTTTTTATTCATGCCTCTTACTGTTGACAACATTTAATGCTAGTTAACTTACAGTTTAACTTTTAAATTTTACATCTCTGGTCATTTAACAATAGAACAAATGATCCCCCTGTGTGACACAATATGTAGTTCAAAATGATCTACTTAATGTTAGTTATCATGTAGAAGTGTCATCTCTGTATTATAGCTCAAAATAATTTACTTGAATGTCTTGTTCATAGTAATTAGTTAATTACACAGTTATCTTCCTGTATTATAGTAAACAAAAACAGATCACATTGTGCAACCTTGATTCGTATTTGTGTCGTTTACATATAGCCTAGATATTTGTTCTTCCATTCCGTTATTGTTTTCTGAGTTACCTTTACAGAATAAACACTTTCATCCAGAATACTTGTCACAACGACTCGCTGCTTTTACCAGCTTTGAAGAAATGTCATTAACGTCGTTTTGTTTTTGTTTTCTACCCGTCTTGTTGCGTCCACGACTTGCCATTTGTCTTTTATTTCTCTGATTCAACTAAAAACCAAACCGGAAATAACAGTTAATATACCCCAACTTTTCCAATACATAAAGGTTGGTTGTAAAAATATCCCATACTGTCATTATGAATCTTCTTCACAAGTAATGTTGCGTATTGCGCATTAAATAACCTGTCAATATTTCCATGATCTGAAACGAAACAAAAATACATACAGTTACTGATTGCACAATAAAAATAAAATCAAGATGTGTATAGTTGTATACATGTCTGCGCAAAACCATTTTTATCAATATATACGTATGCTATGATTTGAATAATAAAATAGTCCGTTTATAATAGATACTTTACAATTATTGATCTGCATTAAGTTATTTGGGGTTATAATGCATCTGTATCCAGTGAAGACTCAGAGGAGCCTATGTATCATATTATGCAGTCTCACCAGTCTAAACTGACCATATACATGTAATTTAGACCTAGAAACAGTGTAGCCTCACTACTTTTATGTCAATATAACATTATAAATGACGCCAAGGCAGAGTGTCAGTTAGACATGGATTCACTAGACAAATTATAACATAGCGTACACAAACTTGATACAAATATACATGTGTTTTTGCTCGTTAATTGAATAACATTTTTGGCAAAGCATCATGCATATGCTCCATCTAAGTATAGACAAAATCTGGAAAATTCATTTATAAATATATATTGTATTTCTTCATTCTTTTCAATAATAAAACCAGTATACATAATATCATCATTCAATACAAATAATTGTACACACTTAAGTTTGAAAGCAGTTTTCACATCACTTAACCACTTTTGTCTCCTAAGTCCTTAAATGAGCCTAAATAGTGTATACATACAAGAACGAGTATACACTTGTACAATATATCAGAGACCTAAATAGAAATATATATATGTCTCTGAATATATGTACAAAGTCTCCAAAGTCCTTCATTTTTTATTTTCCTTCATATGTCACCCTTTTTAAATAATTAACATATGTCAGATGATAAAACGGATAAGCGAATGTCTACAGGAATTGGGCTATTTTCAGACATACGTGTACATTAAATACATGTGAGCTTATTTTCATATCCGGTTACGATACAGCACAGGGCGAAAATAAAAATAAAAAAGTTTTCCACTCCAAATTACAGTTTAATTGACAGACCTACCTCGAACGTTATACGTATTGATGACTAAATGAACATTTTAGGCGTGCATACATTTCTTTCCTGTCAGTCATCCTCAATATAAAACTTCATGTGTCTTTCCTCCACAAAAATAATAACAATCGTCAGCGCAGCTTATCAGATTTCTACTTTCATTTTGAACGGAAGTTGCAAGTTCTCCTTCGCAGAGTTGTCGTTCCTTACCATCTTCTTTCAGTAAAATGAATCGATTGGCTAGATAAATTAGTTGGGAGATAGTTTTTCATCGAAGCGTTTAGAGTTAGGGGAGTTAGGCATTATTGTTAATACTACAAACATCCACGAAACCACTTCCTGATCAACAAGAAATATCAAAATGTCACGTGAAATTGGTATATATTCATACATTAATTATGAATATATTTATTCAAACTTCAACTCAATATTGTAAACGTTCTACTTCAACTTTCAACCACTAATGCTTCCTTTTTACAGTTTTTTTTCAATATTCAGATATCTTGATTCACCAAGGTTTTCGAAAATGCAGTTTTATTGCCTGATAATTGACACTACTTTTTTGTTGACGGTTATTAAAAAAATCCCTCTTTTTCGGCTCCCAGCTTTACACTATCGTTCTGTTTATAGTCGGGGAGCCAACTGTTGTACGATTTCTCAAAATGCACATGACTATAGACGGTACCTTAGGGGTACCGTCCAAAAATGTCGCTTCAATTTGGCCTAGTTACCTAATATGACCCATTTTCGAAATTTACCTAGAAATTTTAAAGAGAAACATTCTGACAACATTTCAAACTGCTGAAGCAAAAATTGCGGCCTCTGGAGTGTTAACAAGATTTTCCTTCAATTTGACTTAGTGACCTACTTTTTGATCCGACAGGACCCATGTTCAAACTTGACTTACATATCATCAAGACAAACATTCTGATAAAGTTTCAACATGTTCAAGTTGAAAATGTGGCCTCCAGAGTGTTAACAATATTTACCTTCAATTTGACCTAGTGACCTAGTTCATGACCTCATATGGCCCAGTTTCGAACTTGTCCAAGATTTGATAGAGATAAATGTTCTGATAAATTTTCATGAAGATTGTATCCAAACTGTAACCTGTAGTGTTAACAAGCGCACATGTTGACGACGCACGACGAACGGACAGGACGGACATGGGTCAATTCAGGGTTGACACTAACTGTTTAGGCTGGAACCCTAACACACTCCTCCACACATCCCCGAGAAATAGGATTTTCTCAACTTTTGGTCCAATCTTAAATACTGTTATAATAGGCCCATAAAATTAGATACGGTGTCTGTAGCACAGCAGGTCATGATTTATTACCCAAGCAAACTAGTGTCTCTGGTCATTGCTGGTTTAACCTGAGTAACTGTGTTAAATAACTGTGTTTTTATCCGAAGAGATATCTTTCATTATTTTTCTGGTAGAAATACAACAAAATGTTCTAGTATCAATATATTTGTAATTTTTGTAATTAAAATATATACATTCTTAATTAGAGTAGATTTACTCAATTGTAATAAAGTAAAATATTTGTCTGAAACAACAACCTATGCATTGATAAATTTATACTGTAAATGCTTGGTTATAGATACATTGTAGTCCTTCATGATACAGATGACTTTTTATACCTTTGCTGCAGACAAATTTTGAAATAACTATAAAAATAGATGAAATTGCTTATAACGATCACTTTCTCCTTTTTTTCCAAAAACTTGCTCTCGCAAAAGCAACCTAGCAATTTGCAACCAGAAATCAACATGCATATACAGGAAGTTCAATATGTCTTTTAATTATTCACAGAGTATTTCAATTAACTTCTTACAGATATTGTCCATTTGGATCAAATTACTCAAATGCATTGGTAGGTATTTATACAAAGCAGACGAATTTTTGTTAAAAAACATTTAAAAAGGTATTGGGTGAACTTTTGAAGATGCAGAGATGGATTTTGCTGTATTTGCTGATGCACCCAAGTTTTGAAATTATTATGGAGAAAGGAGAGAAATAATTTCAACTCTACTAAAGTGTCCCTTTATAGTCTTCTACAAAATAGATCTTTCAGTTCATATTTTTCAAAGCAGACGACTCTAAATAATAGTTGAAGAAATTGCATGTATGATTTTGAAGCCTATGCAGCAGAATTTTTTTGAAAATACTATGGCAAAAGGAACGAAATTTCTCCTCACACAACATTGTTTACTCTTACAAACATACGCTTTAACCCTTTCCCTTATAGTTATACAACGAATCTGCAGCAGACCGCTTTGAAAATATATGTTGACAATTGCAGCAAAACTCTAAATAGGAACGTATAACTATTGAATATATTTGAAAACTTGGTGGCAAATGGAGAAATTGCTCATCTGTCATGAGCAACTCTACTTTTTATCTCAATGTTTTCAAAGTCATCTGCATCAGTATCTTAGCCCTTTCCCTCATGTGACAAGTCTGCAGCAAACGACTTTGAACATATTTTGTCAAAAACTAGAAAATCTCTATAATTGAATGGATAACCTATGATTAAAAGTGAAAACATTGTGGCTAAAGGAGAAATTGCTCGTTTTGAGCAATTTCTTCTTTTGTCACTATGTTTTCAAAAAGCCATCTGCTGCAGAGGCGTCAGAAAGCGTCCATATGAGTGAAAGGGTTAAATGGTCGCAAATAGAGGGCGGTCATACACAAATTCTAAGGGATAGGGTTAGCAGTTACATTGGAGTAAGGAAGCATCTATCTTCAACTTTATTAACTTTTCTTTTTCGCCCAGGTATATTTCAGATTCATTGTATGTGTTAACATATATATATAGGTGTTTATTGTGATCAATATTGCTGTCATATAAAAGGTATCTACCAGCATTTCATTCTGCATCCAAGCAGACGTAGGGGTTTATTTATAAGTTTTGGGATTCTAAGTCCTCTAGAAACTTCCCCCCAATCTCACCCATACTAATTTGCCAACTTAAAGACGTTTTCCACAACATGTACAGACCAAAAGGCGTGGTCTAAATATATTATGCATCAAAAACAGTCAGAACTGCTGTTGCAACTTAAACATAAAAATATTTTTGGAAATTAAAGCTTAAAATAGGGATTTTCAGATGTAGTGGTTGAGCTTATATACAGTTTATGCTTGCATGTGAGAAATACCTTACAGACTAAGAATGTATTCCGCATTTGTCTTAACCATAACACATAGTAAGTAATTAAACTAAAAATACTTAGCTAATTTCAAAATTTGAACATCATAAAATGATTGTATTACAAGAAATTATAACAATGCATTTTTTTTTTAAATAAACAGAAGAAATTCTTAAAAGAGGTTTAGCAATGACATTATTGTTTCAATTCTTTCATTTACATTAAGAGTATAAGTTTCCTATCAATAGAGCACAGTTTCAAGTTAAAACCAGGATTTTTCATGAACATTTAGAATTATTCTAATATTATCCCAAATTGAAAGAAATAGAAGTTTTAAAATCAACTTACCTGTTAAGAGTTGAGAACAACTCCTGTTAAACTACATTCTTAAATTTGGTCTAGTCTTAGAATTGACAATCTGACCAAAAACAGTATCCTTATCTAGGTAATAAAATGCTTATGTTTTTGCCTCAAATATGTTTATCTTATGAACGTCTCATTCTATTCTTACACTATGTTACGCATACCTTATGTAGATCTCTTACCCGTAATGACTTAGGTTCAAACTATTTTCTTTACATTAAAATCACATTCTTACCAACATTTCTTTAAGTAACATGACATTAAATGTGTCTGCCAGTGGGAAAGGGTTAATATATGAACGTAAATCTACTTAACTATTTCCCACTTGCAAACCAATGTTGACGTGTATGCAGAAGATTAGTTACAAGAATATTTGCTCATTATGAGAAATTTCTGTTTTTGTCATATTGTCTACAATTCTATTCAATAATTACTCTTACATTAATGGAAATTTTCCATATTTTTGCCAAGGCGTTTTCAAAGTCATCTGCTGCAAATTTGATGTGTATGGTAAAGTAATACTTAAAACAAACATGTGAGCTCTACGACTTCGTAGACTGAACAAATTGTGCTGAAATCATATATCCAATGTAGACGCTTTCTGATGCCTCTGCAGCAGACAGGTTTTTTAAAAATAGTGATAAAAGAAGAAATTGTACAAAACGAGAAATTTCTCCTTTTGCCACAATGTTTTCCACTTTAAGTCATTCAACTATAGAGATTTTCTATATTTTGACAAAATATGTTTAAATGCGTCTACTGCAGAATTTTCGTATGAGGGAAATGGTTAAACAAATAATAATCATAAATTAAAAAAAATCTATTACATTTTAGTAAGTCATCTTTACTTCTTTATTAGTGTTATTCAAAAGCTCCTAAAAGAAACAGCAATCACAAATATGACTTCGCTTTTATATTACACTGAATGCAATGATAAAGCTACAGTGCAATGTTACTGCCAAACAATGCAAATGTTGTGATGGTGTCATGAATCGGACAGAGATAACTAATGGGGGACTGTAGCCCAGTAGGGAATCCCTGTTAATGGCAAATTAATTAATACAGCTGATTACCAGGACTGATAAGCCATGACTACAATTTGGACAAATTTCTCGGGACAAGTGGAGGACTGAACACAAAAGGAGGGATCTCAGACAAAATAGTACAAACATGTATAATTCTGTTATTTTTAATAAAACATTCAACAGCATTTTATAAGTTTTTTTTTTTTTACCTCACCTGAGCACAACAGGAGGGATCCCAATGATGGGAATACCAGTCGGTTTGCAAGTCGTGTGAAGATTATAACCGACACGGTATCAGCATGATCTACTCCTGATACCACCCCCAGTCCATCTTCGGAAACCTCATCCGAAATGAGTTGGTTTACCGAAAGGCTCAGTCCAGGTGAAACACCTAGAAAAGTCCCGAAGAGAAATGTCAACACTTCACCGAAAAAAAAAATCAATATTTTGAGAACTATTTAAACCTCAATCTGAATGTTGTTTGTAAAACAACCAAATATGATGTGACGCCGTGATGAATACCCAGGTCAAATTTGAACGGAAAATGTGTAATCAGTGATTTCCGATAATATTTGAAATATCTGTTTAAACAATAACCTAGCCAAATGCCGACTTCGTTATTTATATTTGACA
The DNA here is from genome assembly GCA_031761405.1 of Serripes groenlandicus. NCBI lineage: Eukaryota > Metazoa > Mollusca > Bivalvia > Cardiida > Cardiidae > Serripes > Serripes groenlandicus. The sequence continues at coordinate 198,869 of JASEVX010000201.1, read as the reverse complement.
GAAATCTTCTTATTACTTTCTTCCCTACAAGAAGTTGTTTCATCGAGTTTTCATTTTTTTTTTTAATCGGAGATGAAAAGTTGTTTTCCGTTCATTCTTCGAAGGACGCGCCCTTGCAGATGTACTAGCAGAATAACGATTCATTTACACGATTAGCGCATTTGATGACTTTTCAACAAAAAGGAAAGGTAAGGTAAACTGCATTTAACTATACACATATCACTAATATAATTTATTAATCAAATTTCACTATGTATTTGTCTGCATTTCCTCAGGCAAAATTATGGGAATCGTTTTTGAGGGATCGAGTAAGGTATATCCACATGTATTGTAGTATACAAGAGATTGCAATCTGTGTGTTGTTTCTTATTAACTATACTAGGGACAATATTTAAGAGAACCCCTTGACTTCTCGGAGTACGTGAAAATTAAAACCTGTTTTAAAAGCGGGCATAGGTATCGAATGCTTGTAATAAGGAGGGCCAAAATTCACACATTTCTCGTGCATATCGTGTAATTCAAGTTTACAAACTGTATCTTCTCACACTTGCCGATTGACAACACAACTGAAAGGTTTATTTGTCATGTTCAAAGAAGGAAATTGCCTCCTAAAGTGTACATGACGGAAAATGAGAAATTGCGCGCAGTTGGCATGTTGGAAGCTGGCCAATCCAAAAACTCGATTGCTAGACACTTTGGCAGATCCAAAAGTGTAAATTTCGTGACTGGTGTCACGATATCGACAGACGGGCGGGGTCAAGATTAGGGATGGGTGGGGGAGGCCTAAAACGCAACTCCTTGGCAGGATCGGTATCTGCGCACCATTGCGTTAAGAAACCGATTCATTTCGGCGGCTGAATTGAGGGATACATTCAGGGGTGCCACGGGAATTCGACTTTCTAAGTTAACGGTTCATAACAGACTTCGTGAGGTGGGGCTTAAAACAAGACGTCCATTCAAAGGTATGTGTCTGACAAGGGCACATAAACGCCTTAGGAATCAGTGGGCACACCGTCATATAGGGCTGCAATAGCGTCATTCGCGATACACGATGTTTTCCGACGAATCGCGATTCTGTTTGAACTTCACCGATGATCGAAAACGTGTTTGGAGGAGGGCTGGGGAGAGGTACCATCTTGCAACAGTCCTGCAGCACGATAGGTATGGGGGTGGCAGTATCATGGTCTGGGCGGGCATCACGTACGACCAAATGACGGAAATAATGATCCTACAAGGTAACTTGACCGGCCAACGTGACGCTGATGAAATTTTACGTCCAGTTGTTATTCCATTTGCCAAGCGCATTGGTGTCAACTTCGAGTTTCAGGACGACAACGCACGCCCACACCGAGCCCGTGTTGCCGTCGACTTTCTGAGACAGCAAGATGTAAGAGCACTGCCTTGGCCAGCCAAATCCCCCGATATGTCGCCGATTGCGCACATTTGGGATGTTTTAGGTCGCCGGGTGCGCAATAGACCCCAGCGTTGCAACAATGTGCAAGAGCTTGGCCGGACATTACAAGAGGAATGGCGACGGATACCAAGGGAGATAATCCGTCGCACAATCGATAGCATGCCCAGAAGGTGTCGTGCATTTATCAATGCTCGCGGGGCATGGACCAGATACTAATCCCTCTTGCGTATAAACATTCCTTATGCCATTGAAGTTTTGCTTCTTTCTACTTGATTTTGGGGGTTCCCTTAAATATTGTCTCTAGTATATAATTAGTTGAAAATATTAAAGGGCTTTAGTCAGCCATTGTAGGTTTAATTGAATGTGTGTTGTCTTGGAACAACATCTTGGGACATTTTAGAACAAATAATGTACTCGGGTAGTCATCTGTATATTGTACTTTGATGAAGGATAGGTCATAATCAGATGTAGATTCTACGAATGGATTGTTAAATCCTTTGATTCTTTCTTTGCGATTGAAGAAGTAAGCAGATCAGTGAATAATTTATTATAACTTTATTTCCGCAAGTTTCTTTAATAAAATAAGCACTTTAAAGCCGCTTATAATTGAAAGGCATACACATTTTCAGAGTTGTACGAAGGCACGGCCTTGTCTGATGTAATCCCATTATCACTTTAATTGCCCAATTGTTTATATATAGCTCGCGGCTTTAATTAACTTTTGATTAAGTTGAACAATGTATTAGTTAATCGTTCTTGACAGGAGACACTACGGTATTTAAATGTATAAAAGCTGAAGCTAGCGAAATCCTTATTTTCTAATGTTTTAATACACACATTAAGACACGAAGATATTAGCTTCCGTGGTTAAAATAATTGAAGGATGTTCACATTTGCATCCATGGTTAGCCTCGGTAAATGTTCAAATGAAGAATTTACAGAGACATACGTGAACTTTTCCAAGAAAACTTTTGAATTTGAGAACTATTTCATTTAATGTTTCGCGTTACATTTCTTAATTGTATAAAGTACGACAAAACTGACCTAATATTTACACAAATCTCCGCCAAGTAGAATTGACTCACATTGCACATACAGTATAAGCGCATTCATCAGAAACTAATCAGTTAGCCACGAGTGACCTTAGTTTTAACGGACTCGACAATTCAACTAGAACAAAATCATCAACACGGATTGTTGTTCTTGAGAATTTATCAAATAACATTTATTATTGCGGATAGCCTAACCGTTGCAAATAACGGGAGTCCCCTACCGTCTTGGGTAATATTGTTAAATCCGCCATGTTAAGTTGACCTATTTAATACGTACTATGTAAGCGCATTCATCATCAAATAACGATCTTTTAACGCGGTGAAGTTTCTTTGTTCTAACCGAATCGTTTAACATGGACATTTCTAATTTCATTTGACACTCGATTTCTTTCTGACATCGTGAGCTTATCGTAATGCCCCTTTATATGCTGGGTTTTATTAAAATCTTTCGAAAATTAAATATTAAAGTCACGTTTAAGTCAAAAATTAAAGGAAAGGTTTCTTTTTTTGAAAAACACTCATCTAGCAAAACTAAACCGTCAACTCTGTCCGACATCAGTCGTTATTTCAACGTTCTATCTGGTCTACAGGCCTCGTGTTTGTTAGTACCATGCTCCCTGAACATGTGGTTTGTAAAAAAGATTAACCGGAACTGAAGATTATCGTTAAAACAAATGAATCCGCTTATACATCACAAGAAGTAGGTCACTATATACGGAAGAATACGCTTACACAGCACATATGTCAAATATGATTTTCGATAGGATCTATGAGAATGTGTCATCAGAGTTTCCAGTGTTGCAGAATTCGTTTATCTTTCACAGAATTATCAAATGTTTCACATCAATTTGCTTTTTCGAACGTTCAATCGTGCCACTCTATTATGTTTCGCTTGTTTTACATACTGTTCTAGCTTTGACAAAATGGTATTGGGGTCATCTTATTGACCAACTTCCCTCCCTAGTTCAAACAATTAAGACTCGGTTACTCGTGTTATCATGTGTCATTTATTTGACAACCGAAGCAGGGTACTCGGTAACTTGACCACAGGAAAGTTGACCACTGTATAATTTAACCACAGTACAATTTGACCACAGGAAAATTTACCACAGTAACTTGACCACATAAAGTGTACAAGTGTCTAGTTTACAACAGATAAATACACTGAAACATAATGTTATAGTGGTAAAATTGTGGACCAAATGTGAAAGGACTTATTTCAAAACTAATATCGAAATTACATAATTGCATTCGATCATTCGAGTACCTGAAGTAGTCTGTTGTTGAATACAAACACCTGATATGACATCTGACTGCTCAATCACTATTTCTTTATTAAGAACAATGGCATCTGTTGGTATTTCATCAAAATTCAAAAGCACACTTTTAAAAACTCCTCTTTCCTTTAATTTAAAAATTGTTTTATTGTACAAAAGATCACCATCAATAAGGACACTATCTAGGTTCTGTATAGAGTTCAATTCTGAAAACTTTGCATATATTAATGAACATAGAGCATTGGCAGTACATTGGTTTCCACGAGAATTAACACCAAACATCTGATGGCCTTGGTGAAATGAACCAAGCACCAATGATTGTGGTTTGAAAGGACTATTGACATTACGGTCATATGAATACAATTCATTTCCTAATGCATAGACTGGAGTAGCTGTGTACAAGTGTCCACTTGCCCATTCACCATCTGTCTCATTACATGTACCAAGGGTTAAAGAACTGCTGTTTAACGTTTCTTCATCATGCTTGTACGAAGTTTCATATCCGGACTCCAAACATATATCAGTAACATTCTTAGGTTTGAACTCAGACTCAGACTTAATGTTATTACTATCTGTTTCAACTAATTTTTCACCATCTGTCTCATTACATGTACCAAGGGTTAAAGAACTGCTGTTTAACGTTTCTTCATCATGCTTGTACGAAGTTTCATATCCGGACTTTAAACATCTATCAGTAACATTCTTAGGTTTGAACTCAGACTCAGACTTAATGTTATTACTATCTGTTTCAACTAATTTTTCTTTCTGTAACCCTGCGAAATCTGTCTCCATACCACAGGATCTACCTTGGAATTCTTTAGTACTTCTATCACAGTTCTTATCGGATTTCAATTTGCATTTCAATTGTACATCAAGAGCACTCAAGTGCAAATCTGTGTAAATCAATGATTCAGATGGTTTTTGCGGGTGGGCTAGTCACCCATCTGAGTTTTCTATGACACCCATTAATGACTCAGATGTTTTTTGTGGGTGGGTTATTCCCGCATCTGAGTTTTCTATGACACCCATCAATGACTCAGATGTGTTTTGTGGGTGGGCTAGTCCCCCATCTGAGTTTTCTATGACACAGATGGCCTTACATCCAAAAAGGAAGATGAAGGTAAAGGGTTGGCTAGTCCCCCATCTGATATTTCAGTGACAGCCACCGGAGGACTCCCGCTATGATCTCCACCAGGCCCGTCAACCTTGCGCATTAGCTGGTGTCTGATTGCATCCTTTCTCGCCTTTGCAATCCTCCAATTCTTTTTCTTTGGCATACTTGTACCAACACAATTCCAAAACTGTAAAAGAAATGTTTAATTAGGAAATGTATTTTGCTATTAACTTATATATCGTTTGAGGTTGAAATATCTATTAATGCTATTTACAAAAACAGATGTCTCCCCCTCAAATATCTGTCAAAATCTCTCAAAACATTCGCTCACGATTTGGGAGACAGACGACAGACAGACAGTCGAGACATGGGTTCTGCACATCGCCTTGATGAGGTGAACATGTGACCCAAGTTTCATGAAAATCCTTCAAGCTGTCTTGGAGATATGGACCAGACACGATTTGGGACAGACAGACAGTCGAGACATGGGTTCTGCACATCGCCTTGATGAGGTGAACACGTGACCTAAGTTTCATGAAAATCCTTCAACAAGCCTTCTTGGAGATATGGAGTGGACACAATTTGGGACAGACAGACAGTCGAGACATGGGTTCTGCACATTGCCTTGATAAGGTGAACATGTGACCCAAGTTTCATGAAAATCCTTCAAGCCGTCTTGGAGATATGGAGTGGACACGATTTGGGACGGACAGACAGACAGGCAGACAGTCGAGACATGGGTTCTGCACATCACCTTGATGAGGTGAACATGTGACCCAAGTTTCATGTAAATCCTTCAAGCTGTCTTGTAGATATGGAGCAGACACGATTTCGGACAGACAGACAGACCGACCCCAAGGACAAAAACAGTATATCTCCCCTGTATACAGGGGATACAGGGGGAGACATAATTAGTGACTGAGCAGGGGTTATAATGGATGACCTTGATCTTGGTAATCATAAACCTCCTACCTTTCGTCACAAACAATTCCTTGTCTTTATAATTGCAACTCCCACTTTTCTGTTAAGTCCAATGCTGCACTTCAATATACACTTACACTAGAATGTTTATTCAGCTATAAACACAGTTTAATACACAATTTAAAAATAACTCACAAATAAAGTACACTATAAAGTATGTTTTATAACAGTACTTTAAACATTGTTGTTTGTTGTCATAAACCTCCTACATTTAGTCACAAACAATTTCTCGTCTTTTAAAATGCAACTCCCAGTTTTCTGTTAAGTCCAATGCTGCACTTCACTATACACTTTCACTAGAATGTTTATTCAGCTATAAACACAGTTCAATACACAATTTGAAAAAAAACTCACCAGTTTCACTATAAAGTATGTTTTATAATAGTACTATGTTTTATAATAGTACTTCCAATGTTGTTATTTGTTGTGATTTACACCTAGCAAGCATAAAGAAACATATTATTCCATATGTTAATAAACCATTTCATAAAAACCAAAAGAAATTTAAAAACAAATCGAACAATTCGTCAATCGAAAGAAATCAAATACCAGGTTAAAAGGTAATGGTCATCAAGGAGGTTAACATTCAGGACGAGGCCCTCTTTTCTCTCATGGTGAAGTTCAAATACTTTTTTCAAGATTTCAACTTAAGTATTGTTTACATAAATTTCATCAAAAGTTTTGTAAATAGTGATACTAAATAACCAAGATACTTCTTCACTTCACCAACAGCACTTACCTGGTACTGATGCTTGCAATAGTCACAAAACTAATTTTTAAAAGATACGAATTCCACTTGGAATTCATAAGAAGCAACATGGTATGAAAAAAACTTGCAAAAACCATCACAATGTTGATAAAATGCATTATTGAATATACCCCTGAAAAGAAAAAATAGTACATGTATATCATTTATCAACTTTTGATGGTCACCCTAGCAACATTTCTACAAAATTATGAAATTATTTAAAAATCGGCCAAATAGTTTAGGAGATGAAGATTTTTTAAGTTTTCACTATAGCCATATTAGGCAAAACAGCCCTGCCCCCTGGCGGCCATGTTTTTTCAGTTTTTCAACCAATCAACATGGCTTGAAGAATCTGATAGAGGGTCACCCTACAAAATTATTTGAAAATCAGTCCGACTCTTTCGGAGGAGAAGATTTTTTAAGTTTTCTGTATAATATAAGGCAAAATAGCCCTGCCCTCTGGCGGCCATGTTTTTTGACCAATCAACATGGCTTGAAGGAATCCAATAAAGGGTCACCCAAGGAACATTTCTATAAAAGTATTTGAAAATCGGCTCAAACACTTTCGGTGGAGAAGATTTTTTAAGTTTTCACTTTGGCCATATAAGGCCAAATAGCCCCGCCCTCTGGCGGCCATGTTTTTTGACCAATCAATATAACTTGAAGGAATCTGATAAAAGGTCACCCAAGGAACATTCCTACAAAATTATTAGAAAATCGGCCTGACACTTTTGGAGAAGAAGACTTTTCAAGTTTTCACTATTGCAATATAAGGCAAAATAGCCCCGCCCCCCTGGCGGCCATGTTTTTCAACCAATCAACATTTCTTGAAGGAATCTAATAAAGAGTCACCCAAGGAACATTTCTACAAAATTATTTGAAAATCGGCCTGACACTTTGAGAGAAGAAGATTTTATAAGTTTTCACTATTGCAATATAACGCAAAATAGCCCCGCCCCCCTGGCGGCCATGTTTTTCAACCAATCAACATTTCTTGAAGGAATCTAATAAAGAGTCACCCAAGGAACATTTCTACAAAATTATTTGAAAATCGGCCTGACACTTTTGGAGAAGAAGATTTTTTAAGTTCTCACTATTTTTTTCTTTCGGTTGCAATGGAAACCAGAATTACAAATGGATCAAAAAAAATTGAAGGAATTTAGTAGAGGACATTGAGAGGATGCTTCCCATGAAGTTTCAACCAAATTGGCCAAGTGGTTAGGGAGAAGAAGTCGTTTAAAGGAAAAAGTTAACGCACGCACGCACGCACGGCGGACAATTCGCCATGACATAAGCTCACCTGGCTTTCAGCCAGTGGAGCTAAAAATGATGTCTTTTGTGATGAATCATAATTTTCAACATACGGATTATTGGCTTTTTTGTATCTGTTTGAAATCTGAGTTATACCACCACGTATACCTCTCTCTATAAAAAGAACTTGGTCTATATCAGTCATGAGTTCTAAACACACCTTTGTCTTTATTAGCATAGCAGACCAACTCAACCCTGGACTAGTATAATAGTGCGCAGGATCCAGACCATACTGTTTCAAACACAAAGATCGGAATTGTTCAAATATATCACAGAGAAGTATACAATCTGTTATAAGATATAAATCATGATAATCACCCATGTTTTCACATCCTGTTATATCAAAAACATGACAAGCATATTCATAATCAGAGTTTGAGATGGACTCTTTTTTTATGCTTGAAAAAAAATGTTATTTTTGAGGCAGTTGAGAATCTTCAAATTTAGATAGATTATCAATATAATCATAGGGATAAACTCCTTTTCTTAAAAGCATGTATATGTGTTCTTCTCGAAATTCGGATTGCATATGTCGAAACTGAGATTTTCCATCTTGTAATAAGTTTTTAACCAAACTTTCTAAACTTGAAGGAAGGAAGGCGAAAGAGTCTAAAAAACGCAAAGATCCTAGACTGAATGAAATATAATTCTCCATATTTTGAGAAATGCACTTTATGTCGGATTCTTTAAACATTCCAATAGCTTGACAAATGATATGTCCATCAAAATGTTTAAGGTTATGAAAAAAAACAGGTATGAATTTCTTTTGACTTGATAGTATACTACATTTTTGATGTGCAGCTCCAATATAATTATCCTGCATTAAAACGTGATTATGATGGCGAACTTTAATATCACTAGGAAGAAACATTCTTTCGCAAATGCAACATTCTGTGGCAATTTGAAAATATAATTCGTCACTATCATCCATATCAATTGGCTGAATAATTTTAAGTTTTTCTTGTATATCTATGTTTTCTTTAAGTAGACAATTTAAAAACTTTTCAGCAACGTTTGGACCACGACATGTTTTTAGCTCCACTGGCTGAAAGCCAGTCGAGCTTATGTCATGGCGAATTGTCCGTCGTGCGTGCGTGCGTGCGTAAACTTTTTCCTTTAAACGACTTCTTCTCACTAACCACTTGGCCAATTTGGTTGAAACTTCATAGGAAGCATCCTCTCAATGTCCTCTCTTAAATTCCTTCAATTTTTTTTGATCCATCCATAATTCTGGTTTCCATGGCAACCAAAAGAAAAAAATAGTGAAAACTTAAAAAATCTTCTTCTCTGAAAGTGTCAGGCCGATTTTCGAATAATTTTGTAGAAATGTTCCTTGGGTGACCCTTTATTAGATTCCTTCAAGAAATGTTGATTGGTCGAAAAACATGGTCGCCAGAGGGCGGGGCTATATTGCCTTATATGACCATAGTGAAAACTTAAAAAATCTTCTTCTCCGAAAGTGTTCAGCCGATTTTCAAATAATTTTGTAGAAATGTTCATTGGGTGACCCTCTATCAGATTCCTTCAAGCCATGTTGATTGGTCTTTCAATATTAAACACAGACATAGCTTAATTAATCAAAAATATCCTTTGCTTTTGAAATGTTTTTAACCTTATGTTTTTTAATTTTTCTTTTCACTGTTTTTTTATTAGCACTATTAATTGGTTTTTTCTTAACACTGTTAATTGATTTTTTCTTTTGATGTCTTTTACTTTGCTTATTTTTTCTCTTAGAATGATGTCTTTTCTTTATGACAGATGGTTTTATATGTTCTCTTTTCAGATCAGAAACAGCTTGTTGAACACCTTGTGTTACTGGTGATACGGTTTTAATGACAACCTCACTGTGTTTGTTCTCAGGTATATATTTTTGAATAGGTAAAATTCCTTGTTTTAATGATCCAGTTTGATTTAAATGTTTTTTACTAGTAAAGAACTGCATCCACTTTTGAGGATTAGGATCATAAAGTTTAGAGTGATCCATAGTCATCTGTATAAAACGGGTATTGCTTAAAATGTAAAGTCATGTAAATAGGTGATTTCAAAAATGTAACTTCTATCAAATCTTCTGTAGTTATTTGTATTTCAAATTCTTGAAAGTATTTCTTATTTAATGGTAAATAAAAAGGTGAATCGAATATATTCTTCCACCCACTTTTATCGTTTTGAAAAACACGTCTTAACACAGATCTTTTAGAACCGTTTATGATACTTTCCTTACAAATATTTGAATATATATAAAGCGTTTCTGAAGGTGGTTTTCTGTTTCTTAAGTTGTTAATTGATTGGTGAATTTAATCGAAAGATAAATTTAAAAGCTTTATTTTCAGGAAAATATTTATCTGCCTCATCACTTCTAACATAAACATAACAAGAGGGCCATGATGGCCCTGGATCGCTCACCTTAATTATACAATGTACTACAATGCAAAATACATCAGGACAATTATTCTGAATGCAACCCCCACAGTGTTAACAAGATTTTCCTTCATTTGGCCTAGTGATCTATATTTGTTTACCTGATATGACCCATATTCCAAGATGGACTAGATATTATCAAGACAACATTCTGACAAATTTTCAAGTTGCTCAAAGTAAAAATGCGGCCTCCGGAGTTTGAACAATATTTTCCTTTATTGACCTTGTTTCTGACCCTACATGATCCATATTCGATCTTGGCTTAGATATCATTTAGATAAACATTCTCATAAAATGTCAAGCTGCTGTAGCAAAAAATGTGTCTTCTACAGAGTTAACAAGATGTTCCTTCAATTTGGCCTAGTGACCTAGTTTTTGACCCAATATGACCCATATTCGAACTTTACCTAGATATCTTTAAGACAAACATTCTGACAAAATTTCAAAATGCTGAAGCAAAAATTGCGGCCTCTAGAGTGTTAACAAGATTTTCCTTCAATTTGACCTAGTGACCTATTTTTTGACCCAACATGACCCTTGATCGAACTTGACTTACATATCATCAAGAAAAACATTTTCATAAAGTTTCATCATGCTAAAGTTAACAAGAGGGCCAAGATGGCCCTAAATCGATCACCTAATTGATAGTAAATTAGTAGCAAATATTTAACTGCAAATATCTGGGAAAATTTTATCAGGGAATGCAAATGAAACTGCAAAGGAGTGGACACTTCTCAAGAAACAGCTTATCAGTAAAGGCCATTTATATCTTGAAATCTAACAAGAACTTTAATAAGAATGGAATTATAAAGTTTTTGTCATTTTGCACCTTTCCTGATGCCGCCTTGCTGCCCTGTTTTTCAACGAAATCAATATGGCTTCAACAGTTTATTTAGAGGGTCACTTAAGGAACATTTCTACCAAATTATCTTGCAATCGCACAAGTAGATTATGGAGGAAAAGGATTTTAAAATTTGGGTATTTTTCTCACTTTCTGATGCCGCAGCAACCAAAGTTATCAATGGAATTTAAATCTTTGAACAATTTTGAAAGAGGACCACCAAAGGAACATTCTTGTGATGTTTTGTGGAAATTGGTCTATTGGAATGGTAGGAGTTGGTTGTCATTTGTAGCTAAAAGTTCAATTTACCCTTTTTGTGACGACGCCTGGTTGATATGATTGTGTAACCAATCAAAACGGCTTAAACAAATTAAATAGAGGATCATTACAGTAAGATTCGTATTATATTTTCTTAAAATCAGACAAACACTTTCATAAAAAATGGAATTTTCAAATTTTGTCATTTTGCCCCTTTTCTGATGCCGCCTGACTGCCATGTTTTTCGACCAATCAGTATGGCTTGAACACATTTTATAGAGGGTCACCCAAGGAACATTTCTACCAAATTATATTTGAATCTGACAGGCAGATTCGGAGGAGAAGATTTTTAAAGTTTGGACATTAAATCGATCACCTGATTGATAGTGTATGGTGATTGTAAGGAACGACAACTCTGCGAAGGAGATTGCCCTTGTTACCTCCCTTAGAACATCAATCTAATAACCATATGTCATTTGAAGCAAAAAGTTAATTTTACTCCTTTTCTGATGCTGCTTGGTTGCTATGCCAAAGGAACATTCCTGTGATGTTTGGTGGAAATTGTTCTTGCGGTTCAGGAGGAGATGATGTTTAAAGCTAAAAGTTAACGCCGGACGACGGACATAGAGTGATCAGAATAGCTCACCTTGAGCCTTTGGCTCTAGGTGATCTAAAAATGCAGTATCCAGAGTGTTAACAAGATTACCCTTCAATTTGGTCGAACTTGGCCTAGATATCATTTAGACAAACAGTCTGACCAAATTTCAAGCTGCTTAAGCAAAAAATGCGGCATCCAAAGTGTTAACAAGATTTTCCTTCAATTTGGCCTAGTGACCTAGTTTTTGACCCTGCATGACCCATATTCGAACTTGACCTAGATATCATTTAGCTCAACATTATGACCAAATTTCAAACTGCTGAAGCAAAACATGCGGCTTCTACAGAGTTAACAAGATTTTCCTTCAATTTGGCCTAGTGACCTAGTTTCTGACCCAATATGACCCATATATCTTTAAGACAAACATTCTGACAATATTTCAACATGCTCAAGTTGAAAATGTGGCCTCCAGAGTGTTAACAAGATTTCGCTTCAATTTGACCTAGTGACCTCGTTTTTGACCTCATATGGCCCAGTTTCGAACTTGTCCAAGATTTGATGGAGATGAATGTTCTGATACACTTTCATGAAGATTGGATGCAAAATGTAGCCTGTAGAGTGTTAACAAGCTGAAATGTTGACGACGCACGACGGACGACCGCCGGACAAAATGTGATCACAATAGCTCACCTTGCACTTCGTGCATAGGTGAGCTAACAAGAGCTGTCGGAGGACAGCGCGCTCGACTTTACAACGCTTATTCACTTAAGCACTTTCCGTATATTGCCTTTAAGTACTATTAAATCATATATACTCTATATGTAAAAGCAACTGAATAGATACATACATTTAAATATATATAATTTAAAAATCAAATTTCCTAAGTCAATCAAGGGCCATAACTCCATATTTAGGATACAATGGAGTTATGTAACCTAATTGTGTGATGGTCCTTAACAAATGTGTGAAGTATGAAGACTGATTTGAATGAAGGGTATTAGAGTTATAAATGAAAATGCCAGCTTGCCCTAAAACATAAACCGGACACCGACACTGGGGCGAGTAGTAAAGTTCCATTTTTCTTTGACCAGTCGAGCTAAAATCAAAACTTTAACATTGAACTAAACGCAAAAGAGTCCAAAAATAGAAAAACCTTAAAAAAAGGTTTTCCAAATGTTTGACACCAAATCCCGTTTGAAATGGTGAAGAACTATATTTGATAAATGAATGATCATAATTCAAAATTAATGTAACCAAAAATAATGAATTCATCTCAAATTCAACCAAAATAATGTTTTTTACCCCAAAAAGGTCACACTCCATTATCTTCAACATACAATGTGAAAAAAGGAATAATATGTAATTACATTCCAAATATGAAAGCCCTAACACAAGTACTTATTGAGAAAAAATAAATAATTAAATGAAAATCCTAACTTGCCCTAAAACTTTAACTACCCAAAATCATGTCTTTTACCTCAAAAAGAAAGTCAAATCAGCATCTTCAGTTAACAATATGAGGAAAGGTATTATATGTAATTAAATTCCAAATATGAAAGCCCTAACACAAATGCATATTGAGAAAAATTAAACAAGAGGCCCATGAGGGCCTATGCTCTACTGGTATGGTTCTTTGGTCATTTTCAATCCAGAGCATGTATGTATGGTGAAGCTCGGATAGTAAATGGAGGCTCTGTTGTGTTCACAAGCTGTATTATAGCAATTTTTACAATTTCATGGGCCATAATCCAGTCTTGCATGGGCGGATCTGGCTGATTTTCAAAAGGAAGCAAGCTCTCATCAGTATTTAACTACTATCTAAGTTTGGTGAAGATTGGATAGTAAATGGAGCCTCTATTGTGTTCACATGCTCAATTATAGCAATTTTGACAATTTCAAGGGCCATAATCCAGTCTTGCATAGGCGGATCTGGCTGGTTTACGAAAGGAACTCAGCTCTCATGGATATCTAACTACTGTATAAGTTTGGTTGAGATACAATCAAAAGTGAAGACTGTATCGTGTTAACAAGCTCTTTATTAGCAATTTTGACCATTTCAAGGGCCATAATCCAGTCATGCATGGGCAGATCTGGCTGGTTTTCGAAAGGAACCGAGCTCTCATGGATATCTAGCTACTGTATAAGTTTAGTTGAGATACAATCAAAAGTGAAGACTATCGTGTTAACAAGAAATTGTTTACGGACGCACGCACGGACGGACAAATCGCCACGACATAAGCCCTTAAAGGCCAGTAGAGCTAAAAATTAAATGAAAATCCCAACTTGCCCTAAAACTTTAACCACCCAAAATCATGTTTTTACCTCAAAAAGAAAGTCAAAATCAGCATCTTCAGCATACAATACGAGAAAAAGTATTATATGTAATTATATTCCAAATATGAAGGCCCTAACACAAGTGCTTATTGAGAAAAATTTAAAAAAAAATGAAAAACCGAACTTGCCCTAAAACTTTAACCACCCAAAATCATGGTTTTTTACCTCAAAAAGAAAGTCAAATCAGCATCTTCAGCTAACAATATGAGGAAAGGTATTTTATGTAATTAAATTCCAAATATGAAAGCCCTAACACAAGTGCTTATTGAGAAAAGTTTAAAAAATTAAATGAAAATCCCAACTTGCCCTAAAACTTTAACCACCCAAAGTCATGTGTTTTACCTCAAAAAGAAAGTCGAAATCAGCATTTACAGCATACAATATGAGGAAAGATATTGTATGTAATTATATTCCAAATATGAAGGCCCTAACACAAGTACTTATTGAGAAAAATTAAAAAAAATATTAAAATCCCAACTTGCCCTAAAACTTTAACCTCCCAAAATCATGTTTTTTACCCCAAAAAGAAGGTCACACTCATTCAATGTGAAGAAAGCTTAAAGGTGTAACTATATTCCAAATATGAAAGCTATAGCACAAATACTTATGAATGAAAATGCCAACTTGCCCTAAAACTTTAACCGGACGCCGACGGAGAGGCGAGTAGTAAAGCTCTCATATTCTTCGAATAGTCGAGCTAAAAATCCATTATAACTTTTTTTCCAATTGATTTGCATCTATTCAAGAATCAAACTGCTTTCTAAAACCCTCCCATCGAACAAAATATTTTTTCCGTCCTTTAACTATTTTGGTTTTTAGATTTTTTTCTATGAACCATATATCTTTAGAGCTATCCACACTTTGTAACTCTGGTGTATAAAAAGAACCTTTTATTTCCTCATTATTTAGATCTTTTAATTTATACAATGGTACACCTTGTTTTAAAAATCTACTATCAACTTTAAAAACTTCAGTTGTAAATTGATCTTGATATGCTCTTCTAAATGGGTGTTTTATGAAACTTATGCGCACATAATCATTTTTTTTAAATTTAAAGGATGGAGGGTTTTTAGAAAGATGTTTAGGTTTTTTGAGATACATGTATGGCCACACATCAGCTTCGTTTTGTTTGTTAATATCGATTGGTGAAAGATAATTCAAACTTCGATGAGGTGTGGAATTATAATTGTTGACAATGTTCTGTAAATCATCAATGTAACGATAGCTTCTATTATATCTTAACATTCTAAAAAGTTGAGTTCTTAGTGTTCGGTTAAATCTTTCCACATAATTTGCTCCAACTTTGTTTTGTGTAACAAAATAATATATATCATGAGCTTTCATATAGCTTTTAAACCATTGATTAACAAATTCAGCTCCCTTATCTGTTCTTAACTTTAGTGGTGAAGCATCTTTAAATATGTTTTTTGTTGCATTCAACACAGTTTTGGCACTTTTATTTTTTAATGGTCTTACCCATGCATATCGAGAAAAAATGTCTATTACACAGAGTAAATATTGTATTCCATTGTTTTCTTTTGACAGATTCCCTACAGACATAAAATCAGCATCACATTGTTCCCGAATAGATGATACACGGACTTGTGGAGTTTTAAACTTATGTCGTACTTGTTTTTGCAGTGAATACGAGTCTTGTGTGTTTAACCACTTTTGAATAAAGTATACTGTAAACTGTTTCGGATATTTTTTGTTTAATATTTGATATAATGTTTTAGCTCCAGCAAATGAACCACGATTAGTAATATTAAAGTAGTATTGTTGCAAGATGTTTTTCCTCTCCTCTTTATCCATTGATGCAACATTTACAACCTTCACACAACAAATAAATGTTTTCAAAATAGAATAAATATATAAACATATAACTCCTCTACTTCAAACAAGACAATAAACTAGTTTGTTTATTGTTGCCTTTTTTAAAATAGAGGAGTTAACAAACAATATCATGGGTCTACTTATCTCGCTATATCAACAAATTAGTTGCAATGCTAGTCTATTCTTATAAGTGACATGAATGGAAAGCTAATCATTATATTTAAATCTTTGATATGATTCTGGTGAGATTGAATTCGTGACCTCCTGTATTCATATCACTACCACAACTCTGCTGAGATTAAATCCATGACTTCTTGTGTCCATATGTGGACACTCTATCGATATGTTAATGAGGGAATTGTTATAGTTGAAAACAAGATGCGAAAGACTTTCAAGTTATTATTTATATATATATACCCTTTTATCATTAAGAGAAAAGAATGAATATAAATGTGTATTGAAAATATTAACATGTAAATCAAACTGGTATAATAAAACGAGAAACAAAAGTATTGATTTAATAACAATTTATTATAAAATATATATAACTCACTATAAAGATACACATTTTTTAATTAAAAAGTCTTCTTTCACATCGTAGGGTTGTTAATATCATTTTTATAATCTTGTCTTCCCATTTGTCGGTTTTTAGAGTTTGTAGCCAGCCTTCACTATACATTTTCTGTTTCTGTATATCCATAAGTTCTTTGGGTATATCTAGTTGATTGATGAAATCACACCACACTAATTTTATTGTTTGTTCGTCTATCTTTTCAACAAGATGATGGAAATACATCATAACATGGTCTTCTTCATCATCCATAATACATGGGTGATGTTTTTGAGATGGATGATCCACTTGACAACCATAACATTGTTCCATCACAACTATCCCGAGCACTTCTGACAATGATTTAGCGTAAAGAAAGTCGAAATAAGACTCCATTAAAAGCGTGTATTTAGAAGACATCGTTTTTTCTTTAAAGCTACAAAATATTTATCACAGTATTTTATACGGATAATCAGTTCTCTGATATTGTTCAAATTTTGTACTATAAATATCCGAAACCACAATTGTCATTGGTCCAAGAAATCGATGTTGGTTGTGGGAGTGTTGAAGTTTTACTGACTGCTGGTTGATGTTGGTCAGATTTGGGTATAATGGATGACTCGCCATATCCAATCATCTTTAAGAAAACACATCCACTAGACCACTGACTGTGTTCCTTCATTGCAGTATCAACAGATTTCCATTGACATAATTGTACTCCACATGAAAAACACTCTACAGTATCATTTCGTCCAGAATAAAAAAAAAACGGCTTTTGTAAGTTCATGTTTATCGGGTTTAACCTGTATTGACCAAGTTGAAAAGGTTTCTAATCTATCATTATAAAATATATACATTGGATAACAGTAACCTGTTTCAATCAACTCCATTTTAGACATTATTTTGATGTTTATTGGATGAATTCCCTTCAATAAATGCAACTAAAAAAATGAATGCTTTCCTTTAAATCACAAAGTAAATCGAACCGATCAAGATTTATGTAAACCTTTTCACTTAATTTCTTTAAAATTAAAACCGGTTTCTTTCTCCCTTTTTTTAACACATATGGTGACGATTCACTTTTTAAAAATACAATAATGTTTACACATCGTTGAATATAGTACAGAATGGTACAATGGTACAGCCCCACATAATCATGGTTAAAACAACAAAATGATAAATTGCTATTTTGAATTACTACAATGAGATTCACACGTCATTAATCAGCACCACAGAACCACTTCTAAAAGTGTACCCCCAATCAGCACCACAGAACCACTTCTAAAAGTGTACCCCCAAAAACACACTACTATTGGGTTTCCTCCTACTGGAAGACCATCGCAATACACAGCGATTTGTTGAATCGCGCAATTCTCGAAATCGAATGGGTTAGTCTTGTAATCGCCATTGAGTGCTTTACTTTTCACGAATCCTAGAACGATTCTATCTGGTCGTCTTCCTTGAAACATGTTTTCCCAGTTGTAATTTGTCGAACCAGTTGAAATACTCACAGATCTCATCACAACCTTATTGAAGGGGTATAACGCATTTTGTTTCTCCAGAATTGTCGAATGCCCGTAGATGACAGTAGGATTCACTCTGATCTTTTTAGCAAGAATATAAATGTCTTCGACAATCACACGATAGTCATTGTCATCTCCCGCTAACAGACATAATTCGTTAGAACTTCTATAGAGCTTTATTTTAACATCTACCCGATTCAACAAATATCTAGATATGGAAAACAGACCATGAAAGATGGGTCCTTGCAAATCAAAGTGTTTGGATGACTTGATCGTTTGAGATCTTTCATAAAGTCCGCTGTTAGTCTTTGTTGGATCTGTTTCTCCTGCAATGATAGAAACAGTTATTTAGATATATATCCTCATGCAATTGGAAATGTACTCCAACCATGGAAAATGTTATAGACGTATATCTATCTCATTAAACTTTTTAAAACGTCTTACCTGGACTATTAAAATCATCCATATGAAATAGTTGCGTTATTAGCTGACTGGATGCTGCATCTGTTCCATAGTTCAATAGCGTATGTATGTATGCCCTATATGGATTGTAACTACAAGTAATCGTGGCCTTGTTTTCTTAACTCGCTAACAATGCGGAATAAGATCAGAGTGAGTGCTCTGATCTCTATACAGCATGTTTGTAGCTGAAGATTAAAACAATTTCTATAAGAATGTTAGACAGTATTTTTGTATTTGATGTTTTCATCTTTATGTTCAGATATCATGCACATGTATAATGTTCTATATATAAAATAAGACTACCTCATTAAACTTATGTATATAACTCTTTCAGTTATTCATAAGGGTTATTTTCTATGCATATCAGAATGTTTGATGGTATTTTTTTACTTGATGTTTTATCTCTATGCTTGGAAATTAGGAATAAAAAAAGGTAGATCTATATATACGATATTTTCTATATATAAAACAAGAATTCCTCATTAAAATATGTGCGTAACACATTCAGTTTTCCATGGCAGAGAGAGCCTCAAAAATGTTTCTATCAAACGTACCCTTCCTCTTCTTTGGTGCCTGCGAGACTCCAACTGTCTTTACCGTGTTGATGTTCTTCACATGATTAGAAATTGTATCCACACTTTCGCACAAACAGACGAATATTTCATTTTTATGTCCAGACACTCGTTATAAATAAGATCTTTTGTCTTTGACAAGCTAGCATTTTCCAATTCTAACTTAGCTTTCTCCGACAGTATCTTATTTTGAGTGTCGGCTATGTTTAAAAAGTCAGTTTGCATTGTAGCATGATTTATTTGCAATTCTAAAAGCTGACGTTTATAATCGTCAATTTGCGATGCCTGATGATCATTTTTAGACTCTAAATTAACTTTCTCCGAAAGTAACTTATTTTGTGTGTCGGCTATATTTAAAAAATCGGTTTGCAATGTAGCGTGGCTAAATTGCAAATCTAAAAGCTGACGTTCATAATCTGCGATTTGTGTTGACTGTCTAACAGTTGTAGCTTTTAAAGATTCATTTGCTCTTTTACTAGAAGCCACGCTTCTCCGGTCAAAGAAACAATCTTTTCGCAAGTTTCTTTGTTCTAACCGATTCATTTCACATAGAAATTATCGGACCTTTCTTGTTTCATTTTACCCTCTATTTCTTTCAGACATCGTGAGCTGATCCAGTTATATGCTGAGATTTACCAGGGACACTATATTACAGGGATATGAAACGCGTGCGGTTTCATCAGCCTTATCAGTAATATGTTGGCCTCACTTCGTACAGGTATCGGCCATTTTGATTTACCCATTCCGATAGATAACGACCTTCACTTGCGTATGATAACGGTTACTTGCGTGTAAATACGGCTGTTTTCGTTGATTTTCTAGCGCTCTTTACAGTAACCAGGGACACAAAATATAGACTCCCAGCATATTTATTTCATATATACCTGCCACGATTCTTCGAATTCTTTAAAAAGTTCCAAGCGAAGTAAAAAAAAAATGCTGTTTTAGGGGTTCATGACACTGCGTGTACCTCCCTGATATTTGAGAACGTCGAAAGAGAGATATTTACTAATGGGTTAAAAAAGCTGTCCAAATATGACCTTATAATTATCATATTAAAAGATAAATTTAGAGGTCTGCTTTGATATTCTCCGTCCTTTTGTTTTTTAAATGATTTCAATGCAAGCTGGTGATAATTAGACCTTCACTTGCGTATGATAACGGTAACTTGCGTGCAAATACGGCTGTTTTCGTTGATTTGCTAGCGCTCTTTACAGTAACCAGGGACACAAAATATAGACAAAAGATTCAAATTTGTGTAAAATAATTTATTCTTTATCAAGAAGTCTTAGTCAAGTGGTATTTTAATCTTTTCAAAATAAAAACAATAACTGGTTATTACAATACATTATTTTTTTATTAAAAAATCGTTTGATGGAAAAACAGATTGTTATTGAAAACATGAGATTATCTCTTGATTGAGGTGGCCCAAAACAATAAAATATATGCAATTCTAAAGAGGTCTATAATATCACACTGACCAGATGGCAGGGTGACTTATGTTATGTAACATTATGCAATCATTTCCTGTCGTGTTCCATATGTGTTGGTTACATACTAATTAATTGGTTTTATAACCCTTTCATTGTTCATACAGGGAAATGGGCTAATTGGTAATTAAACTCTTATTAATAACCCTTCTCGACATTCAAACATCTGCAGCAGACAAATTCGAATTCATACTTGGCCATTCATTTTGCAAATATATCTAAGATTGTAAATGTAATTATGATTTAATAAAAAAGGGCAAACCATTTTTTTAAAGGAAAAAAAATGCTCAAGAATCTTGACAATCATTTTTGGATGCAGCACACGACTTTTGAAAACAGTACAACAAAAGGAGAAATTGTTCATAATGGCTCCTTTTGTCACAATGTTTTTAACTTTATTCAACACTTGTTCTTTGATATTTTGTCTATGATGTTCTAGGTCGTCTACTGCAGATTTGTTTTATGTGAGAAAGGGTTAACTTTCACTTTCATTCATATACCAATATTTTAATACATGTTACGTATATACATTCATTCATGTACATGTACCAATGTTTTAATATTATACTGTATATCATATAATTATTGATTTCCTAGCTTTCTTTGCTAAAGGAGTGCATTTGTTTTTCGTTTTCTTTGGCCTCCTGCCAATTCGTCCCCTTCTGCTGCCATGAAGTTTGCCCATTCTGAAATAAATTAACATTGAATAATGATTATACACTTTGCCTTCGTTGTTAAAACAGGGATATATTTCATTGATTAAAAACCTTATATCATGAATTAATTGTTGGAAAGTTACACACAAATCTAGGTACCCATAATTTTCATTAATTGGTCGCCCTTTGTTAAAATTTATCCGCGTTTTTCTCAGTTTTTCTCAAACAATTCTAGGTGAATCTCGGCATACAACAGGTTTGTGAAAATAATTTAAACCAACATTGATCATTCAACATTATCAATCTGACCTTTAAATGTATATATATTGGCAATATAGAACCGCATATAATGTTTTGTATAAACCCGATTCGTTATTTTTCTAAATGTCCGCCATTTTTTTAAAATTTCATCGCATTTTTTCTCAGACAATATTAGATTCTCCATTGAATACATACAGGTTTGTAAAATAATTTAAACCAAGATTGATCATTTAACATTTACAATCTGACCTTTGAATGTGTTTATAACAGCAATATTTAACAGTAATTGATGTTTTGCATAGCCCCTATTTGTTATTTTGACAAAATGGCCGTCATCTTTTTTAAAATTCATCGCATTTTTTCACAAGTTTTCACAAACAATTCTAGAAAATTTCCGGCAAACATCAGCTATATTAAAATAATAGGGACACAGTTTGGCCAATGATCTTTTATAATATAACATTGAAATGTGTTTATAACGGCAATATAGAACACATGGCGGTCCCCCGCATAGCCTATATTCTTCGTTTTGACTTTATTGACCACAATTTTGTTAAATTTCATCGCATTTTTTATCAATTTTTCTCTGACAATATTAGATTCTTCATTGCATACAACAGATTTGTAAAAATAATTTAAACCAAGATTGATCATTTAACTTTTACAATCTGACCTTTCAATGTATTTACAAAGGCCACATTGAACAGTAAATGGTGTTTTGCATAGCCCCGATTCGTTATTTTGACAAAATGGTCGTCATCTTTTTTAAAATTCATCGCATTTTTTCACAAGTTTTCACAAACAATTCTAGAAAATTTCCGGCAAACATCAGCTATATTAAAATAATAGGGACACAGTTTGGCCAATGATCTTTTATAATATAACATTGAAATGTGTTTATAACGGCAATATAGAACACATGGCGGTCCCCCGCATAGCCTATATTCTTCGTTTTGACTTTATTGACCACAATTTTGTTAAATTTCATCGCATTTTTTATCATTTTTTCTCTGACAATATTAGATTCTTCATTGCATACAACAGATTTGTAAAAATAATTTAAACCAAGATTGATCATTTAACTTTTACAATCTGACCTTTCAATGTATTTACAAAGGCCACATTGAACAGTAAATGGTGTTTTGCATAGCCCCGATTCGTTATTTTGACAAAATGGTCGTCATCTTTTTTAAAATTCATCGCATTTTTTCACAAGTTTTCACAAACAATTCTAGAAAATTTCCGGCAAACATCAGCTATATTAAAATAATAGGGACACAGTTTGGCCAATGATCTTTTATAATATAACATTGAAATGTGTTTATAACGGCAATATAGAACACATAGCGGTCCCCCACATAGCCTATATTCTTCGTTTTGAATTTTTTGACCACAATTTTGTGGAAAATATCGACTTCAAAAACTCGTTGCAATAACTATCATTTTTTGTTTAAATACAAGCTCAAAATTAACGTAAATGTAAGAAAAAAAGATAGAAATTATGTTATGTACTTACATTCTCGGTTATTCCTTTTTAAACTTATTAATTTTAATAAAACATCCGTCTATCTACATCGATAGCCATCGCGGAAATGAATGTACGAAGTGGATAATGACCAGAGCGGCTAATGACCGCTTTTCTTACAGCGAGGCGAAGATAACGGAGCTTATCGATTCGCTTCATATCCCTGTATATAGTGTCCCTGGATTTACTAAAAAATCTTTCGAAAATTAAAGTGGAATATTAAAGTTACGATTTACTCAAAAATCAAAGGAAATGTTTCTTTTTTTGAAAAACAACCATCGAGCAAACTAAGCGTCAACTCTGTCCGATATCAGTCGTCGTTTCAGCGTTCTATCTCGACTAGAGGCCTTGAGTTTATTAATACCATTCTCCCCGAACAAGTTCATGAAAAAAGATAAACCGATACTGAAGATTACCCTTAAAATAAATGAATACGCTTATACATCACAAAAAGTAGGTCACTATATATACTGAAGAATCCGCTTACACAGCACATAGGTAAACTATGATTAACTACGGTTGGCAAATATCAATATGATCTATGAGAATGTCATTAGTTTCCAGTGTCGCATAATTCGTGTATCTTTCACAAAATTGTCGAATGTTTCATATTCATTCCGGTTTCGTTTTTCTAAGGATCAAGCGTGCCACTCTCTTATTTTTTCGCTAGTTTTACATACTGTTCTAGCTTTGACAAAATGGCATTGGGGTCATCTTGTTGACCATCTTGTTGACCATCTTCATATACAAAGATTTTATAAACTTACGTCCCTAGTTCAAATAATTAAGACACTCGGTTACTCGTGTTATCATGTGTAATGTATTGTACAACCGAAGCAGGATAATAACAACATGAACAAAAACCATATGCGATGTCATTCTATGTAGGACTACTTCCCTCCACATACCCAGGAAGCCAGCTCGATCTTTCTTTTAAGTCTTGAATATAAATCGACATGTTGTTTACAACGCAGAAACTCCTGATACGAGTCTTTCGCATCCTAATTCATCATGGGTTGCTAGAAATTAAACCCTGTGGCCATTGTGAATCGCTTAATAAAGTTACATGAGTGTGTGCTATTCGACCGATGTCGTTATTGCCTGGACTATCGCAAACACAAACATGTCGAGCATGCTGTCCTCCGACAGCTCTTGTTGATTTGTCTACATGCAGGTCTTTTAAGACGGAATGCCCATCTGAGTTGTCGATCAGTGGCAACAGGATGAAAAATAAAATGGTTGTGCTCAAGTTTGTGGAGAAACATAACCATGAAATTAGTCGGCAAGTACATGTACTTATATAAAGACAGAACTGCATATAAAGACAGTACTACAGGTTTATGTAAATATGCATAGGCTGACTATTAAAGACAATCTTTATACTGTACAACTTCTAAGTGGTAGTTATTTTGCACAAACCAAATGGATTAACATTTTTCACAAATAAAACAGTAGTAATTAACCTTTCTCATCATTCAGACAAATTATGATGCCTCTGCAGCAGACGACTCTGTAACAAAAACGAAAAAAGTAGAAAATGCTCAAAACAAGCAATTTCTCCCTTTTCTACAATGTTTTCAAATGTATACATCAAATACACTTTTATTCTATTCTGATCACTCTCTGTCCGTCGTTAACTTTTAGCTTTAAACATCATCTCTTCCTAAACAACAGAATAAATTCTTTGGTGGTCCTCTTTCAAAATTGTTCAAAGATTTAAATTCCATTGAGAACTTTGGTTGCTGCGGCATCAGAAAGGGGACAAAATGCCCAAACTTTAAAAATCTTTTATTCTGAATCTGCTTGTAAGATTACAATATAATTTGATAGGAATGTTCCTTTAGAGACCCTCTACAAAAAGTGTTCATGTCATACAGATTGGTTGAAAAACATGGCAGTCAGGCGGCATCAGAAACAGGGCAACATGAAAAAAAGTGAAAATTCCATTTTAATGAAAGTGCTTCTCTGATTTTAAGAAAATTTATTATGAATCTTAAATATGAATCTTGCTTCAGTGATCCTCTTCTAAATGTGTTCAAGTCGTATTGATTGGTTACACAATCATAGCAACTAGGCGTCATCACAAAAGGGTAAATTTAACTTTTAGCTACAAATGACATCTCCTACCATTCCACTGGACCAATTTCAACCAAACTTCACAGGAATGTTCTTTTGAAGGTCCTCTTTTAAATTGTTCAAAGATTTAAATTTCATTCATAACTTTGGTTGCTGCAGCATCAGGAAGGGGGAAAAATATCCAAACTTTAAAAATCTTCTCCTCTGAATCTGCTTGTAATATTCTAATATAATTTGGAAGAAATGCCTTTACTGATAAGCAATTTCTTTAACAGTGTCCACTTTTTGCAGTTTCATTTGCACTCCTGATCAAATTTTCCCAGATATTTGCAGTAAAATATTAGATGCTAATTTACTACCAATCAGGTGAATGATTTAGGGCCATCTTGGCCCTCTTATTTATAAAGCTGTTTCATATTTTGGTCTATATGTTTTCAGAGTAGTCTGCTTCCTATTTAATGCATGTGCTGCAAATAGGGGATGGCCAATTGTAGCTGATAAATACATATGGGGGCTGAAGTCAGGTGGAAATTAGAACAAAAAATCCTCTCGGGAAATGTTCAAACTGCCTGCTTAACCCTTTCCCTCATATAGACGCTTTCTGACGCCTCTGCAGCAGACGGCTTTTTGAAAACATAATGACAAAAGAAGAAATTGCTCATAACGAGCAATTTCTCCTTTTGGCACAATGTTTTCCACTTTTAGTCATAGGTTATTCATTCAATTAAAGAGATTTTCTATTTTTTGACAAAATATGTTCAAAGTCGTCTGCTGCCTAATTGTCGTATGAGGAAAAGGGTTAAATATAACATGAGTCTAGACTGAATTTTGTGTATGCATAATCAGCATTCAAATTAAAAAATAATACTTTGATTTTAACGAAGGATATCTCGTTTACTAAGTAGCAATTATTGCTATATAGATTGGAGTTTGACGCAAATTTCAACAATATCATAAGTGTTTAATCATGACATCCCCAGTTAACCCAACTTGTGTTTTCAGGCTTTGCAACAGCTGTATTCGACACAATATTCTTTCAAAGCGACTGGCTACCTTCACATATATACTTTATATAGTCCTCATTGCTAGCGACAGAGGTATCAGGCTGGACAATTAGCTTTGAAATTTCCTTTAGGCTTATTAGGCTTTATCAATAAAAATGTCTGCTGTAATAGGGCATATACCTAAAATATATATATGGTATACAATACCCAACAACACACTGGCAAAGTAGTGGTTTTTATACAATTTCTCATCTTCACAGGTTGGTGATCATGTCAGGTCTATTGCCAAACAGTCTTGCAGAAGTGCTCTGAGAGAAGAAAAATGTATGGTCAGAAAGCAGTCAAGGTACAAACCAGTTTATATTCCAATATTAATTTTAACTCATTTCATCGCCAGTTTTTAGGATCAGTGGATATGTTTGTCCACGTGTGTAAGTTCATAGAGATACTGAATTTTCATAATCAACTAATTTTCTCAAATTTATTTGATTGTTTATGAGAGCTTTAATTTTGCTTGTGCAGAGAAAACAACACCAGGTTTTTTGAAAAAGATTAATGACTATGTGAGAGGTCACTTGTTGTTTGTTAACATTGTTGACATTGATCTGCCTTACATACAATTTCATTGATTGATTGGTGATTTACGCCTTTTTCAACAATAATTCAGTCATATCAAGGCGGCCAGTTCACCTACCCATGTCTGAAAGTAAAAGGCCCATGCCTTTGATATTTGGTATGAAACATCATTTAGCTGACCTCTACCAAGATTGTTCAAATTATAGCCCTGGGGTAAAAAATGACCCCTTCCGAGGGTCACTTGTTTTACATAGACTCATATAGGGAAAAACTTTAAAAATCTTCTGGTTTAAAAGAAGAAGGCCAAGTCCTTTGATAGTTGGTATGTAGCCTCATCTAGTGGACCTATACCAAGAATTTTCAAATTATAGCCCTGGGATCAAAAATGACTCCTCCCTGTGGGTCACTTGTTTTATATAGACTCATATAGGGAAAAAACTTTAAAATTATTTTTGTCTAAAAGGAGAAGGCCCAGTCCTTTGCTATTTGGTATGTAGCTTCATCTATTGGACCTCTACCAATCTTGTTTCAAATTATAGCCCTGGGGTAAAAAATGGCCCCACACCGGTGGCCACTTGTTTTTACGAAGGATCATATAGGGAGAAACTTAAAAAAAAATATCCTTGTCTGAAGGTAGAATGTCCAGGCTTTTGATATTCGGAATGAGACTTAATCTAGTTGACCTCCAGCAATGTATTGTTCAAATTATAGCCCTGGGGTAAAAAAATGGCCCCATCCCGGGTCAGTTGTTTTACTTAATATTATACTTGTGTAGGGGAAACTTTAAAAAATCTTGTCTAAAAGTTGATATTTGAAATCCAGCCTTATCTAGTGGAACTCTACCAAGATTTGTCAAATAATAGCCCTGGTGTCAAAAATGGCCTCACCCATGGGGATCACTTGTTTTACATAGACTCATTTAGGTAAACACTTTAAAAATATTCAGGTGATCGATTGCTGCAGTTTGTGGAGAAGATAAATTTAATCAATACATCATGCCATCTAAAAACATTCTTCCTGCAGCGTCTGCTGTGACAGGTTTATCCACAAATGGGCATGTTCTTTTATACAATTGTAAGCCAGTAGCAACTCTTCCTTTGAAAGAAGCTCTACAAGTCTTCCTAGCTTGGCTAGAAAAACATGTTCAGTGTGTTCTTATTGGACATAACTTTAAAAAATTGATTTTCCACGAATTGTTAGAGCATTTGAAAAAGTTCGTTTAACAAACCCTTTTAAACAGTATGTTACAGGAATAATTGATACATATTTATTATTCAAGATCTTGTATCCTGATCTTCATAAGTATAGCCAAGAATTTCTTGTTTCTATTTATTTAAAAGAAAGCTATGAAGCTCATAATGCATTAGGAGATGTTGAAATTTTACAAAAGCTCTGCACAACTGTTGGCATTTTAGACACTCAAATGTTGATCAGTAGTTATTCTACAGAGTATTCTATGAATCTGTGGCACTATCACAAAGACGGAAAACAGAATGTTGAAAGTCTCATGATTTTAAAAGATCAAAATGTTTTATCAAAAGGAATGATCGATAAAATAGCGAACAGTGGTCTTTGTTTGGGCCATCTAAAACTTGCAGTGAGTCGCTCTGGCCTAGTTGGTCTGCAACAGTTGTGCAAAGAGAGCGTAAATGGAAAACCTAGGGTAACTAGTATGTCAAAAATTATATCAAAATTATTTGATTATTTGAAAGATTGAAAACATGATATGATAGTTTAATGCATTTCAGTGATATTAGATATATGATTTGTATGTTGTGCCTTCTCGTAATTCGTTGGCAGTAGCCAAATTTTGAAAACATTGAGGCAAAAGTAGAATTTACTAATAATGATACTTTTTCCCTTTTGCCACATAGTTTTCAAATCTATTCAATAAATATAATTTATTTTAGAGAGATTTTCCATTGTATTGCCTAGATGGTTTCAAATCATCTACTGCAGAATAGATTAATGTGGGAAAAGGTTAAATAGATGAATGATATTTTTTATATAATTTATTTATATAAATGTTTTTGTAACATTTGTTTGAACATGTATAATGTTTAGTATGTATGTTTCAGTCAAACTTAAATATACTGTTATATTGTTTTCTGTTAATGTTTAACCCTTTCCAATAAACGACAAAACTGCAGCAGACAACTTTGAAACAACTAGTCAAAAATGTGAAAACATTCATATCTATTGAATATATATAGTTGAACACATTGGCAAAAACAGAGATGTTTTCAAAAGCGTCTGAAAGGCATTGCGACATGCGTCATTTGTCTTCCACCAATGGGCTAAGTATATGTGAAAAACAGCCAGTTGCTATGGAAGATTGTTGTGTGGAGTACTGGTGTGAGAAAACCAGGAAACACATGAGTAGGTGAACTGGACGCCGTGATATGACTGAGAAATTGTTAAAAACGGCGTTAAACCCCAATCAATCAATCAATCAATTCAAAAGCGTCTGCTTGGAAAGAGTAAAGAAACATACTAATTAGAGCTCTATATGTTGTGTATACATATACTGTGTTAAAACATACTTGTGTTACATGTATTCCCGTAACCTATGTTGTGGGTACACAAAATAATTGGTGAAACAATTATATTGTGTACTCATGAAATAGGGTTTTGTTAAGTTATACACTATTGTGGAGGAAAGACCATATTAGTCCATCGTATCTGCTTCTGTTGAGTAAAAGAACTGTATATCATTGCATTACATTTTCTTGGGAATACAGCTGCAGTTTTACATAAAAGGAAAGGCTATGAATTAAGGAAAAGGTTAAATTACACTAAAATAAGTATGATAACTTATCATTGTGTTTGCCTTTTTCTGTAGTGTGAATGATGTATAATGTTTATATGGTTAGTTTCAGACAAATCTATTATGAAGAATTGAACGGTTTTTTAAAATTGTATATGAATTCACCGTTTCCGGATTTCAGGCTGTTAGCTTAATCTTACATTGTAAAAACGGCCAAATATTTTTTTCCCATTTTTCTCTCCCAAATACTCTTTTCATATGTATGTGCAAGCTATAAGTGAAGTTGTGTGTTAATAGTTCCAAATTATATGGGAATCTGTAGATTTTAAGTTCATCATTGCATTGCGTTGTCTTAGAAATACAGCAATTTTGTAAAAAAAAATAGGCCATGCTTCAAGGACGAGTCAATTTACACTATAAGGAGTATGGTGACCTATCTTTTTTTCTTCATTTTATATTATTTATATATAGTGAATGTTGTCTTGTGTTTATGGATAATTACAGACAATTCTATTATGTAGAATAGTAACTTTCTTGAAAAATTGTACGATTTTAACTTTAACGCGGGGGTTAAATGCGACAACATTTCATCTTGAAAAACAGCTTAATATTTAGTTTTCCATTTTTTTCCCCAAATGCTCTTTTCATATGTATGTACAAGCTATAAGTGAAGTTATGTTTAAATAATTACATCTTCTATGGGAATTTGTAGATTTGAAGTTCATCATTGCATTGTGTTGTCTTAGAAATACAGCAATTTTGCTTAAAAAAACAGGCCAAGCTTCAAGGAAAAAGTATTTACACTATAAGGAGTATGGTGACCTATCTTTTTTTCTTCATTTTATATTAAAGTGAATGTTGTTTAGTGTTTATGGATAATTACAGACAATTATATTATGTAGAATAGTAAATTTCTTGAAAAATTGTACGATTTTAACTTTTGTGCTGGTTAAATGCGGTTAAATGCGACAACATTTCCCCTTGAAAAACAGTTTAATTTTTTTTTTCCCAATTTTTTTCTCCCAAATGCTCTTTTCATATGTATGTACAAGCTATAAGTGAAGTTATGTGTAAACAATTACATCTTATATGGGAATCTGTAGATTTGAGGTTCTTCATTGCATTGCGTTGTCTTAGAAATACAGCAATTTTGCTTAAAAAAACAGGCCTTGCTTCAAGGAAAAAGTCAATTTACATTATAAGGAGTATGGTGACCTATCTTTTTTTATTCATTTTATATTAAAGTGAATGTTGTTTAGTGTTTATGGATAATAACAGACAATTCTATTATGTAGAATGGAAAATTTCTTGGAAAAATTGTACGATTTTAACTTTTGCGGGGGTTAAATGCGACAACATTTCACCTTGAAAAACAGTTTAATATTTTTGTTTTCCATTTTTTTCTTCCAAATGCTCTTTTTATATGTATGTGCAAGCTATAAGTGAAGTTATGTGTAAATAATTACATCTTATATGGGAATCTGTAGATTTGAGGTTCATCATTGCATTGCGTTGTCTTAGAAATACAGCAAATTTGCCTAAAAAAACAGGCCTTGCTTCAAGGAAAAAGTCAATTTACACTATAAGGAGTATGGTGACCTATCTTTTTTTCTTCATTTTATATTAAAGTGAATGTTGTTTAGTGTTCATGCATAATTACAGACAATTCTATTATGTGGAATGGTTAATTTCTTGAAAAATTGTACGATTTTAACTTTTACGGATTGGTTAAATGTAACAACATTTCCCCTTGAAAAACAGTTTAATATTTTTTTTTTCCATTTTTTTCTCCCAAATGCTCTTTTCATATGTATGTACAAGCTATAAGTGAAATTATGTGTAAATAGTTCCATCTTATCTGGGAATCTGTTGATTTGAAGTTCATCATTGCATTGCATTTTCTAAGAAATACAGCAATTTTGCTTAAACAAACAGGCAGAGTGCTTCAAGGAAAAAGTCAATTTACTCTAAAATGAGTACGGTGACCTATCTTTTTTTCTTCATTTTATATTAAAGTTAATGGTGTTTAGTATTTATGGATAATTACAGACAATTCTATTATGTATACATGATGAATACTACGTATAATGGAAAATTTCATAAAAGTTGTACGCTTTTAACTTTTGCGGGGGTTAAATGTGACACCATTTTTACATTGAAAAACTGCATAATTTATTTTTTTCATTTTTTTTCTCACATTTTTTTTTTTATATTGATTTGCAATCTATTAATAAATTTATATTTGGAACTTTAAAATTATTTGTATTTTTCATTTGTTGTTTTTTTGTGTTGTTAAAGTGTTTGTCCAAAATAGCTATATTTGTGCCGATAATGAAAAAGGTCATGTCATTGAAAGGTCAATAAAAAAAAAAAAAAGATCGGTGACCTATCTTTTTTTTCTTCATATTTCAACCAGTTATTGTATGTACTAACAAAATACAAAATATTAAGAAATTCTATTATTGGGAATTTTTTGGTCAAAACTGTAGCATACGCCTTTAATAGCATCCACTATTGTTTTTTTATTTATAATTGTTGTGGTTATGATAACGTTGTTTTTGTACGTAGGTTCAGGGATTGGTTCAGATTCTTCGGTGAAGACTGATATACAATGTTTGTTCAATTATTCTGCTATCTCACCATCGTCGGTTATTTTGAATCCATTTGCTTCAATAAGGTTGATACCTGTTGAGGTTTTAGTTTTGCTTTTTATATATTTCCAAATTCTTTTGGATCATCTTTGATATTCTCCGTTACATTGCTTTCATATTTATATTTACATTTCCTCAGTTGTTGGGTCGCTATGTTTCGTGCTACTTCTTAAAGTGTATTTTATCCATTTTGTTCTTTTCAATGTTAAGGCTTTGGATGTTTCATGATCTATGTAAGGGTTATTGAATTTGCATATCCGGTATTTTGTAATTGTTTTTTGAACTGAATGTCATCATAGTGTTCAACTCAAAATATCATTTCATTTATCAATTTTAAAGCATCATTTGTGACAGCGATGCAAGCGTCAACTCGACAAACGATGTCTGCATTTGGAGTTACACAGTACTTCAGTTTTTTAAGACATTGTATTACATTTCTCTCTTGTGTTTGGCTAGAGTCCATCATACTACCAAGTTCACTATCAGTGCATTTCTCTCTTAGTCTAGTTTTGCATTCCTTAATATGAATTTTCCACTGGTCATATGTTCGATTTAGATGCGATATTCTTTTATGTGACTCGTCTTCCATGTGTGCAGCCATCTTCGGTGTGCGAGACGTCTCGCGCTGTGGACGTTCTTCGACTGGGTGATTAGTTTGGTCCGTAACCTCAAGGTTGATGCTGAACCCAGTTCTTACTGTAAGGGGCCTTTGGTCTCAAAAAAATAAAATCTTCTCTTTATTAGTCGCAAACCGTTAGAACTGAAATTAACAATACAACTTCATGAATATACATGTAAACAAAAAGATTACAAGCTCGAACTTAATGCAATTGCCTTTATACGCTAAACAATCAATAATTACAGAAATAGTGTACATTAAGACGGTTCATCCTTCGGTGTAAGCACTCAAGAAACAAACAATTCTAAATGCATGACTGAATAAAACCAAACTTTTGGCTCTGTCAACATTTGAAATATTTATTCGTTAAACGTTTAAGACAACACTGAATGAATGAATGGGGTTTTAAGGCCCGTCGACAACTAAGGTCATTTTGGGCGCTTAATAATTTACTTACTGTAAATGATGAAATAATTAAAATTGAAACATAAATAACCAGTTTATTAGACAAAACAATCAAATATGATGTATGCCATACTTAACATTTAATATAAAACAACATGTAAGTCAACCGTAAAAAAGGATTTAGGCAAACAAGCCAAACATTACTACGTAATACTAAACATAAAGATAAACAATATCTGAGAAAATGTGGAACAGGATCAGTAAAAGTAATGAATGTGCAAAAGCATGATTTAAGAAATAATCATATAAAAGTTCAGGTTTGACAGACTCAAAAGAGCTGAGGCATACTTTGAGCCTTGAAAGATCTATCACGTATTGGGGCGAAATCAGAACATTCCAGAAGAATGTGCTGTACTTAAAGTTGTGTAAAACATGGAATACATTGAGGTGCTTTCTCACCTTTCAGTAAGTATGCATGAGTTAACCATGTGTGTCCAATGCGTAAACGAGCAAGAACGATTTCTTCACTTGCTCATTCCAATCACTTTGCCAATCATCGTATAGTAAAATGTTTATTAAAGGTTTAAAATCAAAATGAGGTATTTTAAATGGCAAGATATCTTGTGAAAGAGCAGATTTTGCTGCCAAGTCAGCTTGTTCATGACCGCGAATGCACATATGACTGGGGATCCAGCAAAATACTACATTTGATGTAGCACATATATATGTTAGTTTAGACAGGAGATTAACAACAAGAGGATTTTTAATTTTCTCATTCTGAAATGCCTGCATAGCAGACAATGAGTCGGTAAATATAATGTACCGCCAATAACCTTCTGATTTAATAAAGTCCAAAGCTAAATCTATTGCCTTTAACTCGGCGGAAAAAATAGAAGAATTATCTGGTAGTCGAAATGTTATTACATCGCCATCAGGAACTGCGGCAGCAGTTGCCCTTTTGCCATCCTTAGAACCATCCGTATAAATACGCTCAAAGTTATAATATGTATTTTTAATTTCAATATACTTGGATTTAAAAATAATAGGATCTGTGCAAGCCTTTTTATCGGTCGCAAGATCATAAATGAAGGATGGACTATCTAGAGTCCAAGGTGGAGAATTTGAAATCTCCTGCCTCGCGATGTCCTCAAGATCAACATCAAGCCTTGCGACTTCTGGATCGTAACGGATACCAAAAGGCGGTATTACCCGTTCCTTCTTTAAAAATAATTCCTGTTATAAAGGGTTGAAAACAACTCTATGAGTGGGATTTGAAGGATTAGACTTAAGTTTTAAGAAATACTGCATAGCTAGTTTTTGTCGGCGTAAATTTAACGATGGTTCATTGGCTTCCACGTAGAGACTTTTGACGGGCGAGGTTCGAAAAGCGCCCAAGGCTAGACGTTAACCCTGATGATGAATGGTATCAAGTGTTGCAATGTACGACTTTCGTGCTGAGCCATAAACAATACATGCGTAATCTAATTTAGATCGTATTAATGACCTGTAAAGTCTCAAGAGGACTTTATGGTCAGCACCCCAATCCATGTGGGATACAACGCGTAAAAGATGTAATGCTTTCTGGCATTTATTTCTAAGATATCTAATATGAAGAACAAAAGTCAGTTTTGGGTCAAACAATAGACCAAGGAATTTAAATTCAGGCACAACTTCAATACGAGTGCCATCTAGTGTTAAATCTGGATTTAGGTGGTGTTTACGAAGTTGACAAAAGTGCATACATTTGGTCTTGCTTTTAGAGAATTTAAAGCCATTTTCGTTTGACCATTTTAGCAAATTATTCAAAACTTGTTGCAATTGTCTTTCAATTGTATGCATATGTTTTGATCTGTAGCAAATACAGAAATCATCAACATATAAAAAACATTTAACTCCAGGGTTAACAGATTTGATAATGTTATTAATCTTCACACTAAAAAGTATAACAGAAAGAATGCAACACCCATTTCTTGTTCATGTGGATCAGACAAAGTATCACCAACATGAACTTTGAACTGACGTTCATTTAAAAAAACAGAAATTAAATAAGCAAGGCGACCTCTTATGCCGAAATCATAGAGGTCATTCATAATAACATATTTCCAGGTAGTGTCATATGCACTTTCTAAGTCAAAGAAGACGGAGACACCGTGCTCCTTTTTAATGAATGCTTCTCTGATAAAAACTTCAAAACGGATCAAATGATCCACTGTGCTTTTATGGTTACGAAAACCAGACTGGAAAGTAGTAATAAGTTTGTTCTTTTCCAGAAACCAAACAAGTCTGTCTGTCGTTCACCATTCTTTCCATGGTTTTACATATACAGCTAGTTAAGGCTATAGGACGATACTTCCCAAGATTAGTTGTATCTTTACCAGGCTTGGGAATTGGAATAACGATGGCCTCATTCCAAGATCTCGGGAGATTTCCCGTTCGCCAAACCTGATTATAGACGTCAAGTAAACAGGAAAGGGACCGGAAAGGTAAATGTTTAATCAGTTTATAGTGTATATCATCTGAACCCGCAGCGGTATCATGTCACTTCTTGAGAGCCGATTTTAATTCTTTTAACATAAAAGCTTTATTGTAGGCCTCTTCATTTTTCGATTTAAAGTTAAATATACATGGCTATTGTAAAAACTTAAACAATCTTCTCCTGCGAAAGTGTTCTGCAAATTTAAAAATAATTTTGTAGAAATATTCCTAGGGTGACCCTCTATCAGATTCCTTCAAGCCATGTTGAATGGTCGAAAACTATGGTGGCCAGGGGGCAGGGCTTATATGGCTTAACTGGTGAGCAATCCAGGGCCATCATGTTAATCACTTAATTGTTAAGAAGTTATCTGTTGAAATGATGAATTTGCTGGATTTCTTCAATTTATTTCTTAAAAATCTTAATACCTACTTAAAGTGGAGTGGGAAAGTTACATGAAAACTCCTGAAAGTAATGTATAGATAAACTTGGTCCCATTAGATCACTAAAACATAGTCAAAATGACAATAAACTCTACAGAAAAAAATGTTTCTTGGCTATGCATGTCCTTTTTTTTTGTCAACGCACTCAGCCAGTGGACAGACCTCAATTTCCATGTAGCTGGAAATGCTAGGTACCAAGGACTCCACCCCCTTTTAGTGTGGCAACTTATCAGTCAGGCTGATAAAGACAAGGGAGAATAGAAGGACATTCTGCAAGTAGTTCATCTGACCAGCATCCTACCACTCTCCAATGCGACATGCGAAAGGGCCTTCTCTACAATGAAGAGAATCAGTCTGATTGGAGGTATGCACTGGACAGTGTTATCATGGACATTCTTATGAGAATTAAAATCGAAAACATTAGTCTGAGGGATTTTGATCCAAAGGTGGCTGTTAGGTGGTGGTGGTTGTCGGGCGAGAGGCAGAAGAGGCCAACAACATTACCATATGGACATAGAATATGATTTATCATCAGATTCAGTATAGATGCCTATACAGTTACTGTGCTTTTGTTTATTAATGTTGATTATTGTTATGTATTGTTTAAAGATAGTGTAATAGAAGTTTTATTTAGACCTTTGGATCAAAATACCTCAGAATGTCTGATGTTTTCAATTTTAATTTAAATTCGAACCCTGTTTATTATCATGTGTTATTATGAAAATCACTTGTTTATTAAACATTTAACTAAAACACACTTGCACTGACTTTAGTTACTTTATTATATGCATATAGAATGCCTAATCAACCTAATTAAATACTTTGAAAAAAAGCAAGTAACTTTTAGAAATTGCAAGTTGAAAATTTTCCCACTTGCGAAAATTTGCAGGTGGGGAAAACGTTTAAATTCGAGCCCTGTCAGCAATCAACTAGGTCCAGGAGTCAGCAATCAACCCAATTCAGGAGAGAGATTGTCCCGGTCCAGGTCAAGCAGCCAACTGAGGACTCCGTCCATTTTTGCTGCAAATGAGACTCCAACAAGAAAAGAAAGAGGCCTTCCCAATGACTGAAGCAGGTATGTGAAAAACCAGATAAATGATATTTTAATAGTTGGTTTATTTCAATTTATTTTAGCTTGATTGTAACGAAGGCTTACAGCTTAAAGAGTCACTCCCGAGTCCGTTTCCTGGGTCAAACCAGTACGGAATGTCCATTGTGAAAGCTACGAGAACGTTATAGTTATTGTCAAAAACTTACATAAAATTGATATTGGTGTGTACAATACCTTGAAACTTACTTAATGATGTAACACATTGTTTCTTTTCGTGTATCTTTCTCAGTTTTTTCGTATTTTTCCATTTCAAAACGTCACTGGGATAATCTACCAAGTAAAACTAACTAGAATGGAGTGCTCCCCGGAGCACGTGTGTCACCTGCCGGGGCCTTGTCAGAAAATTTTAAATTTTGACAGAAAAGGGGAAATAACTCTGATATAAAAATATTTGGATTATCCTTCTTTTGTGAAACCATCACAAAGATTGATATAAACAATTGTCAGAAGTTTCAATTAAATCCTTTGAGTAGAAAAAAAGTAATTTGAAAAAGTAATTTGAAAATTTAGATTTTTGATAGAAAAGGGGCGATAACTCCGATATAAAAAATATTTGGATTATCCCCCTTTTGTGAACCAATCACACACATTGATATAAACATTTGTCAGAAGTTTCAATGTAATCCTTTTAGTAGAAAAAAATCCCTAAGTGCCTACCATGCTACGCAAGTGACACAAAAAGGGATTTCTATAACGTTATGATATCTGTTGAAAATTCCAGTAGCCGAGTAGCTCAGTTGGTAGAGCACCTGTCATATTCTGGCGACCCGGGTTTGAATCCCCGCTCCGACGACCTCGGATGTATTTTTTCCAATTTTTGTTTGAATTTCAATATCAATATTTATGCAATAAGTGATTTTAGAAAACCTATTTTAATGTCAATCTGGTTGCCAGTCCCTTTTAAGTATTTTTTTGGTGTATGTTATGGAAATGTTATGAGGAAAACGATTTGTTGTGTGTGTGTACATTTCAAGGAGAATGATTACCTAGAAATCATTTAAATATGCGGGGTTGAAATTGGCCCATTGGCTCAAAAAGTCATTTTCGCGCATTCTGTTTATCATATTCTGCTTATTACTTAAAAGTAAACACATTGAAATAGCATGGTTTTAATTTTGCGCTCAAATTTAACCTAAGCACGAAAATTATACCACTGCTAATATCATTTCTTTCACAGTATTTTGAGAATTTATTTACTACTTTAACAAGTCTACAAGTTATTTCATCAACAATATTTATTTAAGGGTTTCAAAGACGTGTGCTGTTCGTTTTGTTATATGTTTTTTTGTAATGTTTTAACCAGCGTCTCATATATAATTTATAGAGTCAACCGAGGCTACTACGACATCTGCATTAACTACCTCATCTATTGCAAGGCCTACTAACTATGAGAGAGATTCAACTACTCAGATCTCCAACTCCACTATTATACAAAGCATAACATCCTCAGTAACTATGATGAGAGGGGAAATATACGATGCAGGTATTTATATAATTCTATCTATTTTTGGAGTTGTATTATTTAGTATTTTGATTGTTCTACGTATAGTTTTTATTCGGCTTAAAAGATTGAGATCAAGATCAAGACTAGATTCAATAGAACTAACCCAAGTTAGTGGTGGATATAGAGATATGCTCTCATTAAATGATTTCTCATTGAAATCAGGTGCTCTCCTCATTGAAGTTGAGAAGAAAGCACATGCAGACAACCTCTTAAAATTAAAAACCTTTTTCAATATCTCTGCCAAATGCTCTACCCATAATACTCTTAATACGTCAAAAGGAATTATAAGATGCCCAGATCTTGCAGGAGTTTCTGAGGAGGAAATTGCTTCTGAACTGGCCGGCCAACTGGTCGTCCATGTCAGAAGGATGACTTCCTACAGGGACAGTATCAAGAGACCAACAAACACCTTGGTGCTAACATTCAATACAGCTATTTTGCCAAGATCCCTTAAAGTTGGATACTTGAATGTCCCTGTTGACATGTACATCCCTAACCCATTGCAATGTTACACCTGTTATAAGTATGGCCATCATGAATCAAAATGCCGAAAAACTACAGAAGACAAGGTTTGCCGTCGTTGCACTGCATTATGTTCAGAACATGATGCAGATGTAAATGAATGTAAAAATACACTTAAATGTTCAAACTGTGGTGGTGAGCATTATTCTACCTCCCGCTCCTGCCTTGTGTGGAAACGGGAGAAGGAGATTGTTACCGTCAAGTGTAAAGAAGGTCTTTCTTTTCCTGAGGCGAAGAAAATTGTTGAAACCCGATTCAATTTGACTGTTTCATATGCTAATGTCACCAAAAACAACTCCAGACCAACTACTATCAGGCCTGTTGTCAATACACCGCCACCCTCACAAGAATGTACTACATGCCATCGCCTTTTGAAGGTTCTATCTCAAAAGTTTCCTGACATCAGTTTACAGTTAAAAGCAATTATGTCAAATGAACAGCCCTCTACTTCTATCCTTTCTTCATTACCATCAATGAACAAAGACACCTGTAGCAATACTGCAT
Organism: Serripes groenlandicus; assembly: GCA_031761405.1. Lineage (NCBI taxonomy): Eukaryota > Metazoa > Mollusca > Bivalvia > Cardiida > Cardiidae > Serripes > Serripes groenlandicus. The sequence continues at coordinate 158,996 of JASEVX010000201.1, read as the reverse complement.
CTTCTTCGAAAGAAAATGAGTCTTCTTCTAAACAAATTGAGTCTTCTTCTAAAGAAAGTAGGTCACCTTCTCCTGCAGAAGTTGGGTCTTCTCCTAGAGAAATTAAATTATCTTCTTCTGGAGAGATTGAGTCTTCTCCTGGAGGGGTTGGGTCCTCTTCCAAGGAAGTTGATTCTTCAAAAGGAAAGGAATCTTCTAAAGTTGTAAAAAATAATTCAAACCATACAAGTAAATCACCTGATACGAAAAAATCTTCAATTATTTCACTTAAACCAAACCAACAAAACAAACCAAAGTTAAAATTACACTCAAAGCCCGATTCTGAAGGCTTCGAGAAACAAAAAACTAGAAAAAATAAGGTCCAATTAGATACAGCTAGTGACTCTAAACCTAAAATCACTAATCGTTATCAGACATTGGATGACATGGAGACACAGGAAACTGAGCCTCCTAATCCATGGTCGGGTACAACAGATGACTGGAATCAAAATATTGATTCCTGGCATACTGCGATAGCCGAGATCAAAATTTGTGAACCTATATCGAAATGAATTCCATAATCCAGTGGAACTGTCGTGGATTTAAAGCCAATTTTGAAGAATTGTCTCTTCTAGTTAATGAAAAGAAACCAGTAGCTATATGCTTACAAGAAACATTTTTAAAAGATATTGATAGTCTTTCTCTTAAATATCATTCATGTTATCATAAAACTTGCGATGCAAGTGCTCGAGCTTGTGGTGGTGTAGCAATATTTGTTAACAACTCTGTTCCCCATAGCTTAGTCTCACTTACTACAACTCTGCAGGCGACTGCGGTAAGAATTTCATTGAGCAAAACAATTACCCTATGTTCTTTGTATCTTCCGCCAAGTCAACCTCTTGATACAGACAAGCTCGTTGAGCTTGTTAGTCAGCTTCCAACACCTTTTATGATAGTTGGTGACTTCAATTCACACAATAAGTTGTGGGGATGTAGTGACACCAATAACAAAGGCCAAATATTAGAAGATTTTATTTTTAAACATGACCTTTGTATTTTGAATAATAAATCTCACACCTATCTGCATCCTGCTACTGGTTCTTACTCATCTCTTGATCTTTCTATTTGTAGTCCTGATATATTTGTTGACTTTAAGTGGAAGGTGGAAGACGACCTTCATGGAAGTGATCATTTCTCTATAATTATCACTGAAACTGGGCCATCTGTCCAGGGGCGTCCGAGGCGATGGAGGCTCCACAAAGCGAACTGGAATTTATTCCAGATGCGATGTGAACGTTCCATTAATCCGGATGCTTTCTTGGAATGTGATGACCCTACACAACTATTTACATCTTTAATGTATCAGGCTGCTAAAGAGGCAATTCCCCAAACTTCGACAAATCCAAAGCACCCTCGCAAACCTTGGTTTGATGAGGATTGCAAAAAGGCTATAGGAACACGCAAATCGGCTTTAAGGCAGTTTAACCTGAGGCCAACCGATCAAAATCATGTATACTTTAAAATAGCTAGAGCAAAAGCTCGTAAAACAATTAAGCACAGTAACCGTGCGTCTTGGAGACAGTATGTATCTAGATTAAATTCTAGATCATCTGTCAAAAAGACATGGGACATGATAAGGAAAATAAAAGGAAAGAGCAGTTCGCTTAGTGTTAATCATCTGAAGACGGTGTTGCTACTTCAAAGAAGGATATTGCCGATGCGTTGGCAGATTCCTTTGCACAAAAATCGTCCTCTTCAAACTATTCTCCAAAGTTTCAAAAATTTCAACAGCAGAGGGAGAAACGGAAAATTAACTTTAAATCGAAAAATGAAGAGGCCTACAATAAAGCATTTACGTTAAAAGAATTAAAATCGGCTCTCAAGAAGTGCCATGATACCGCTGCGGGTTCAGATGATATACACTATCAACTGATTAAGCATTTACCTTTCCGATCCCTTTCTTGTTTACTTGACGTCTATAATCAGGTTTGGCGAACGGGAAATCTCCCGAGGTCTTGGAAAGAGGCCATCGTTATTCCAATTCCCAAGCCTGGTAAAGATACAACTAATCCTGGGAATTATCGTCCTATAGCCTTAACTAGCTGTATATGTAAAACCATGGAAAGAATGGTGAAGGACAGACTTGTTTGGTTTCTCGAAAAGAACAAACTTATTACTACTTTCCAGTATGGTTTTCGTAAACATAGAAGCACAGTGGATCATTTGATCCGTTTTGAAACTTTTATCAGAGAAGCATTCATTAAAAAGGAACACGTTGTCTCCGTCTTCTTTGACTTAGAAAGTGCATATGACACTACCTGGAAATATGGTATTATGAATGACCTCTATGATTATGGCATAAGAGGTCGCCTTGCTTTTTTCATTTCTGCTTTTTTAAATGAACGTCAGTTTAAAGTTCGTGTTGGTGATACTTTGTCTGATCCACATGAACAGGAAATGGGTGTTCCCCAGGGATGCATTCTTTCTGTAACACTTTTTAGTGTGAAGATTAATAACATTATCAAATCTGTTAACCCAGGAGTTGAATGTTTTCTATATGTTGATGATTTCTGTATTTGCTACAGATCAAAGCATATGCATACAATTGAAAGACAACTGCAACAAGTTTTGAATAATTTGCAAAAATGGTCAAACGAAAATGGCTTTAAATTCTCTAAAAGCAAGACCAAATGTATGCACTTTTGTCGACTTCGTAAACACCACCTAGATCCTGATTTAACACTAGATGGCACTCGTATTGAAGTTGTGCCTGAATTTAAATTCCTTGGTCTATTGTTTGACCCAAAACTGACTTTTGTTCTTCACATTAAATATCTTAGAAATAAATGCCAGAAAGCATTAAATCTTTTACGCGTTGTATCCCACATGGATTTGGGTGCTGACCGTAAAGTCCTCTTGATACTTTACAGGTCATTAATACGATCTAAATTAGACTACGCATGTATTGTTTATGGCTCGGCACGAAAATCATACATTGCAACACTTGATTCCATTCACCATCAGGGTTTACGGCTAGCCCTGGGCGCTTTTCGAACTTCGCCCGTCAAAAGTCTCTATGTAGAAGCCAATGAACCACCCTTATATTTACGTCGACAAAAACTAGCTATGCAGTATCTTTTAAAACTCAAGTCTAACCCTTCAAATCCCACTCATAGAGTTGTTTTTAAACCTTTATACAAGGAATTATTTTTAAAGAAGGAACGGGTAATACCGCTTTTTGGTATCCGTTACGGTCCCGAAGTCGCTAAGCTTGATGTTGATCCTGAGGACATCGCGAGGCAGGAGATTTCAGATTCTCCACCTTGGACTCGAAATAGTCCATCATTCATTTATGATCTTGCGACTGATAAAAAGGCCTGCACAGATCCTATTGTTTTTAAGTCCAAGTATATGGAAATTAAAAATACATATTATAACTTTGAGCATATTTATACAGATGGTTCTAAGGACGGAAAAAGGGCTGCTGCCGCTGCAGTTCATGATGGCGATGTGATAACATTTCGGTTGCCAAATAATGCTTCTATATTTTCTGCCGAGTTAAAGGCAATTCATTTGGCTTTGGACCATATTGAATCCGACGGTTATTGGCGATATATTATTTTTACTGACTCATTGTCTGCTATGCAGGCACTTCAGAATGACAAAATAGATAACCCTATTATTGTTGACCTCCTTTCTAAGTTATCGCGTATTTGTGCAACAGCACATGTAGTATTTTGCTGGATCCCCAGTCATATGGGCATTCACGGTAATGAACATGCTGACTTGGCAGCAAAGTCTGCTCTTTTACAAGATATTTTACCTTTTAAAATACCTTATACCGATTTTAAACCTTTAATAAATGTTTTACTTCACGATAAGTGGCAAAGTGATTGGATTGAGCAAGTAAATAATAAACTGCACTCAATCAAGTCAGTACTTGGTGAGTGCCTGCCAGCTTTTAGATCCTGTCGCCGAGAAGAAATTGTCCTTGCTCGTTTACGCATTGGGCACACATGGTTAACTCATGCGTATTTACTGAAGGGTGAGGAAGCACCTCAGTGTATTCCATGTTTTACACAACTTTCAGTACAGCACATTCTTCTGGAATGTGCTGATTTCGCTCCAATACGTGATAGATTTTTCAAGGCTCAAAGTATGCGTCAGCTCTTTGAGTCTGTCAAACCTGAACTTGTATTTGATTTCCTTAGGGAAATTAATATTTTTAATAAGATATGATTATTTCTTAAATCGTGCTTTTGCACATGTATTACTTTTACAGATCCTGTTCCGCATTTTCTCAGATATTGTTTATCTTTATGTTAAGTATTTCATAGCAGTGTTTGGCTTGTTTGCCTAAATTCTGTTTTACATTGTTTTACATGTCGTTTTATATTAATGTTAAATATCGCGTACATCATGTTTGATTGTTTTGTCTAATAAACAGGTTAGTTATATTTCAATCATTTCATAATTTACAGTAAGTAAATCATTAAGCGCCCAAAATGACCTTAGTTGTCGACGGGCCTTAAAACACCATTCATTCATTCATTCATTCCTACCGAGTGGGTAGTCTGAACATAGTTTTCATGTTGGAAAATAAAATCTGAATAAACGGTGACTGACAATGCCCAGCTTTCATAATAGTTAATTAAAACCAATATATGCAGATAGTATGGCGACTTTAAAGGGGGATTAACCTTGACAATTTAATGGGGCATCCGGCCTAGAATTAACACGCTGGACATTGTGTCTACTTTAAAGGGATTAATTGTGTCCTTTCCGTGGGGTATTGTTCACTTTTCCGGTCCTATATCAACATACACTGGGCACAGTACTGTGGCTACGTTAAAGGAGATACATTTTGACTTTTCGATGGGGTATTGTCCACATTAAATCAACAGACGGAATCCTGTGTATTTCTTGTTTTGAATTCATAAAGCGTAGATTTGACGATTGTCCTGGTTTTAACAACAAGATTATGTTGATTTAAGGCCGGATGTAGGGAAAAGATTGTTTGTTTTGTGTCCTTATTACAAGGGAAAGGTGATAAGGATACAAACTGAGCATGTATATAAAGTTACAGTACATTCAACAAGACGGTTCAATCACATCAAGGAACATCAACAATGTTGGAGTAAACCTAATTGAAAAGACAGCGAAACGTATGTACTTATATCAGTATAAAAAGTTGTATTTGGTATATAGCATCATCTAGTGGACCTCTACCAAGATTGTTCAAATAATAGACCTGGGGGTCTTTTTGACCCCTTCCCGGGGGTCACTTGTTTGACATAGATAGGGGAAAAACTTTAAGGGAGCGAACAAGAGACTAAGACTCTTTCGCTTCGTTAATGTTCTTTACTTTTCCACTCGTTATCACCTTTCCGGTAGAAAACACCATACAAGTAGTATTTCTTCAGGTCCTAGGTCAACGATGCCAAATACGGGGTTATGTAACAAAGTATCGACTCATAATACATTTAAACTTGTTTATTACGAGAAGCACATGTCCCAACACCCCAGCTAAACAGTGGCTCTCTCATACGTCTACGTCCCAGCACCGGCCACCAGAAGTGACTGATATCATAAGCCTATATATACCTATATTTATACCAACAGCCTACTGCCTTAGGGGAGTTAGTCCATTAATTATTGGTCAGATGTTCAAAATTATTGACACCTGTCAAAATGTACAGTGCAGTTAAAGAAAGCTAACCGTGTCACAGAGAAAGATGGTTGATTACATCGTTACATATACAACAAAACAGCAGCAGATATATCATAATTGAATGAGCTTGAAAACATCAATTGCTTCAAATGTGTCCACCACTTTTTGATATACATGTATTTGGACTTTTGACAAACTAAATGTTACAGGATGAAAACATGGTTTGAAAAAAGCATATGTGTCACAATAAGTTAATCATATATACCTGATACAAACTGAAACCATCCGGAAAGTTTTGTTCGACACTTGGCAGTAGATTGTTCGTCAAAATCTGTTGGTAAATCTTTTAATCCATGATGCCGGTAAATAAACTGCATCTAGTTCTCCCTCTATAAGATATTGCTCCCCACATATGAACCTACAAAAACAAGATCTGATGTTGTAAATCAATTTCTCCAGTAAGTAGTGGATATAAATAATGTAGCTTGAGATATCTTGTTAAATTCATTTTGCCCAAAAAAGGGAAAGGGAGTGCAGGTCTTGTTTTATACAACTTAAATTATCTATGCATTTATTTACATATTTTTTTTTTTTTTCAGGCAACAGTCAACATCAAATTCATTGGGTTCGATGAACAGAACAGTTAATACAAAGTATGGCCCAAACACTATAAGCATTGGTATAGTTGCAGATGAGACTGCTGTACTTAAACTAGTTGTATGGGATATGAAGATAAAGCAAAGCTTGACAGCCAGCATCTTTTACAGCATCTCTGACGTTCAAAACAGAATATTTAATTCTCAAAACCAACTGAACACAACCCAAAAAACAAAAGTAGTTTCCATTACAGAAGTTGATGATGTTGTGGAAAATTTGGACTTAATAATAAGGATAACAATAGATGCAGAGTTTATGTCTGTAAATGCAGTTGCTTTGTTGGCATGTTGTGTTTGCTTTAAGGTTATAAACATTACTATTGAGGAGGGTCAGAAAACAGTAAAGTGTCCGGCTTGTAATTTCAAACAACTGGCAACAAATGTTAACAGGTCGGTCACATTACATGTTATGATGAAAGAATTGCGAGAGTCGGCAGTTGCTAATATGATAAAATATATCATAAAAGACAATGCTGTTAAATCATACCTTGAAGCAAATGACAAACACTCTTTCATTGATGATTGTGACGCTCTGGAAGATGGTTCTTTTTCAAAAAAAGTTTACTATCACAAAAATTAGTGATGGGGAGATCGTTGAAACAATGCAAAATTTATAAAATCAGGGTTTGGTTTTTGAACAATGCTCCATGAAAAAAAATCGGTGAAGCATATAGTCGTCGCTTCGTTCATCCGTCACACTTTTGTCCAGTCTATTTCTCTCAACTTTATTGCCCTTTTAATTTCATATGGGCCTACTCCTGTTTTTGTTCGTGACTTTTTCTTTAACAGACGATTTTTGAAAACATTTTGGCAAAAGAAATATTGCTCATGATGATCAATTTCTCCTTTTGTCACCATGTTTTCAACTCTTTATGATAATTTAACTCGCATTTATTGAAACTGTACACATTTTTGCCAATATCTTGATAAAGTCGTCTGCTGTAGATTTGTTGTATCTGGGAAAGGGTGAAGAAGATTTTTCATATATTTGCCTGAATGTTTGATATTAATTTAAAGAAGTGTTCCTTAGATGATACTCTACAAAATATGTTCAAGCCTTATTGAGTGGTTGAAAAACATGAAAACCAGGGGAGGCGCTGCATTATAAAAGGAGGAAAATGACAATACATTAAAATTCCATTCGTATGAATGTACTTGTCTGATTGCAAGATAATATAGTAAAAGATTTCCTTAGGTGACTCTTCAAAATGTGTTCGAGCTACATTGATTAAAAGAAAGATGGCAATCATGTGGCATAAGAAAAGGGGTAAATTTAACTTTTTGCTTCAAATGATATTTTGTCCTAATTCATTTTACCAATTTCACGCAAACTTCGCTGCAATTGTTCAAAGTTATAAGTTTTATGTAGAACTTTGTTTGCTGTAGCAAGTTATACTTATAGACATATGTTAATGTCTGTTAAGTCAAGATGTAGATTAAGTTTAACTCAAAGCATGAAACTATTAAAAAGAAGAAAAAACCCAATTGATTGCCAGTTCAGTTGTACAAGCTTGTATGACTATTTTATAATGGTTTTTTTTTATGAACGAGTCGAGAGTTTAACTTACTTGTAGACTAGTTGAAGCCCTCATGGGCCCGTTTTAGCTTGACTATTCGAATAATATTAGAGCTATTCTACTCACTCTGGCGTCTGCGTCACACCTTCGTCAAGGTTTTGCATGCAAGTAAATATATTACTCCACAGTTCAGTTACTACTAGAGGTATTGCATTGAAACGTTATTCAAGGCTTCCTTACCATCACACCTATGTAAATAACCATGTGAGATAACTCTATCCTACATATAATGCAAATTATGGCCCTTTTTTACTTAGCAACTCTGGTTAAAGTTTTGCGTGCAACTACATGAGTCCATATCTCGGCAACCAATTGATGTATTGCATTGAAACTGTATACAACCCTTCCCAACCATCACTATTATGTAAATAATAAAGTGATATAACTCTATATTGAAAATGATGGCCCTTTTTTGTTAACATAGAAATTCTGGTTAAAGTTTTGCATGCAACTACATTAGAGTTTATATCTCAGCAACTAATTGATATATTGCATTGAAACTTTATACAACCATTCCCAACCATCACATCCATGTAAATAATTAAGTGACATAGCTCTATTCTGCATATATTGAAAATGATGGCCCTTTTTTACTTATACATTCTGGTTAAAGTTTTGAGTGCAACTACTTCATATATTGCATTAAAACTAAAAAGCGGTGCAATAGACGAGCGCGCTGTCCTCCGACAGCTCTTGTTATTTGTATATGCATGACTTTACTTTTTAGCTCACCTATGCACGAAGTGCAAGGTGAGCTATTGTGATCACATTTTGTCCGGCGTCCGTCCGTCGTGCGTCGTCCTTCGTCAACATTTGAGCTTGTTAACACTCTACGGGCTACATTTTGCATCCAATCTTCATGAAAGTTTATCAGAACGTTCATCTCCATAAAATCTTGGACAAGTTCGAAACTGGGCGATATGAGGTCAAAAACTAGGTCACTAGATCGAATTGAAGGAAAATCTTGTTAACACTCTGGAGGCCACATTTTCAACTTGAGCATATTGAAACTTTATCAAAATGTTTGTCTTAAAAATATCTAGGTCAAGTTCGAATATGGGTTATGCCGGGTCAAAAACTAGGTCACTAGGTCAAATTGAAAGAAAATCTTGTTAACACTTTTGATGCCGCATTTTTTGCTGCAGCAGCTTGAAATTTGGTCAGAATGTTTGTCTTAAATATATCTAGGTCAAGTTCAAATATGGGTCATATTGGGTCAGAAACTAGGTCACCAGGCCAAATTGAGGGAAAATCTTGTTAACTCTGTAGAAGCCGCATGTTTTGCTGCAGCAGCTTGAAATTTAGTCAGAATGTTTGTCTTAAATATATCTAGGCCAAGTTCGAATATGGGTCATGTCGGGTCAAAAACTAGGTCACTAGCCCAAATTGAAAGAAAATCTTTTTTACACTTTGGATGCCGCATTTTTTGCTTCAGCAGCTTGAAATTTTGTCAGAATGTTTGTCTTAAAAATATCTAGGTCAAGTTCGAATATGGGTTATGCCGGGTCAAAACCTAGGTCACTAGGTCAAATTGAAAGAAAATCTTGTTAACACTTTTGATGCCGCATTTTTTGCTTCAGCAGTTTGAAATTTTGTCAAAATGTTTGTCTTAAAAATATCTAGGCCAAGTTCGAATATGGGTCAGGTCGGGTCAAAAACTAGGTCACTAGCCCAAATTGAAAGAAAATCTTGTTAACACTTTTGATGCCGCATTTTTTGCTTCAGCAGCTGGAAATTTTGTCAGAATGTTTGTCTTAAAGATATCTAGTTCAAGTTCAAATATGGGTCATATTGGATCAGAAACTATGTCACAAGGCCAAATTGAGGGAACATCTTGTTAACTCTGTAAAAACTGCATTTTTTGCTTCAGCAATTTGAAATTTGGTCAGAATGTTTGTATAAATGATATCTAGGCCAAGTTCGGATATGGTTCATGCCGGGTTAAAAACTAGGTCACTAGACCAAATTGAAGGGTAATCATGTTAACACTCTGGATACTGAATTTTTAATTTCAGCATGATAAAACTTTATCAGAATGTTTTTCTTGATGATATGTAGGCCAAGTTTGAATATGGGTCATGCTGGATCAAAAACTAGGTCACTAGATCAAATTGAAGGAAAATCTTGTGAACACTTTGGATGCCGCATTGTTTGCTTCAGCAGCTTGAAATTTGGTCAGAATGTTTGTCTGAATTATATCTAGGTCAAGTTCAAATATGGGTCATATTGGATCAGAAACTAGGTCAATAAAGGAAAATATTGTTCAAACTCCGGAGGCCGCATTTTTACTTTGAGCAAGTTGAAACTTAGTCAGAATGTTGTCTTGATGATATCTAGTCCATGTTGGAATATGGGTCATATCAGGTAAAAAATATAGATCACTAGGCCAAATGAAGGAAAGTATTGTTAACACTGTGGAGGTTGCATTCAGAATAATTGTCTTGATGCGTTTTGCATTGCAGTACATTGTATAATTAAGGTGAGCGATCCAGGGCCATCATGGCCCTCTTGTTATAGTGTTTATGCAGAGTATGTGCTGGATTTATTTTCCCTTTGCAACATATTTGCTAATTTAAAAAGATGTGTCATTTGTTTTATATGTAAACCAAACGTTTCACAACTTGCAGCAAAATGTTTGCTTTGCTTGCCTCATTCAATATGACTGTTTTCATCTACAATCTAATTATTAAATCTGTGATTTGATGTCTCTTAAGTCGAGGGTTTCATTAACCCCCCTCCCCCATACAACACACCTGCAGCAGACAACTTTAAAATCATCTACACAAACACAGAAAATCCTTGTACATGAACATATATATTGTGTTGAAAGTTATAAATTCAATGTAGAATTTTGGTTGATTTGGCAAGTTATAATATAAGCAAGTTTTTAAGTCTGTTAAGTCAAGAGGTAGATTCAGTTTAACTGAAATGTATGCTTGAAAGCTTGAAACTATCACAAAGAAAACAACAAATGATAGCAAGTTCAGTTGTACAAGCTCTCTAGGTCTTGAATGACTATTTTATAGTATTATTTTTTTTATATACGAGAGTTTAACTGTTACTTGTAGACAAGTTTATGCCTTCATGAGCCTTCTTGTTTTTATATGCATGACTTCTGTTTTTATAGTGTTATGTGCAATTTCGTTGTCGTAATTCTTTCAAAATATATTGAAATGTATGGCCCTTTTTTCTCGCCCACGATAGTGGAGTGAGACATAGAAGTCACTTTTCCGGCGACGGCGGCCGCTTTTACAAATAGCTATATCTCGGCAACCCCTGCTTGAATTGTTCTGAAACTTTGTTAGCTGTATTGTTTGGTCATGGGACATCTGTTTTCGTCAAAATTGTCAGGGTCAAGGTCATAATTGTGCAGAACTTGACCTTTGTTAGGTAACTTAACCTCAAAATTTAACCTTTCTTATATCTCAGCATCCACTGCTTGAATTTTTCTGAAACTTTGTCAGATGTATTGTTTGGTCATGGGACATCTGTCAACGTCAAAATGTTCAGAGTCAAGGTCATAATTGTGCAAAACTTGACCTTTGTTAGGTAAATTAACCTCAAAACTTAACCTTTCTTATTTCTCAGCGACCTCTGCTTGAATTTTTCTGAAACTTTGTCAGATGTATTGTTTGGTCATTTGGTCATGGGACATCTGTCAACGTCAACATTCTCAGGGTCAAGGTCATAATTGTGCAGGACTTGACCTTTGTTAGATAACTTAACCTTTCTTATATCTCAGCAACCCTTGCTAAAAAATATCTGAAACTTTGTCAGATGTATTGTTTGGTCATGGGACATCCGTGTCAACATCAAAGTTTTCAGGGTCGAGGTCATAATTGTGCAGAACTTGACCTTTGTTAGGTAACTTAACCTCAAAACTTAAACTTTATTATATCTCAGCAACCCCTGCTGGAATTTTTCTGAAACTTTGTCAGATGTATTGTTAGGTCATGGGACATCCGTCAATGTATTAAGATATATACACATGTAGCGAGTTTATTATTTATCATGACATGTTGATAACAATGCATTGACAGACACTTACTTTTTCACATTTTATCAACTTTACTTTCTTTTTGCATAGTGATACCATTTAATATCTGATTTTCTTAGAAGGGCGAGACACCCTCAGCCCGAGGTCTTGTTTTACTTAGAAATTCTGGTTAACGTTTTGCGTGCATCAACATTAATTTTAGACAAATTAATTGAAAATTAACACAAATCTCTGCTGGCACCCTTTAAGTTTAGTATCAATGTTACCTATATGTTTCAAACACAACTATGCAATCCTTAAATTAAAAAGCAGTGAAATAGTCGAACCCCCTGTCCTCCGACAGCTCTTGTTTTCCATTTGATTAAAAGTCGAAATTTAATAGACTGCCATAATAGGGGAAGCCTTTGTTTGACTATAACTTTCATTATTATGAAACCAAAAGGTTTCAGGTAAAGTAAGTAGTTCCCTTTGAGACCGGGTGAAAACATTACATCATGTTTAATTATTTTGTTTGATATTCTTGTTGTTTATGTTTCAATATCAAATTTTATTATTTTGTCATTACAACAATGTGCTTGTTATTATTAAATGGATATTTGTAGCCTTGCAAACAAAGTTTATGCTGAATACTGCATGATTTGGTTGGTTGGTCCGGAAGTTTGACATGAAAATCAGTACCATCGCCTCCTACACAACTAGCCCGTTATAAAAAAAAATGCCCAAAATGCCAAAACTGTTCAACTCGGCTGTACAAGAATCCCAAAATAATAATTAAAAAATATAATCGCATAAATGTTTCTTTAGTAGCCCTTTGAAGGGACCTCTACCAAGTTTGTTTAAATTATAGCCCTGTTGTCAAAAATGGCCCCAACCCGGAGGTAACTTGTTTTACATAGACTCGTATAGCCAAATAAAGCCCAGGCCTTTGATATTTGGTATGTAGCTTTATCTAGTGGACCTCTACCAATATTGTTCAAATCATCGCCGTGGGTTAAAAGATGGCCCTACCCCGGGGGTAACTTGTTTTACATATGCTCATATAGGGAAAGACTTTTAAATATTGTCTAAAAGTAGAAGGCCCAGGCCTTTGATATTTAGTATGTAGCTTCATCTAGTGGACCCTACCAAGATTGTTCAAATTATAGCCCTGGGGTCAAAAATGGCCCCACCCGGGTCACTTGTTTTACATATACTCGTATAGGTAAAAACTTTAAAAATCTTGTCTAAAAGTTTAATATTTGAAATCTAACTTTATCTAGTGGACTTCTATCAAGATTGGTTGAATTATTATAACCCTGGTGTCAAACATGGCTCCACCCTGGGGATCGCTTGTTTTACATAGACTTGTTAAGGTAAACACTCTAAACATATTATTTTCCATTTGCCATGACTGTTCTTTGCGTTGCCCTGCCCCTCTACTAAGACTTCAAATAATTTTGATAGGATGATAAACATTGCCACCAGGGTGTGTTGCTTGTTTTCCGTATATATGTATAGACAAAGAACAATGAAATTGTTTTCAGTCTGATTAAATCAGGTGAGCGATATGGGACCATCCTGGTCCTCTTGTTGAACTTTGCGTTTAGCTCAAAGTTAAAAAATTTTTTTACATTTCCGCAAAAGTAAAAGTGCTAGGATTTTCAAACTTCAGTCATAGTCCTATCTTATAATCTTCATGACACATTGTATGTGAGTGTTTCCTATTTTTGAGGTAAAAAAACATTTAATGAAAGTTTTTAAAAATATTAAATTGTTTTTGGGCTCACACATTTGGATTGTTTTTATGAATGTTGTGTACTTTTGGTAATTTGTCATGTTTACAATTGTGTATATCTCAATGTTAAAGTTTTGTTATTTTACTTTTTTTGTCTTTTACACTTGCACTGATAGTCAAAGAAGGGGACAGCGAGACATTTGATTACGAGTTTTTCTTCTTCAACAGTATTTCTTTCATACAACAGGATTGAATCCGATTTAAATAAATTCATTTTCAACAGGTATTTCATTCATACCATGGTGCAATGTGTTTCTTTGCTTTCTCGCAGCAGTTATTCCTTATACCCTTTTTTCCAAGTTAGTGGCTGCTTTTACACAGAGATCTTGCAGCACTTTGATGTATGATGCTACTGTTGAATGTTGTTGACAATAGGTTCACGCTGAGCAGAGATCACATTGATATAAGATGAATGATGCAACTATTGGATGTTGTTGACAATACCTTCACGCAGAGCAGAGATCACATTGATGTAAGATGAATGATGCAATTATTGGATGTTGGTGAGAATAGCTTAACGCTGAACAGTTAGTCATAATAATGGAGTGGAGTAAGTGTGTACGTTATACATCAAAGAAGGCTACATAACACAGCTTGAAATGCAGACAGTGAACACTGTATATCACTGAACGGGTTTTGAAATAATTAAAAAAAATATCTCTTCTATATCCCTTTTCTGATCTCATCTAACAGTTTTTATTTGTTTGGAACAAACAAATTTAGTAGCTGCAATTCTGAAGCCATACGTATTATGGAAAAGTTCCTAAATTTCATACGCGTGAAAGTATTACTCAATACTTGCTCTTACTTTTCAAATGTATCACGATTTTTGAAATAATGATATATTTATATCGTCTTTGTTTTCTTATGTGGTTCTTATATTCAAAGAGAATTACGAAATAAAATGAAACATTGTATTTTAAAACATGAACGCGGAGAGATTTATAAATCTCAATGAGTGAACTGCTACAGGGAGAACTATTTCCGATTTAAGCTCCAGATAAGGTATTTGAATTTTCAATCACGCATTGAAAATGTAGATAAAAACAGAATTGAAAATATTTTCATTGTGCCTTGTCCGCCATATAAATATAGTATAAAGAATTAAAAAAACAAATATGTGCGTCATAAAATGCATTTAAAATGAGAGTAACACATTTGCAGAGAAATCGTGATCGTCGAATTCTATTTATAAATACAACGGTATGGGGGAGGGTCTAAAGTGCGGACGCGATCTGCGGACAAATACATTATAGAGGGAAAATGCGGACAAATGCAATATAGAGGGAAAATGCGGACGCAATAGAATATAGAGCAAATCTGCGGACGCTATGATTTGTTGTAAAAAAAGTTTAATTAAAGATGGGCAAATGTGTATAATTTGTTACATATGATCATATCCGGGGTTTTCTTTGTAAATATATAATGTGTTTGATTGCTTTTATCAGTGATATAGATTAAACCAAAAATCGAGATCATGCTGAAATGGAATCTCTTTGTAAAGTGTATTAACGACTTTCCTCTTTATATCATATCTATAGATATCAATAAAGAGAATTGATGGATTGATTTTCCGACAAGTAAATGTCTTTTGACGCATCTGCAGCGGACGAAATTTGAAAACATTGCAAGAATAGAATAGGTTGCTAGTAACTAGCCATAGGTTTTGCTTCAATTATATCCTCTCCTTTACAATCGATTGAAGGGTCATGAGTTCTAGTTATTGTTGGGCCTCTTCATTTTCTACTTTGTAACTTTTGTAACTTTCTACAGTTTTCCATGTGCCATACTACGAGGCAAATGATCCATGCAACATTCTATTCTGTAGGGTACTTGGAAGGGGCAGAACAATTTAAATAACAAATAAACAATAAGTATATATATATATATATATACAACACTTTTAATCTTAATTTGTTTCTAGTAATTATATATATATACAACTATAATACTAATCTATAACAAATAAGTTAAATGTTTTTTTCTTGCTGTGTAAACAGTAAAAAGCAACATATATTGAAAACATTGTGGGAAAAAGAAAATTTGCTTATTTAAACAATTTCTTAATTCCCATAACCTTTCTTTACCGTCGTATAAACCAAATTTGTATTTGAAGGCTGTTATAAGTAAAAAACTTAAATGTTGCCAATTTAATCACATATCTTATCATTATAATAGCCAAATAATTAACAAAAGTTACAATTAAAGTCCGCATCTGTTGTCGAAATATCCACAGGTGCATTAACACAAGATTTGTGAAACCAATTTGTGCATATATCACATTGTACCATGACGGTATCGACACATCCCGGCAAGTTACAAATACATACATGTATATGATAGGTTTATTGGGAAAAGGGGTTACATTTATAATTTGTTTGGAATGACACTCGTACACAATGGTAATTAACAGTGTATGGTCACGCATCCTTAATTGATTTGGCAAGCTTAAACACCCTTTAAAGGAAACAGCGGCCAGCTTAGGTGTATACTGTAGAGTAAAATTCGGACGGCACAGGTATTGGTTTTCTCTGGAGCATTTAATCCTTTTATAATAAAAATGAATTCAAAAGCCTCTGAAGTCTGAAGCATGTTTCTTTTAAAGTGCTCATATAAATATTAGTACTTAGTGTCAGTACCGATTTACAAATAATTTTGTAGAAATGTTCCTAGGGTGACCCTCTATCAGATTCCTTCCAGCCAAGTTGATTGGTCGAAAAACATGGCCGCCAGCGGTCGGGGCTTTTTTGCCTAATATGGCTATAGTAAAAACTTGAAAAATCTTCTTCTCCGAAAGTTTTTGGCCAATTTTCAATTCTTTTTGTAGAAATGTTCATTTGGAGACCATCTATCAGATTCCTTCAAGCCTTGTTGATTGGTCGAAAAACATGGCCGCCAGGGGGGCAGGGCTATTTGGCCTTATATGGCTATAGTGAAAACTTGAAAAATCTCTTGTTAAGCAGGAAGCTTTTGAGTAAGATTTTAGAAAACCCTTGGTCAATTGTGATTTTTTTTGTAATAAAAATTGGTAAATACTTAGATGAGTGAGTCGGGCCCATAATGGTTATCCATTTGTTTTACATGTCTTTTGAAACTTGGAAATTAAATATAATATTCACATGTATGTCTCATGATTTATTTTTATAGACAACTACAATGGCATTTAATTTTAACGGATGCGTCATTTATTCTTTTATCCGAAGTTGTAATATTTCTAAACAATGCATAGTTTATAAATCACACATCTATGCAAAGGCAAATGTTTGAACAGTTTTACGTACCCAAACAAATTCAGTGCCTTCAGCGCTTTGATTGAACTTGTAGACATCATATTGACGTATGTGTTGTTTAAGCGGATTCTTCAGTATATAGTGACCTATTTATTGTGATGTATAAGCGTATTCATTTGTTTTAAGGGCAATGTTCATTTCCGGTTAATCTATCCACGAGCCACACACGTACAAACAATTTCTTCTGGGAGCATGGTAGCCTATACTCAATTGATAGCTAGAATAACGACTTGATGTTGGACAGAGCGGACGCTGTAGTTTGCAAGATGGGTGTTTTACACAATGACAAACATTTCCTTTGATTTAGGGAGTAAAATGTAATTTAATTATTCTACTTTATTCTTCGAAAGACTTGAAGTAAAACTCAGCATATCAGAGGATCGGTTCACGATGTCAGAACATAATGAGGGTAGAAAGAAATTAGAAAGATCCGAGAATATCTTTTTAATCGGTTAGAACAAAGAAACTTCGCAGCGCCAAAAGGTCGGTTATTTGATGATGAATGCGCTTACTCAGTACGTACTAAATAGGTCAACCTTAAATGTCGGATTTGATAAAGCTCATGGATTAAAGTGCTGCAGGAATTTTCGGTAAATTTCAATAAGTACCTGGTCAGAGTGCTTCATAGTTTTTCCAAAAGTGTCGTATTCTTCAATCTCATTCATATTTATAAGAAGTCAAGTAAAACCTGTCTGTCTCATGATATACAGTAATACAGTATAATCGGTTTCAATTCATATTAAAGCCATCTTGAGGCAAGTTACATGTGAAATAGTCCGTCAAAAAAAGACATCGCGTATGCTCATTCTTCATTTTGTTATTATTCTGCAGAAACCGAAAATCTTAACTTATTTGGACTACATGTGAAATAGAACCTGATATTCCAACATATTTGTTTAAGTTAATAATTACACCCTTAATTCTCACTGCTTCAATATTTATTTATTTTACACAATCGTAGCATACGACAGTTGCTGTGGTCATTGACGAAACAACTATTATTTGTGTTATCAAGTAGCGCCCTGTTCCCACAGTGTTTCAATCGGTCAATACCTCATGTACTGTGATCAGTTCGTTGTCATAATTATTTTAGAAATACAGTGTATTATACATTTTGTCCTTACCATCTGCACAATTGCCAAAGTCTCCACTTGACCTCTGGCAATATCCGCTCCCAGGACAAGATCCATTTCACCAATTCAACTCCTGCTTTAATAGCTGCTTCTTTTTGTCTGCAAATATACAAATAAAATGATTTATAATTATAATTTAGTTGACTGTGACGTCAAATAAATATTGATGTAGCAAGATGACAAATAGTAATAATTTTTAAAAGATGTCATTTTACGATTACGTAATTGAGTGGACACTAATAATTAAATCCAATATATTTTATTGATTTGATAGCTTCTATGAGATCAGTTTTTGTGACCACTTGGTGATAGAATTGACAGCCAGTCGGATTCGTATTAAACATTAAAATAAATAGTCCCTGCAAGCAAAAATAGATATAATTCTCCTGTTGAAAACCGATACAGCATTGTATTATTGATTTACTTTAGATTATTTCAATTACATTATCAATGCTTTAATTATTATTACCATGAAAACTACATGTACTAGGATTATCTACATGTTTCTAGATTATATATATTCAACAGCGTGCTGATTAGCTGTGCGTCGGCATTCCTATTCAATAGTCACTCGGTCGCAAATGTGACTACTGCATTCCAAACTCTAGGCCCCACGTTACATGACAAAATAAATACTCACCTTCCAGCTTCTGTCAAACTGATTTCATCCGAGAAGCGATTTCTCCTATTTTTGATGACACGCTCTCCTCTTTTAATATTGAAAACGAAGTCATATTTGTCACTCGTCTACGACGATCTCGGCCAATTTGGTTTTCACCCACCGCTTGTCCCGATGGAGTCCCACTCGGGCATGATTTGGGTGACGCGATAGCATTTTGTATAAACATCGCCACATACAGCTACCGTCAGCAAGGTATCTTCATCGTCGTCAACGATGCTGTCTGTGTCATAGTTATTTTGTATGAGATCCATGTCTCCGATCGTTAAATTAAATACTATTCTCACCGGCCTGCATCACCGCAACGCTAAACGATCTTAAGTAAGTGTAAATATATGACAAACGTATAATGATCATTAGGTCTGGCTGTTCACATGGTGATTCGCATCCCACTTACGGCAGTTTACGACATTCAGTTTGTGACATTATCGTACTGGGGCAGGTACGTTTATGTAAACACAGGGTACAACTATGCTGAGAAGATACAGGTCTGGTACACGTGTGTATACATATATGTACCTCGGGTGGTACCTGATACGACAACGACCCGTTCAGGTTTACTCTTCAGCCGATCAAGTCACGTTTTCAGAAATGTACACTTATGTTTAAATGAATAGTTTGTTGGTTGTAGTGAGGAGGATGATAGAATAAGGCCACTCGCGGCAAACTGATAGATTATTAAAGTGTTTAATGTATGTTTTGGTACAGTTATAAGAGTATAACACGAAATTGCCTAATTACTCGGCAAATAATGCCCAAAGGGCATTATGTCAGCTGTGTAATTTGGCAAGTTCGTGTTATACTCTTATAACTGTACCAAAACATACACTAAACCCTTAAAATTACAGTTCAAGAAAAAATCTGCTATTTTTCATCGAAAGAATTGTTTGAAAAGCGACATATAAATTGAAAATTGGGATCTCTTACCATAAGCACCATTTGTTGAAATTGTTTCCCTTTTCGATAATATCTGTTCTTGCTGATGCGTGTGTTATCGTATGCACGACCTGGTCCTCTTATTATTATGCAAAAGTATTCGATCTTTTTTGTAAGATTATTGATACATACCTGATTGACAGTCTGCTTCGTAGTTTTCATTCAATGTCGAATCCATTGAAATGCACTTTACTGTATGAACAGAGGTCTTTGTTGTTGACTTTGTTGACTGTTGTTGTCTTCTTTTTCGATTTTTCTTATTCCTGCTCAAACCAACAGGAAGAGACCCAGCAGAGGGTATTCGTTCGGACAGGAAAGACTTAGTTGTCGCCAACATTTGATTGACCTCCTTTAACGTCTCTATTTCGTCAATACAGTAAATAGCATTTTGGATCGCATTGACATTAAGCCAGACACTGTTTCCTTATATTATTTACAGACTGTCTGTACTTTTTCCTGCATTGGAAGACCATGTTCTTCTTTACAGTCTGTGCGTATTTGTGTGTCACCAAGCATGCCTGTCCATTATACTCCCCGTTTAATGAATCCCAGCTGTAATTATGGTATTCAACGAGTATTGATAGTAGGTGCTTGCACGGCCAATGGCTTTTACAGAAATCTTTACATGAACAAAACGGCTTCATATTCACGAGAGAAATCTCGTGTAAAATATCAGAGTCTGTACTTTTTGACCGTGCAGTTATCTTTGTTTGAAAACACAATATTTTATTTTGGAATTTTTTCTATTGCAGGGATCATTCTAGGTTAAAGCCTGTTCACATGAAACGCAGGGATATTTTCCGAGTAGGCCTTTGCCTCATTTCTCGACTTAAGGTTCATTTCCTTGCATCTGAAAATAGCGACTTTTGTATTCATAGCTGAAATATAATTACGCAAGTATTCTGTTTTAAATTACTTACTGTAGCATTAAAACACAGGAATATTTAAAACAGCGGACATTAATTTTGGACGTGTAATTACTTTATCACTTGCCTCAGTCATGCAGAATATCCTTCCCCATGTGCAATGGAATTATTGAAGACATACCTAGTTTCACAAACACAGTCCATTTTCTGTAAATATCTCATCCATTTTCTACAATAACCAAATTTGAGCAACATAAGCTATGACTTTAATCAATCACTGGAAAAATACAACCTTACAGGCAGACGACACGCTAACTAATGAGAATTATTGCCAGCAGACTGATTCCATTGTGTTCAAATACGCCCAGATTTAGGAGCTGGTTAATGTGTTATAGTACTGGTTCGTATATGAGCTGCGTCTAGCGAATTTGGGTTTCAATGAATCTCCGTAACGGGCTCGCATATGGTAAATTATCGAAAACATAATAAGCCTGGAGTTCTGTTTGTTGTCAACAGATATATCCTGGGTCAAATAACATGTAGACGGACATTGAATCATTAATGCACACGCAAATGAAAGTGCAGTAACTGTTTAAAGCGGCACATATGTAAACAATACAATTATAGTGGCTTTTTTGTATTCACATACGGACACTCAGACAAAGGGAATGACTAACAATATCTTGTCAAGCCACCTGTGATAATAAATTAAAATTTACTAATGTTTATAATACCTGATTTCCATGGACTTGCAATATTCTTCGACCATAACTTAAATTACGTTCAGTCAACTGCCGCCGAAACCATATTTCTTCAAAAAGTTTTACCTTGTATTCTGACAACCATCTTTTCTCAAACCATCCTTGTAAAGACTTATTCTGCAGATATATGGGTTGCTTTTTAAGGTCTCTAACCATATCAGCATATTCTTCCTCGCTCTGAGCCATTGATATTACATTAAGTCTGCATTCGATAAAAATACACATTGAATCTTAATATTAACAAAATACAAACTTAATCTCTGTGAATGCAACACAATATGTTCCTAAAAACGTGCACTAGCATTTCATTATCATAAATGATATAGCATCCTGGAAACAATCATAATGACACGTAGACACATGTGTTATTTCCCCGAAACATGTTACCTTTGTATTACATCAACATAAACATTCAACGATTTAACTTGGAGAGTTTTCAAAGCACTTCTCAATCACCATTTTCAATTCTTTATATTATAATTATGGCATAAATCCCCGAT
Source organism: Serripes groenlandicus (assembly GCA_031761405.1). Taxonomy (NCBI): domain Eukaryota; kingdom Metazoa; phylum Mollusca; class Bivalvia; order Cardiida; family Cardiidae; genus Serripes; species Serripes groenlandicus. Next base: position 137,177 of record JASEVX010000201.1, on the reverse strand, counting down.
AAAATAAGATACATCTGTCAAAAGAGTACAAATGAAAACTGAAGATTCTTGTTGAAATGAAATACAAAACGCCAAGACAACAAAGTTATATGCAATTCAAAAAGCGTGTAGCCCTTCATAACTAGCATTGTCACAACACATGATAATTGTTACGAAAGAAAGCAAAATGTATATCAGAAGTATATGCTTATCAGAGTATTTTATTGCATTTTAATTTGCAACTGCGTTTGTTCTGCACAGTGAACTTGAATAAATAATGAAGCAGGAGTTAAGGGATGCATCTCCAAATGAGAAATGAAATTCAATATGACTGAACATTTAATTTATACTTTTTTAGCTCACCAGAGCATAAAGTGCTCAAGATGAGTTTTTGTGATAGCCTTTTGTCCGTCGTCAACATTTGCTTGTTAACACTATAGTGGCAACCTTTTGCATCCAATCTTCATGAAAGTTTATCAGAACATACATCTACCCTAGGCCAAGTTCGAACCTGGGTTATGTTGGGTCAAAAACTAGGTCACTAGGTCAAATTTAAGGAAAATCTTGTTAATACTCTTTTGTTTTGAGTATGTTGAACCTTTGTCAGAATGTTTGTCTTAGTGATACCTAGGCCAAGTTCGAATATGGGTCATGTCCGGTCAAAAACTAGGTCACTAGGCCAAATTTAAGAAAAATCTTGTTAACACTCCTATATCAGAATATTTGCCTAAGTAATATCTAGGCCAAGTTCGAATATGAGTCATGTCAGGTAAAAAACTAGGTCACTAGGCCAAATTTAAGGGAAATCTTGTTAACATTCTGGAAGCCACATGTTTGGCTTGAGCATGTTGAAACTTTGTCAGAATATTTGTCTTGACAAATTTAAGGGAAATCTTGTTAACATTCTGGAAGTCACATGTTTGGCTTGAGCATGTTGAAACTTTGTCAGAATATTTGTCTTGATGATATCTAGGGTTCGAACATGGGTCAGGTCAACAACTAAGTCACTAGGCCAAATTGTAGAACAATCTAGTTAACACTATGGAGATTTTGTCAGAAAGTTTGTCTTGGTGATATTGCCATTGGCGCTGAAAGAGTTGTGTCTTAAATAGCCCATTCTCAGGTGAGCGATTCCAGGGCCTCATGGCCCTCTTGTTTAAATAAAGCAATTATGAAATAGAGGATCTTAGAAGCAGAAATATGGGAAAGGTCTACAAATGATAGTAAAAGGATTGGTAAGAAATTGTTCATTATGCTTACTTTGTCTACTTCAAACTAGGATTTAGAGCCATGCTAGCTCAGTCGATAACGATGAAAGTTATGAATCCAGGGGATGTGAGTTCATCAATATGAAATAAATCTTCAAATACCTCATACCTATTTACTCTATTATATCATTGATACAAAATAATTACAAATGAATAAACTTGTTATTCAAACTATCGTTTAATTTATTTTTTCTAAGTCTCAAAATGAGACACATGAAATTAACAATATCATTTACAAATTAAATACACATAATGTCACGTGAGGGAGAGAGAACATTCCATATTATCAGATGTTATATATCTTAAGAAAGGTGATTTTTCACCTTTTTCTTGGGGATAAATTGCATTGCAAATTTTGTGTAGATATTCGCTGATAAAGATTATTAAAACCATCAATTATAGAGATTATTCAACTTATTTTTTCAAAGATAAGAAAATAATTCACGAGCCTGTTGTGATCGAGTCGGCTTGCTGGGTATGTGGAGGAAAGTCGTCCTACAAAGAAAGACATAAAATATGGTCTGTGTTCATGATGTTGTTTTCCTGCATCGGTTGTCAAATAAATGACACATGATAATAAGAAGAACCGAAATTCTAGATTATTTAAACTAGAGAGGGAAGTAAATAAAACCTTTATATGGGAAGATGACCTGCATGAAATTGCACCATATTGTCAAAGCTAGAACAGTGTAAAACAATCGAAAAATAAGAGTGGCACGATTGAACGTTCGACAACGGAAATGGGTCGCATGTGAAACATTTGACAATTGTGTGAAATATAAACGAATTATGAGACTATGCAAACTCGGATGACATTCTGACGGATCCTATCGATATTTTGCCGACCTATTCAATCATATTGACCTTAAGTGTTGTGTAAGCGGATTCTTAGTATATAGTGACCTACTTCATGTGATGTATAAGCGTATTTATTTGTTTTAAGGGCAATGTTCATTTCCGGTTAATCATTTGCACGAACCAGACATACACAAACTTGTTCCGGGAGCATGATACTATCAAACAAAAGCCCTGTAGTCGATATAACGATGAAATAATGACAGATGTCGGACAAAGTTGATGCTTTAGTTTGCTAGATATGTGTGTGACACTAAAATGTTCATTTCCGGTTAATCATTTGCACGAACCAGACATACACAAACTTGTTCCGGGAGCATATCAAACACAAGCCCTGTAGTCGATATAACGATGAAATAATGACAGATGTCGGACAAAGTTGATGCTTTAGTTTGCTAGATATGTGTGTGACACTAAAAAAACACTTTCCTTTGATTTTGGAGGAAATTGTAATTTTATTCTTCGAAAGATTTGTTAAACCTAGCATATATAAAGGGTCATTACGATCAGCTCACGTCGTCAGAATGAAATAGAGGGTATAATGAAATATGAAAGAGTCCGAGAATTGCTATGTAAAACAAAATGGTTAGAACAAAGAAACTTCACCGCGCCGAAAGGTCGGTTATTTGATGATGAATGCGCTTACACAGTACGTACTAAATAGGTCAACTTTAAATGGCAGATTTACAAATATTACCTTAGACGGTCGGGAATCAAGACATGTGCAACGGTTAGGCTATCCTCATCAATATTATTAATGTTATGTGATAAATTCTCAAGAACAACAATCCGAGTTAATGATTTTGTTCTAGTTGTAATATCGAGTCCTTCTAAGGTCACTCATTTTTTTGTTGATGAATGCGCTTATACTGAACGTTCAATGTGAGTCAATTTAACTTGGAATATTGCGTCGTTTTAACTTGTCCAACCATTACCAATAGTTGTAAAAATCTCATTAAAATGCAACTACAGGTTTTGTCGTACTTTTAAACAATTACGTATTGTAACGCGAAACATTAAAAGAAATAGTTCTCAAATTCAGAAGTTTTCTAGGTAAAAGTTACGTATCGGGCGGATTCGGCCTAATCATATTCGGCCTACCTTTTTTTTTGTAAGAGATATAGTTGTTCACACATTATAACTGTTAGAATAATTAAGAGAGTTCGAAGGTTGTTAATGATTGATTATGTAATATGTTTGATTTAGTAATTTTATTGATTACAAACAACGTAAATTTAATTGAAATGTATATTTGTAACACAACGTAAATTCAATTAAAATGTATATTTGTAACAATGTAAATTCAATTAAAATGTATGCATGTAATTACGATAGTTCAAACATTGTCCTTTAGATCTAGTTTAAAATGAATGATTATATTTTGAAAAGAAATACTGTAGGAAATGTTAAAATTGCAGATAATCTCTCCATTGCTTATAATATATCATATTGCAAATCGTCATTTTATGTGGAAAAAAGTATGAATGAATTTGAGGGCATGTCTCCTTTTTAGTTTGAGAAATGTAAGTTATTTCCTATATATTAACTTTGTCCATAAGTTTCAATGAATAATGATATTTTGTGAAGAAATATTGCAGGAAAGGTTAAAATAGCCGATACTCTCTCTATTTCACCCGGCCGGGTAGCTCAATTGGTAGCGTATCTGACTCGTGATCTGGAGGTCACGGGTTCGATACCCGGTTACGGCGACATTCTTTCGGGCGATGTTTTCCATTGCCTCTCACCTCTGATATATGTGAGAAAGTAGTCAGTGGCTTCGAAAGAATGTTGTGTAAGTACTGGTGTGGGAAAGCCAGGAAAAACATGGGTAGGTGCACTGACCGCCGTGATATGACCAAAGCTGTTGAAAGCGGCGTTAAACTCCAAACAAACAAATCCATCGCCTCTCACCTCTGATCTATGTGAGAAAGTAGTCAGTGGCTTCGAAAGAATATTGTGTAAGTACTGGTGTGGGAAATCCAGGAAAACATGGGTATGTGCACTGACCGCCGTGATATGACCAAAGCTGTTGAAAGCGGCGTTAAACTCCAAACAAACAAACAAACTCTTATTTCTTTATAAAATGTCATATATATAAACTATCCGTGGCTACGAGTTCATCCTTTTCTTACAATGTTTTTGATGGGTCAATATTTCATACATATATATCAAAGACCTAATAACACATGTGTTATTAGGTCTTTGTATTTATTAACATTGTCCGTAAATTTCATTGAATATTGATCAATTTGTGAAGAAATATTGCGGGAAAGGTTTAAATACCGTGGCTTGGCTACGAGCTTTCATCTTTTTCTTACAATGTTTTTGATGGGTAAATATTTCATATAAATATATTAAAATTGTCCGTAAGTTTCATTGGATATTAATTTGTGAAGAAATATTGCAGGAAAGGTTTAAACAGCCGATACTCTCTCCATTTCTTTATAAAATGTCATATATATGTATATAAACAGTTGGACCGATCCATTGAGACATGCTGGGACCAGTACACGGAGGGTACGATGATAACTTCCGATTTTCTAACCATTGTCAGCGGTATTTACGGAGTGAGAATGTAAAAAATGCATTGTTATGTTTTGTTATATAAATCTGAATAAATAATATATTAGTAGTAAGGTCAGCGGTTTCCTTGTAAACACGTTTGACCTAGTTAACTGACCTAGTTACTATTTATAGTAACTCATTTGCATATAAGGATTTACACAAGAGAGGGCGCCATTTTCTTTACCTAGTCACTTTTATATGACGTCTGCGCATGTGTGGCGGCCATCTTTTGAATGACCTCATAGGATCAAATTTTAAACAACGAATCTATTTCAAGAACGCTTTAACAATGGAGCAAGTATTCAGTAGCACCCTTCAGGCGAGACCACCAACGATTTGTCTCCAGCCTTCTACTAACATTTTCTAGCGGGTATATTGTTGGAACCCTCGAAAATAATGGCGGAGAAATTCTACAGAACCTTTTGCTATGGATAAAACGAGGAAGGAACATATTTTAACCGAATATTATTTCAACAATAAAAATCCTGCTAGTTATTCAGGAGCCGCTAAACTTTACAAAGTTTTGGAAAAGAAATACCCCAATACGTTAAGTTGATATTTCATTAGAAAATGGCTAAATAACCAAGATTCATATGCTTTACAAAAGCAAGTAAAGCATAAATACAGAAGACCTCGTGTGCAGGTTGCTGGCTTAAACGATCAGGCTGATATTGATTTGATGTCCGTGGAAAATATTTCAAAATGGAATGATGGTGTGAAGTTCTTACTAACTGTGATGGATATTTTTTCACGATATCTATATGTACAACCATTAAAAAACAAAAAATCACAAACAGTACTAAATGCAATAAAAGACATTTTAAAAGATACACATTTTACGAAAATAAGATCTGATAAAGGATCAGAATTTATAAATCATGAATTCAAAAAGTTTATGAAGGAAAAGAGGGTTTATTTATTTACAACACAAAACCCTCCAAAAGCTAATTACGTTGAAAGAGTTCAACGTACATTACGAAATATGATGTTTAGAATGATGAAACATCAGAAGAATTACAGATACATTGACGCTCTTCAAAACTTGGTTAAAAGCTATAACACAAGCGTTCATCGTAGCTTAAATGGACTAAGTCCGAGTGAAATCACTAATTAAAACGAAGCAAATATATGGGCTTATTTATATCTACAACCAAAGAAGATGAAGAAAACGCGCTTAAGTTTTAAATTTAAACTAGGTGATTTAGTTCGTCTAAGTTATTTAAAAAATCTATTTAGACGCACGTATCAACAACAATACACCTCTGAAGTATTTAAAATAACAAACAGAATTTTTAAACAAGGAGTACCATTATATAAAATTAATGACTTGAAAAATGAACCAATCAAGGGATATACAGATGAACATGAAATGATTAAGGTCAATAAAAACGAGGACAGTTTATGGTTTATTGAGAAAATTCTAAAAAAAAGAAAAATAAGAAAAAAAATCCAGTATTTTGTACAATGGGAAGGATTTCCGAAATCATTTAACAGTTGGATAGATGAGAATCAAATAGAAGAAAAAAATGACTGAACGCTATGTGTTTATTCAAGACAACGACAGCATCGACATTTTTAAAGACAATATACCGTGCAAGTTTAAAGTACAATTAAATATCCCATCGAATTTTGAAGGGTATTGGAAAGTGGCTTTATGTGAAATTAGTTTACAAAGAAACAGAAAAATCAAAAGAAAGAAATCGGATAATACTTTATTCATTTATTCAAATATATCCAAAGAAAGTATTGTGAAAAGTGGCGAGCATGCTCTCCTTAGAAGAATTAATCAAAGTGCTTCATTTGAATGGCAATACATATTTGACAATCCATTTTATCTACCACTTAAAAGATCTGAATTTCAAGAAATAGAATTTATTATAAAAACGAGTGATGATGAATTGGCTTCATTCTTAGCTTCACCAGTATTCCTAACGTTGCATTTCAAGCGTTATCCATTTTTTTCGAGTTATGAGTCAATTTAATTTATATATTCCTGATCCACAAAAATGGATCAGTTTTTTTAAAAACAAGAACCAAGTAGAAAGAGGAACTGCTTTACCTACTGATACAGATTCCGGTGATTGTAACGTATCTGTTAAATCAGTATCGCCTGCAGAACAAACCGTGAACCAAGCTAAAAGTGAACTGAAAAGAGATGGTATAATTATAAAAGAAACTAATAACATTGGCCATAAAGGAATTAATCGTCGAAGGAGAAGTCACAAGCTTAAAAAGAAAACAACACAAACGAAACGTAATACGGCGGATTCAAAGAGAAAACCGAAACGAAATTCGAAAAAAAGAAGACAAGTGAATACAAAAATCAGACAGAAAAAACTAAGACAGCACCTTTCAATTTTTTTAGCAACTAATATGGCTTATTTCTCTCGAGATAGTTTTTCCGAAGGCATACCTGATAACTTACTTCTGTTTGATTTACCTTCAACGCAAGTAGCTGTAAACGAGATTTATTATCAAGAGATTCGACCCTTATCACAGGTGTCAGATGACACACCTATTGAGTTTCAAATTAGTGGACAAAATTCTATGGATTATCTTGACTTGGAAGGAACACAGTTATATGTAAAACTAAAAGTTACAAATCCAGATGGAAGTGATATAACGAGTGCTAAAGTGGGGCCTGTGAATTTGTTACTACAATCTTTATTTTCAGCGTCAGATGTATCATTACAAAACAAAGTTGTTATGACATGTAATTATAATCCATATCGTGCAATGATTCATACGCTCCTTAATTATGGACAAGAAGCTATTTCATCTCATTTAACATCACAGTTATTTATTAAAGACGATACTGATTTTCCTGACGATTGTGATGCCGAAAGTAAAAATAACGGTTTATTTTTAAGAGCCAAGTTTATTGCTGAATCTAAAACAATTGATCTTCAAGGACCCATCTATCATAGTTTATTTTCTACAAAGAGATACTTATTGAATCAAGTAGATGTTAAGTTAAAATTATATCGCAGCTCTCCGGCATTTTGTCTTTCATCCGGCGACGTTACTCCAAACTATAAAATACAAATTTTAGATATATACTTACTTGCGAAAAAAATAAGAGTCAATTCAGCGCTTGTCATTGCTCATTCTGAGATGTTAAAAACCACTACAGCTAAATATCCATTCGAGAGAGTTGAGTGTCGATCGCAAAGTCTTGCAGCTGGAAGTACAATGTTTACATGGGATAATATGTTTCAAGGACATCGACCGAATCGAGTGGTTGTTGCGTTCGTGAAATCAAATGCATTATCAGGATCATATTCAGCGAATCCATTTTATTTCATGAACTGTAATATTCAAAGTATATGTTTAGATGGGGTTCCTGTGTGGGGAAATCCTTTAAAGTTAAATTTTGATAAGTCGGAAGGTGAAACGTTTATTAGAGCTTACACTAATATGTTTCTTATGAATGAAACATGGCGGAAAAACACCGGAATTGATATGAACAGAGCAGATTTTACTAACACATCAACATTATTTGCGTTTCAGATAGAACCAAATTTTCAGATAATCCAACATTTTTATCGCTTATTAAGTCTGGACATGTACGATTAGACGTTCAGTTTAAAACAGCACTTACTGATACAGTAAGTTGTATTGTTTACAGTGAATCGCCATCATTATTTGAAATAAATTCTCAAAGAGACGTCATAACAATATGAACACAGCACAGCTTCAATGCTGCATAAACTGCAGTTCTTTACTGAGAAATCATATAATTGGGGTTTTCGCTTCAGACGAACTCCCTGATGAAATAAATAGTTATACTGGATTTATTGCAAATACAGACGATAGTAGAGGACTTGGTTTACATTGGATAGCTTGGTACTTCCCATCTCAAAATACAGTTGGAAGTGTTTGATTCCGCAGGAATACAAAAGGATATATATAATAAAGAGTTTTCAAAATACGTTTCTAAATTTTCTAAAGTTGATTTGAATTATAAACGACTACAAAGTGTAAGCAGTGATTTATGTGGAATGTATTGTTTATTTTTCTTATTAAATAGATTGAACGGCGTGTCTTTTTCAAATATTATAAACATGTTCTCAAAAAATACAAATTACAATGACACATTTGTTTATAACTCTATTGTAAATACTTTTCCTGAATGTTTATATAATTATTGTAAATATATGCAAAAAAGTGTGCCATTAAAAATGTATTTATAAAACGAATTTTATTTAGTTGTTTGTTAACCCCCATTTCATTAAACATTTAGAACTGATAGGATATACACTATGACGGACGCACTTATTAAGTTCGAATGTCCTGCAACATGTATTGTGGCAGGAGCAAGTTCAAGTGGAAAATCAACTTTTATATTTAAATTGTTAAAGCAGGCTCATTATATGTTTTAAGAAATTCCTAAGAAAATCATATACTGTTATTCTACTTATCAGACTTTATATGATGATATGAAACGTGAAGTGAAAAGTATAGAATTTTTACAAGGACTCCCCACAGAAGATGATATGCGTGTTTGGACATATGAAGCCGGTTTTAAATTATTGATATTAGATGATTTAGCTGAAAAAGCATCTCAAAGTGTTGATATTGCAAACTTATTTACAATTTTTAGTCATCATAAGCAGATAAGCGTATTTTTTATTGTTCAAAATGTCTATACAGGGGGAAAGTACTTTAGAACTATCAGTTTAAATTCACATTACTTTGTGTTGTTTAATAATCAAAGAGATCAACTTCAAATTCAAACACTTGCAAAACAAATGTTTCCTGGAGAAGTCAAATATTTCATGGACGCGTATAAAAAAGCTACAGAGAAGAAATATAGTTACTTACTTATAGACATTAGTCCACAAAGCAACCCTATCTACAGACTTCGTACAGATATATTTGTCAACTATCCTACGGTGTTTCGACCAATACAGGAGAAGCTGAACTATGAGTGAAAAATTAAAAAAATAAAAACATTTTCTAAAATATCTACTAAACACAGATGAAAAGCAACAAAAAGGACTTTTCAAAACTTTAACGAATAGTCAGATGGATGTTATTATAGAAATAATATATAATGTTCTAAGTGGAAATTTACAGTTTTCTCAATCTGATAAAAAATAAAGTAAAAAAGATATCTCGTAGAAAAAGAAAAGCGTTGTTGTTAAAATATTTCAAGAAAGTTATTTTAATTTTAAAACCGTGCGAGAAATGGATGAAGAATTAATACTTTAATATACAAATTAAAAACAAAATAAGACGTTATCGTAGTGTCATTCGACGAGTGATTTCAAAGGGTCTATCACGCTCAACGAGAAGAAAATTGATGAAACATTTAAGTAAATTAATAGTTTTAATTAAACTTTGTCAAATATGGCTCAAGAATTAGTGCTTCTTCCTAAGAAAAAATATGATATTTTACTAACACAGTCAAACGATGAACAAGCTTCTTTGAATACAACCCCTAGAAAAGCACAGCTTGAAGAAAAACCATCATATGAAAATATACAGAAATCATCAAAACATCATGGAAAAGAATTGTCTGATAAGATGAATCATAGTTCATTGCAACAATCGGATAACGTGGGAAGTCTGAATAATAAAATCATATATGCAAAACGAAAGAATACCATGTTTGAGAAGACAATACCAATTGTTAAGACAAAACAAAGACCATTGAAAAGAAAATGGATTGTGTATGATATATAATATTTTTGCGCGCAAATTTTAAAAATGAACGACAATGCGAAGGTATAAAAATGATTGTTTTCTTATAATTATGCTCCATTTTGGAAACAACTAGCAATCATGTCGGACGAACATTTTATTGATTCATTGATTGAAAAATATCCTGACGACAGTAAAGAATTAAAAGAAGAAATTCGGATATTAAAAAGAAAACTTCATGATGATAGTATTGAAGAATATACCAGAAATAAAGATTTAAAAACTGGATATAAATGTGATATTTGTTTGAAACAATGTGCTTGGAAAAAAACATTAACGAGACATGTTTTATCTCATAGTGCATTTTTCAAGTGTACTTTTTGCGAAAGAAAATTTAAAAGAAAAGATTTTTTGAAAAAACATGAATCTAGAGATCATTTTCAAACCGGAGGAAGAACTACATCTATTTCTCACAATGAATCTATACAACCTTTGAATGAAAACAATCAAGGCAATGAAGATTCATCATCATCTACCAATACTGTTGATGTGTCTAAAGACTCAAGAAACCATGCAATGAACTATCCAGTGGATCATAATTATTCTACACCGATTTCTGTTGATTCGAATATTTCCGAAACATCCGCATCTCTCAACACTGAAACAACGTCAAGAGATTCTGAAACAAATCAAACGACGGAACATGATTATGCAAGACCAGCGTTAAATCTATCGAACGGTGTTTTAAATCACCATAATTATTCAATTAACACCGCTCTAAATCGATCGATCCAGGACTTTGAAATTCTACCAAATACAAATGAACAATATGACATGTTGGTTTTTTTTGCAAATGTGAAAACAGAAGTTCGAAATATTTTACATGATCAAATGAGAAACAATGGAATAAAGTGGTATTTGTCTATACAAGTAGAACTTGAGAAAGACTCAGATAAGGAAAAAACAACAAAACCTCATTTTAGAAGTAGAACATATGTTTCATTAAATATTAACACTTTTGATGAACAGGAGTTAAATGAAAGTTTTCAAAAAATGTTTGAAAGTTTTGAAAAATACATAAGAGATAGTTCGGCATGGGTGTTGCAAGAAGTTATTCATTTAACTGTTCATACTGTTATTTATTCTCGATTGACTGGATCGAGTTCTATTGAATTACCTAAAGATTTAAGACATGTACGAAGTGTTTTGAACATAAGAAATATAGACCAAAAGTGCTTTCTCTGGAGTTGTTTAGCTTCCATACATGCCTTAGAATCATCTATAGCAAGCGACTACGTATCTTTTGAAAATGAATTAGACATGAAAGGTATCACATATCCAGTTTCGATTAATCAAATCAATACCTTTGAAAAACAAAACCCTTCTATATCAGTAAATGTATTTACATACGAAGAGTCTGACATTTTACCATTAAGAATAACAAAGCAAAAAGTAAGACAATATCACATAAATTTATTGCTTATACAATAAGAACAAAATTCACATTATTGTCTTATTAAAAACATCAATAACTTTTTGAGTTTTAAAAGAAAATGTAAGTCTAGATTGTACTATTGTCAGTACTGCTTGCATGGATTTGTTAGAGAAGAATTATTGGAAGAGCATATCCTTTATTGTCAAAAACACGGAGAACAGAAAGTAATTCTACCTTCAAATAAGGATTGTTTTCTAGAATTTAAAGATTATGAAAAGACACTACGTGTGCCATATGTCATATATGCGGATTTTGAAACTTTAAACAAACCTATCGATGAAATTTCAAATAATTCTACAACACTCACTAATTTATTAGAACCTTGTGCTTTTTGTTATACAATAGTATCTACAAATCCAGATTTTACTAAAGAATCAGTTGCTTATACAGGTCCTGATGCTCCTAAAAAACTGCTAGAGTGTCTTTTCAAAGAAAGTCATGAAATTGAACAACATCTACAAAGTATTAAACCATTGAATTTAACAAATAATGAAGAAATTATGTTTCTTCTTAAAGCTAATAAATGTAGTTTATGTCAAAAGATATTTTTAGATAAAGAAAAAAGAGCAAGACATCATGATCATACAACTGGAAAATTCATCGGTGCTGCTCATATTAATTGTAATTTACAATGTAAACAAGCTCAATTTATTCCTGTCGTTTTTCACAACTTAAAAAACTTTGATGGTCATTTATTATGTCAAAGTATAGGAGAGTTTAAGAATGAACGAATTAAATGCATCCCTCAAACCATAGAAAAATATATCGGCTTTAGCGTAGGAAAATTAAGATTTATTGACTTTTGCATTTCTACCTTCATCTTTAGATACGTTAGTAAGTAATTTAGCACAAGATGGATTATCGGCGTTTGAACTTTTACAGAATGAAATGAAAGAATATACTCCTATGCTTTTAAGAAAAGGAATATATCCCTATGAATATATGGATAAATGGGAAAGATTTGAAGAAAAAGAGTTACCTCCCAAAGAGAAATTTTATTCTACCGTTAAAAATGAACACATTTCAATGGCAGATTATGAACACGCTAAAAAAGTGTTTAAAACCTGCGGTCATAAAAACTTATTAGAATATTGTCTATTATATGTTAAAACAGACGTATTACTTTTAGCATCTGTTTTTGAACATTTTAGGAATACTGCATTAAACTGTTATGATCTTGATCCCTGTCATTGTTATACAAGTCCTGGACTCAGCTGCCAAGCAATGCTTAAAATGACAGGCGTAACTTTAGAACTTTTGACTGATATAGATCAGGTTTTGTTTATTGAAAACTCAATAAGAGGTGGCATAAGTCAGATATCAAATCGATACTATGAAGCAAATAATCCTTATTTGAAAGATTATGATCCTTCTAAAGAAAATACCTTCTTAGTTTATTACGATGTAAATAATCTCTATGGATTCGCAATGACAGAAAAATTACCAACAGGATTTTTTAGGTTTTTAGATTCTAATGAAATAGAATCATTCAATGTTTCAAGATTATCAAAGGATAGTTCTAAGGGTTTCATTTTGGAAGTAGACTTAGAATATCCAGAGCACTTACATGATATTCATAATGATTTACCATTAGCTCCAGAGAAAAAGTTCATAGAAAATGATGAACTTTCACCGTATGCTAAGAGGGTTCTAAAAAAATTACATGGAAAAGAAGCTGATGACAAACTTCCATCTAGGGCAAAAGTCGAAAAGTTACTTACTACTTTAGAAGACAAACACAACTATACACTTCATTACAAGAATCTTCAGCTATATCTTCAACTTGGGATGAAACTGAAAAGAATACATAGGATCTTAGAGTTTGAACAAGAAGCTTTTATGAAAAAATATGTAGAATTCAATGCTAAGATGAGGCAGAGAGCTAAATCTACATTTGAGAAGAATTTCTACAAACTGATGAATAATTCGGTTTTTGGTAAGTAAATATTCAAATTAATAATGTATTTGTTTATGAAAATATTTATTATTAAAATTATATTAATTAATTAAAAAAAAAAAAAAAAAAAAAAAAAACTTGCTCTCACCATATTTCGAATTATTTATAATCTCTATAATAAGACATCACATGCTTTTTCTTCTATATGCATGTCTTGTTAGATATCAGTAGATTAATATCTTATACAATACTTACAAGTCTCTCATCAAACCTTTTACACATTCTCATTTCAGGAAAAACCATGGAATGCGTGAGAAAACATCGCTCTGTAGAACTATGCCATACTGAGAAACGCTTGAAGAAACTCTCTGCGAAACCAACTTACAAAACACACAGAATTTTTTCGGGAGATCTTGTTGGTGTGGAACTAAGTAGATTAAAGGTTAAACTACAAAAACCAATGTATATTGGTTTCTCTATTTTAGAATTATCAAAACATATGATGTATTCATTTTATTATTTACATTTGAAAACATTATATGGTGATAAAGTTCACTTACAAATGACAGACACCGATTCATTTCTGATTGGTTGTGAAACTAAAGATATATTTCAAGATATGTATACTTATTCTCATTTATATGATACTTCAGACTTTCCAAAAGATCATTTTCTTTATAGTGATATTAATAAAAAGGTTATGGGAAAAATGAAAAGTGAAACCAATGAACAATGTATCTCGGAATATTGTGGATTGAGATCAAAGTTGTATGCATTCAAATGTGAAGACAAAGAAGAGAAGAGAGCTAAAGGTGTGGCAAAAGTTGTAATTAAAAAAGATTTGAAATTACAAAATTATGAAGATACATTATTCAATGAGTCTCAATTATCATCGAAGATGAATTTAATTCGTAGTCATAATCACAAAATTTTCTGTGAAGAAATTCGTAAAGTTTCGATGAGTGCATTTTGTGATAAACGTTATATTTCACCATGCGGAGTTAAATCCCTTGCATTTGGTCATTTTAAAATACAGAAAAACTAATGAACTATTTATTCTTATTTTTATTATTTCCTTTAACAGATTAATAATTGATTATTCTGATTTATTGAGGAAACGTCATCTGAAAAAGAAAAACAATAAAGAATATGTTGAATCAATTATGGAAAAGTCTTTACGATCACCATTGTGTATATATGAAACAATTATTTATTTCATAAAATTGAATTTCTTATAAATTATTAATAAAAACATTAATCTTGGTTTGTGTTTTTCTATATCATATTTATCATACACTTTTGAGTCATATATCATTAAAGTGTTATCGAAAACACTACTACTTTATTTAGAGAACATGGAAAAGGTATAAAGCGTTATACTTTTTCATGAAACAGTATTTTCAAAAATGGGAGGAGTATCGTTTGTAGATGATGATATTACAAATATCCATAACATACACGCTATAGTACATCAAGTCAATTGTCTCACAATTAAGTCACATGGACTTTCAACAATAATAGCTAAGAAATATCCATGGGCAGACATTTACTCGAAGAGAACGCCGACTAAATCCAGAAATTTAGCTACAGTGGAAACACGAGGGAAACCCGGAAACATTAACATTTACGACGATGGTAATGGTTTTCATGTGGTCTGTATGCAAGCGTAATGGGAATATGGCAAATGTTTTCAATCTCATCGAGGTTGGATCACACCTTATTACGACACTCTACAACAAAGAATCCATTGGTTTAAACTCTGTTTAAATGAATTAGGACAGCGCCAAGATTTACGGATTATCGCATTTCCTTTTAAAATAGCATGCGGTCTCAGCGGTGGTAACTGGAGTATTTATGTTCAACTTATAGAACGATTTGCCAAAATGTTTGATAAAAACGTTATCATTATACGGAAGATAATACAATGAAAATTGTATAAAAACTTACAGGAACAGCGAAAAAGACCTCCTCATCACCGATCATCTGTGCATCTTCTTCATTCGTAACCTGAAATAACATTATTACTTTTTATATATAATATTTTATATCTATTTAATGAAAGATGTATAGTAAAATATTATATATAAAAAAGTTTTATGAGTAGATAAAAATAACTTACTCTAAATTGCTCCAATTGAGCCTGTGTTATAATGGATTGATTTGGTTGAGCCGTAAGTTGCTCCATTAGGGGTTTGACTGTGGCGACTTGCGGTTCTGGACTTTGAGGTTTCTGTGAAATGAACAATGCTATGAGTAAATAACACTTTTGATTGATCTCTCAATGACAAGTCGGAAAATAAAACACTTATTATATCAATCATAAAGAACTAATTATAAAGCAATGAGTTTTGTTATATAGTTAATCGAAAAAATAAAATAGAATGTTTATGTGTGCAAACTATATTATGAACATAATGTATAATTATCAATGAACAGGTGAGATGTTTCGAAGTCTGAATTATATATAAAAACATTTTTCTTTTTATAAATAAAGTCTTTATTATTATTATTATTATTGTTGTTATTATTAAGAATATATCACCGTTTCGTTTGATTGATAGATAGTTGAAGGAGGCGTAGCAGGTATGTTTGCCACAGCAAACACGGTCTCCTGTTTCTCCTCTTCTATCTGAAAAAGAACATATCAGTTATAAATAAGTTGTAAACAAAAAATGACGCTACTCTTTGTTTATATCTTATTCGATTATTAACGAGTTCTGATAGTTTAGTGAGTAAAAGTGTTGACTATCGATCGTATGGTTCTGAGTTTAAACCATAACTCCTTTAACATTCTTACATCACTGATTGATAAACATTAATGTAATATCGATATAGAAAAAAAGCTACTGATTGCTTTAGAAAAACCGCTATGTAGAGTTCTGAAAACACGATTGGATGAATTGTTTATTGCTATATAACTGAAATACTAATGAAAAGCCTCATAATACAAGACATATATAAAACTAAAAAATAGAAGAAAAAACATCTTACCTTTGATTTAAAACACAATTCATAAATTGTACTTGTCGACTGTAGCAACGGAATCAATTCCTTGATTTCGTTAACATTGAAAGAAACATTTTTCGACTTTGACACATCAAATTTGCCGCCAGGGCTGTCGAAGCAATGCTTCTTATCAGAAAGATGGCAATACAAATTTCCATTAAATGGTGTAAAGCAAATTTTGCTCTTTCCGAATTTGGCGGTTGCCTTAATGGCATCCCCGTTATACGCTGTTTTAATTTGGAAAGACATTTAAAAAAACCTAAATCAAACTTTCAAAGTACGCTTTTACAATCCGCAGAGAAGTTGGAATAGAGTGGGTCTTAAACATTATAAATTTTGCTTTTTATTCATTATTTTTAATGATTCCTATTGGTCAAAGTTAATATCGTGATGCTATAGGTTAACGACAGACTCATGAAGTCCATTGCAAAACTTTTTGAGTTCATTGATTGGTTGAAATAAATACTCAAATACAATTAGAACATCTATAAATTGAAAATTGCTGTATGATTCAGTGACTCATAATGACCATGATTTGTTGCGTTAATTAACCTTAGCCGTTAAATGTCACACTTCTATTTCTATAGACTCACAACGCACGTAAATTCCTTCGTTCTCACTCATTGAGTATCCAACCGAACTAAGGTTTGATCATATCAGTTTTATTTTCAATACTTATTATAATAAGTGAAGACTAAGATCAGTCCCCTTCCAAACCACCCCGAAGTTGTAATAAGAGACGGTGTAGTCTGGAAGGGGGGACTGATCATAGTCTTCACTTATTATAATAAGTGAAGACTAAGATCAGTCCCCTTCCAAACCACCCCGAAGTTGTAATAAGAGAAAGAGACGGTGTAGTCTGGAAGGGGACTGATCATAGTCTTCACTTATTATAATAAGTGAAGACTAAGATGAGTCCTCATTCAAACCACCCCGAAGGTGTAATAAGAGAAAGAGACGGTATGGTTTGATCATATCAGTTTTAGTTTCAATACTTATTATAATAAGTGAAGACTAAGATGAGTCCTCTTCCAAATCACCACTAAGTTGTAATAAGAGAAAGAGATGGTGTTAATAATGTCATATTTAGAATTAAACAGAGATTCTTTATCTCAAGCAATTATTTTGTCTCAAATAAATATAATAATATTCCGATATAGTCTATTTGATAGAGTTTTAGACTAAGCCTTAATTCCGATACTCTCCTAATTCGTCTTGCTTTTTATTCCATACCAATTATGTAAACATTTCAAAAATGGCGTTGTATTTGATAATTGCGTTGTTGGTAAACATTGTTATAAGTATTGAAATGAATCGCGAGTGTACAGCAAATGGAAGTCTTTTAGATTGTTCTAGCATAGATAGTGAAACGACATGGCGATTTTCAATTAGGAATGACATGATCGAGCGAATTACGTTCGCAAGAATTCATGATAAAGTTGAGATTGATTTGAACAATTTACCCTCAGTGAAATATGTTGAAGCTACAGACACCAAACTAGAATGCTATAGAATTCTTAACAATCATCAAGCAGTTGCATTATTGACAAAAGGAAAGACTAGTCATTGCCGAGTAAGTATATAATATGTAATACACAGTACATATAGTTGTTGTTGCTGATTAAAACATGTAAGTATAATTAGAAAACACGCTTTCGTTTCTTTTATGTATCAACGTTAAAAGTTCAGGAATAAAACGTTCGTATTATTATTTACTAAGTCGTCGTTTAGTATAATTCATCCAACCATGCTTCTAAACTATTCATTATAATATACTTAAAATATTATTGAAAACATCAATACTATAATTTAATTATTTACTTTTTTTTTTTTTATGTTATTTCACAATATGCTATAAATTGGTTATATAATTTTTTTTTTCTTTCCAGATCAGCTCAGATACGATAGCGATACATTCATCTACCGATAACCATGATACTTCCTCGACAATGCCGTCTGTTGAAAAACCGTCTTCAACTCTACATCTTCAATCTGGAAAACTGTCTTCAACTCCGCATCTCAAATCTGGAAAACCTTCTTCGGCTCCATATCCCCAAACTGAAAAACCGACGTTCTTAGGAATTTCACTTTTCATATTTTAAAAACCAATACATTTGAGATAAACTTGAAAACATTTTTTAGAAAAAGGAGAAACAGAGACATAAAATAAAACACTTCTTAAATATATAATATGCAATTCATAAACATAACAATTAATCTATTATAATCAATTATTAACATTAGAATAAAGATTATATATTTATAAAAGTGTTTTCTTTCTTTCTTTCAGTTATAATCTATATCATTACTCCTTTGATTATCATGATTACGGTTTTTATCATATTCATGATAATCAAATGTTGTCGCAAACGAAGAAGGAACCCTATTGAAAGTATGACCTTTGCTACATTACGACAACATGATGAAGAAGAAGAATCTGTTGAAACCATCTTCGAATTAAACAATGCGAGGAAAAATGATTAGTTCTTTCTTTCTTTTTTAGATTTTTTAGTGTTAAAATTAATAACATTATTAAATCTGTTAACCCTGGAGTTGAATGCTTTTTATATGTTGATGATTTCTGTATTTGTTACAGATAAAAAAATATGCATACAATTGAAAGACAATTGCAACAAGTTTTGAATAATTTACAAAAATGGTCAAACGAAAATGGCTTTAAATTTTCTAAAAGCAAGACCAAATGTATGCACTTGTGTCAACTTCGTAAACACCACCTAAATCCAGATTTAACACTAGATGGCACTCGTATTGAAGTTGTGCCTGAATTTAAATTCCTTGGTCTATTGTTTGACCCAAAACTGACATTTATTCCTCATATTAAATATCTTAGAATAAATGCCAGAAAGCATTAAATCTTTTACGCGTTGTATCCCATATGGATTGGGGAGCTGACCGTAAAGTCCTGTTGAGACTTTACAGGTCATTAATACGATCTAAATTAGACTACGCATGTATTGTTTATGGCTCGGCACGAAAATCATACATTGCAACACTTGATTCCATTTATCATCAGGATTTACGGCTAGCCCTGGGCGCTTTTCGAACTTCGCCCGTCAAAAGTCTCTATGTGGAAGCCAATGAACCACCCTTATATTTACGCCGACAAAAACTAGCTATGCAGTATGTTTAAAAACTTAAGTCTAACCCTTTAAATCCCACTCATATAGAGTTGTTTTTAAACCTTTATTCAAGGAATTATTTTAAAAAAAGGAACGGGTAATACCGCCTTTTGGTATCCGTTACGGTCCTGAAGTCGCTAAGCTTGATGTTGATCTTGAGGACATCGCGAGGCTGGAGATTTCAGA
This sequence comes from Serripes groenlandicus, assembly GCA_031761405.1. NCBI lineage: Eukaryota > Metazoa > Mollusca > Bivalvia > Cardiida > Cardiidae > Serripes > Serripes groenlandicus. The sequence continues at coordinate 117,140 of JASEVX010000201.1, read as the reverse complement.
TTCTCCACCTTGGACTCTAAATAGTCCATCCTTCATTTATGATCTTGCGACCGATAAAAGGCCTGCACAGATCCTATTGTTTTTAAATCCAAGTATATTGAAATTAAAAATACATATTATAACTTTGAGCGTATTTATACAGATGGTTCTAAGGATGGACAAAAGGCTGCTGCCGCCGCAGTTCATGATGGCGATGTGATAACATTTCGGTTGCCAAATAATGCTTCTATATTTTCTGCCGAGTTAAAGGCAATTCATTTGGCTTTGGACCATATTGAATACGACGGTTATTGGCGATATATTATTTTTACTGACTCATTGTCTGCTATGCAGGCACTTCAGAATGACAAAATAGAGAACCCTATTATTGTTAACCTCCTTTCTAAGCTATCGCGTATTTGTGCAACAGCACATGTAGTATTTTGCTGGATCCCCAGTCATATGGGCATTCACGGTAACGAACATGCTGACTTGGCAACCAAGTCTGCTCTTTCACAAGATATTTTACCTTTTAAAATGTCTTATTCCGATTTTGAACCTTTAATAAATGTTTTACTTTACGATAAGTGGCAAAGTGATTGGAATGAGCAAGTAAATAATAAACTGCACTCAATCAAGTCAGTACTTGGTGAGTGGCTACCAGCTTTTAGATCCTGTCGCCGAGAAGAAGTTGTCCTTGCTCGTTTACGCATTGGACACACATGGTTAACTCATGCATACTTACTGAAAGGTGAGGAAGCACACCTCAATATATTCCATGTTTTACACAACTTCAGTTATCTAGCAATCAGTCTCATATGCTGAGTAGTATAGTAATGCCTATTTTCTCGGTTATCTATTGATCTTCTCAACCAACTTTCACCAAGGGCAACTATCATCTCATCTGTCTTTGCAATGTTTCCCACATCATCCACAACCATGCTTTTAAAGACCTCCTGAAGCATTAGTGATGATGGCTTTGTGCTAATGACCCCCGATAAGGCCTATGATTGTACAATTAACTGTTTCTTTGTCACATTTACTTTTTCTTTCCTGATAATGCACTTTCAGGTTCTTTAATAACAGCCACTCCTTGCAGCTCGCGTGCTGATTGGCTGATTAATACAAAGGGAATGGTTTGATATGGAATTTTAATATGTAACACACAAGATGCATGATACGGAATTTTCAATCCAGCTTGTTGTGTTTGTTGGCTTGTATTGTAGACAGAATATGTATAGGTATATAATAAATATATTTACAGCACTAACTGTACTTACTTACTAGGCCCAATATTCTGCCCACGGGTTGGCGTGTCAGATTGACCTCGTACCTATAGTGGAGTAAATGACTCTCGCAGTGCCTGTGTTGTCAAACGTGGTGGTGGTGAAAATACGCCGCCAGCAGGTGTCTGTTTTGGTGTGTGGCAGGGGTAGGCATTTTAGATGTTGATGGCCTTCTCTCAGTGTCCCCCTCACTGTCGGTTTCATCATCCTCAGATGAATCATATAGCCTTTTTTGCTGGCCTATTTACAATAATATGAAAATACATTAATGATATAACTTTCAGCATTATCAATCAATTTTGTGTATGCAATCTACTGACGCAGTACAGACATGTTGTTTTCAGTTTGTAAGTATTGTTAGTTATTTCATACTTTCATACTGTCACGTTCAACTTCACTTTGCATTGCAGAAAGTGGTCATGATTTTTAGCTCTACTGGCCAAAGGCCAGAAGGGCTTATGTCGTGGCGATTTGTCCGTGCGTGCGTGCGTCCGTAAACAATTTCTTGTTAACACGATACAGTGTTCACTTTTGATTGTATCTCAACCAAACTTATACAGTAGTTAGATATCCATGAGAGCTCGGTTCCTTTTGAAAACCAGCCAGATCCGCCCATGCATGACTGGATTATGGCCCTTGAAATGGTCAAAATTGCTATAAAAGAGCTTGTTAACACGATAGTCTTCACTTTTGATTGTATCTCAACCAAACTTATACAGTAGTAAGATGTCCATGAGAGCTTGGTTCCTTTCGTAAACCAGCCAGATCCGCCCATGCAAGACTGGATTATGGCCCTTGAAATTGTCCAAATTGCTATAATTGAGCATGTGAACACAATAGAGGCTCCATTTACTATCTGATCTTCACCAAACTTAGATAGTAGTTAAATATTGATGAGAGCTTGGTTCCTTTTGAAAACCAGCTAGATCCGCCCATGCAAGACTGGATTATGGCCCATGAAATTGTAAAAATTGCTATAATACAGCTTGTGAACACAAAAGAGCCTCCATTTACTATCCGATCTTCACCATACATACATGCTCTGGATTGAAAATGACCAAAGAACCATACCAGTAGAGCATAGGCCCTCATGGGCCTCTTGTTAGATCACCTTAGCCGAAGGCTGAAGGTGAGCTATTCTGATCACTTTTTGTCCGTCGTCCGTCGTCCGTCCGGTGTTAACTTTTAGCTTTAAACATCAACTCCTCCCAAACTCCAAGGACAATTTTCGTGAAACATCACAGGACTGTTCCTCTGGTTGGCCTCTTTCAAAGTTGTTCAAAGATTTAAATTCCATTGAGAACTTTGTTTGCTGCGGCATCAGAAAGGGGGCAAAAGATCCAAACTTTGAAAATCTTCTTCTCCGAAGCCGCTGGTCAGATTCCATTTTCATTTGGTAGAAATGTTCCTTAGGTGACCCTTAACAAAAATTGTTCAAGACATATTGACTGGTTGAAAAACATGGCAGTTAGGTGGCATCAGAAAATTAGCAAAATAAAAATAAATTGAAAATTTAACTTTCCTAATTTATCTTAATTCATCTAAACTACATAGGAATGTTCGTTTTGTGGTCCTCTTTCAGAATTGTTCATATATTACAATTCCATGTAGAACTGTTTATGTTATTGTTAGAATTCTCAGTCTTCTGTTGCAAAGTTGTTGTATCAATTTGGGAAAAGTGGTTATTGGATTTTGATATGGTCCAAGGGAGGTAACACTTGCCAGGAAAGTTAAACCGCAACATTTCGGATTTCAACAGGTGAGAATTAGTAGATAGTCATTAAAAGTGAATAAGCAATTAATAAATGATTTGCCCCTCTAACCAGTGTTAAATAATGTCATAAGTGTTGAAGAGGTAAATATAATCTAAATTACTACAGTTAATGTTTTGTATTCATTTATTGCTTACGTTAGTGGACGTATTTGGCGCCCTAAAAGCGTTCCTGTACGATCAGAATTTATAATTTGACATGTACGTCCAGGAATCAAGGGTATACGTCGACAATCAAAACAGTGGGAGTATACGTCTAGTTGAAATCGTGTGTAATTCATTTTAGTTATTTGATTTTTAAAAGATAAAATAAATTGAAGACTAATGTGAAAATACATATTGTAATGGGTTTTCGTGCATTTTTCTTCATTCTGGAAATCGGAAATGTGATTCAAGGAAGTATTACATTCTTATTTTTTTTTACACTGAATGTGGTTTGAGAACATGGTTCATGTGAATTAATGAATCATGGCCATGCCAATCAGAAACTTTTTGTTAAATTTTATGCTGGATGGGTCTTGAAAACAACAAGATCTGTTTCCACTTTTTGCTCCAGTACTTCTGAAGATTCATTGGATTTAAATATCACTTGTGCAGACGTCATGATGTCAGAACTGATAGCCCACCTGAATATCCCTTTGAATACAGCAAACATGTTTAATGAAACATTTAAAAAAATGTTCCCAGACAGCAAAATTGCTTCAGGTAAGAAAGATTTATTTATCTATCTAGCTGGAAAAGATGGTATTATGAACAAGGACAATAGTCATTATGAGTCAGAATACCCCACCCATTCTTTTTCCCTTCTGTCTTGTCGTTCTTCTTTTTGTAAAGGTCTGTGATACATTTGGAATTTAAAAAAAGCTTTTGGTTTAGGGGAACCCCTGCTAAAATTGTTTGTAGATGTGGACTTGTGGTAATAATGCCTTTCCTCTTTTTCAAAAGTCATCTGTAAAACTGTTGTATTAAAACTTTACTTCATATGAAATTCCTGCAGCAAACTAGTTTGAGTGTATTTTGTCAAATATGGAAAATCTCTAATTGAATGAATAACCTCTGTCTCAAAATGGAAAACATTGAACAAAAGTAGAAAATGTTTGTTTTAAGCAAACTTGTCAATACAATGAGCATTTCAAAAGTCATCTTTAAAATAGTTGTATTAAACCTTTACCTCACATGAAAATTGTGCAGCAGAGTCCTTTGAACATATTTTGTCAAAAAAATAGGAAATCCCTTGGAATAAATAACCTTTGATTGAAAATGGGAAACATTGGCAAAATTAGAATTTGTTCATTTTGAGAAAAAGTTGTCTACACAATGAGCATGTTTCGTCTTTTCACAATATTTCCACATTCATTTAATAATTTCATTTAAACCAATTTTTCATTCATAAGCATAGATGTACTCAAAGCGATCTGATGCAAATTTCTTTAATGTACAAACAGTTAAACCCTTTCCCTCATACAACAATTCTGCAGCAGACAACTTTAAACATATTTTGTCAAAACATGAAAACTCTATAATTGAATGGATAACCTATGACAAAAAGCGTAAAACATTGTGTCAAAAGAAAAAAATGCACTTTTCTCCTTTTGTCACTGTTGTTTCAAAATGCCTTCTGCTGCAGAAGCGTCAGAAAGCGTCTATATGAGGGAAAGGGTTAAACAATCATTTCATTTATTTGCATAGGCTTGATGTGTAATTTGAAACTGCAACAAAATTGGTATTGCCGATTTTAGCAATATCTACTTTTGCTTCTTTTCAAAAGTCAATTGTAAAACTATTAACCATTTTCATTATATGGCAATTCTGCAGCAAACAACATATATTGTCAGAAAATAGAAAATCTCAACAATTAAATGGATAACCTTTAACCCCTTCCCTCAGCAGAAGACGGCTTTTTGAAAACAAGTGACAAAAGGAGAAATTGCACAAAACATGCAATTTCTCCTTTTGATACAATGTTTTCCACTTTTTGTCATAGGGTATCCATTAAATTATGGAGATTTTCTATGTTTTGTCAAAATATGTTAAAAGTTGTCTGCTGCAGAATTGTCGTATGACGGAAAGGCTTAAAGTTTTCAAAAAATGTTTTCCTTTTGTCACAATGCTTCGTTTAATATTGAGTTGATATTGCTCATTTTTAAAAATATCTGTTTTTGCTACTTTATAGAAAGCATATGTAAAATGAATTGTTGACCATTTCCCCTTATACAACAATTTTGCAGCAAACCACTGAATACATTTTGTCAAAAATAGAAAATCTCTAATTGAATGAATAACTTGACTGTAAAAATGACAAACATTGTGGCCTAAATTGTTTTTAGCAATTGCTCATTGTGTCACTTTTATCAAATATCGTTGATTGTATTTTCATCCAGTGTCTAAATGAAAAGTTTTTATACTTCAACTACATCTTTAAGTATTTTTAACTTTCATTGATACATGTCCTTCAAGATTATGAACAAATTGCAACATCCTTAGACCTTTAGTTAGTAATAACTAGTGCAAACCCGCAGTTTGTAAGAATCATTAGTTTTTGTATTGATAAGTTTCATATTGTTCATGTTTATTTTGCATTTGAAGTAAATCAACAAAATTTGAAATTGGTGATTCTCTAACAATACATGCTTTTACATCTTTTCAAAGGTCAACTGTGAAATTCTGTTTAAACCATTATTTTGGAAAAAAAACAAGTTGCAACATTTTTTTTGTCAAAAATTCTCTTTAATTCAATTGAAAACCTTTTGTCACTGGTACTTTGCTGCAATGTTCTCAGTCGATCCCTGGTAGCTCAGCCGATATAAATGTGAACTGACTTGCATCATTAGTCATCCACCAATGAGCTAATTCTATGGCAAACGCAGCCAATTGCTTGGATGTTGTGTGGAATACTGAAGTGAGAAAACCAAAAATATGTGTAGTTGAACTGGCCACCATGAATAGAACTTAAAAAGGTGTAAAACCCAATCAATCAATCAATCTAACCAATGTTTTTACCACCGTTTAATAATTATACTTTTAAATAATTCAAATTTTGATTTGCTTGTTAAGATGTATTAAAGCCTGTCTAATGGGTTTTTCAATTATTTGATTAACATGTAAATCAAAATGTAACAAAAGTTAAAATTACTCTTAACATGTTTTTGCTTCTTTTCAAAAGTCGTCTGAAAAACATATAACAATTCTGCAAAAGATGGCTTTGTGCATATGATGTCAAAACATGAATAACTTATGACTTAAACTAAAAACAATATGGCAAAAGGAAAAATTGCTTGTTATCACCAGTTCATAATATTGGTACTTTGTTTTAAAAAAAACTTGTTAATTTCAGCAGAATGTTTTCCATTCTGTTTTTGATTTTTTTTCAAAAAAAAAGTCTGTATTACTTGATATAACCGTTTCCCTCATAAGACAACTCTGCAGTAGACTCAATTTTTCACAATGTTTTCTTAAGTTAAATACTTCAAAGTCCTCAAAAAATGTCAATAGGACAAAGTGGTTAACCCTTTCCATCATATAGACACTTTCTGACATGTCTGCAGCAGACAGCTTTTTGAAAACAGTGACAATAGAAGAAATTACACAAAATCTGCATTTTTTACTATTTGCCACAATGCTTTCTACTTTTTGTCTAGCTTATCTATTCAATTATAAAGATGACAAAACATAGTCAATGTCGTCTGCTGCAGAATTGTCATATGAAGAAAAGGGTTAATTATTTTTCAACTACAGCTTTAATTACTTAAAACTTACATTTATACATTTAATTGGTTTTGACTGTGGATGACCCTCATTTTGTAATTAATGTAAATAGTTTTATTGATCAGTTTTGTATTGTTTGTGTGTAAATTCGAGCTTCACTGACTGCTAATTTTGATCACCGTTACTTTGGGTCTATTGTATTTAAGTCCCTTATCCTGACAGTTGAATTATACATTTTAAAGACTGCTTGATACTTTGCACTTCTAATCTAGTCATTTTCAGCTCTACATGCTCAAGGCCAGAAAGGCTCATGCCATGGTTCATGCGACCATAAACAATTACTTGTTAACATGATACAACCTTTCAAACTTCTACACTATTCAAATGTCCATGAAAGCTCTGCTCCTTTTGCAAACCGATCAGATACAAAACTGGATTATGGCCCTTGAAGTTGGCAAAATTGCTATAATACAGATTGTTAAAACCAGAAGTTGTTGATTGTTTTTCAATCAAGATTATATAAAAGTAAGATTACCATGAGAACTAGGGTTTCTTTTGCAAACCAGCCAGGTCCTCCCATGCAAAACTGGATTATGGCCCTTAAAATTGTCAAAATCGCTTCAAAAAAACAGTTTACACCAATTAAGATATAAGTTAAATAATGATGACAACTTTGTTTCCTTTTCAAAACTAGTCAGATCCACCTTTACATGACTGCATAATGGCATTTGATTATGCTTGACAATGGTATGATTTCAGTTTTACTTGTAGGAAACTGTTTTAAGTGCATAATTATTTTCCATTTTTATATCCCATGTTCTAAAGCATAAGATTATAATGTCCATTCTTTGTCATCCACCCGTGGTAAATACACAATTAAACTGCTATAAACTTAACCCTTTCCCTCAGACGCTTTCTGACATTGTCAATGTGGACGTATTGATCTGTTATAAACTGTTTTACTGCTGCGCCTGGCAAAACTTTATTATCATGAAGAGCTCCTGTTCCAAGTGCTGGTTGTGCACATAATAGGTCTGGAGAATCTGCGCCCACGATATTATTTGCAACATAGACATGGTACACGTTAATGTCCAATTCGGGTTCGCCTGCCTCATTGTGTAGGTAGATGCTCCCTGTCGTTTGCTGCACATTATTTTATGTATATACTGATGCATACATTTTCTCAAGGATGTCAACAAATTGGTTGTGAACACCATTGAACACATTTTATATCTCGTTCAATTCAGAGTTGAACAGATAGCTTCTGTCATTGTAAACATAATATTAATTAGAAATAAGTAAAATAACTTTATTTTTTTCTGCTTGCAAACCTATGTTGACACATAAAAATTGCCCACTACATGTAAAACTAAAGGACAATTGGGGGCATATCTGTCTTATTGAAACTTTTGATTCATAATTGAACTTCAAAGTTTTGCAGAATTTAGCATTTAATCCTGGGGCTTTCAAAACAGACAACTCTAAATTGTGGTTTACATGTTTTCATGTTTATCTATATTGTATTTCTTTACGAAACTGTTGTTTTTTACAGTACAATCTGACAGCTAATATTGTTCAACTTGACGAGACAAAGAGTATAATCACTAAATATGGACCACGGCCTTTATAGAATGCTGTCATCGCTGATAAGACTGGAGATATAAAACTGCCATTGTGGGGAACAAAAGCAAATTCCCTAGTTGCCAATTACAGGTTAACAAACCTTTGTTCTCAAAGATTTGACAATATCTTACAAATGACGACCACATCATTTAACTGTTTATTATGCTTTAAACCTTTGGATGTATCCCACACAGATTTAGATCAAAAAGTTTCATGCAAAGAGTGCTTTGCCAGGCAGAAATTGAAAAATGCATTAAAGACGAGATTTGTCAAACAAATGATAAAGGATGCAGAAAGTGAAATACATAAAATAAACATTCTTCCAACCAGATTTTAGAATTTTTAAAGGATAAACATATGGGAAACCTGTCAGATGAGGAAATGGACAAAATAATATTGGATTTAGAAAATATAGAAATAAAGCATAACCCGGATTCAGACATGGCGATTGAAATTCAATGTGAATAATTTCCCATTTATTAACACATTTTGACTTACTTTGCACCAAGCACCTTTTGAAAACATTGTCACAATTGGCAAACATTTTACAATGAGCATGTTTTCCCCTTGTTTAAATGCTAATGGAATGTATGTTCCTTTGATGGTCCTCTTTCAAATTGTTGAAAGATGTAATGCCTCCTTACAAATTATCATTCAGGGGTTCACTTGTAAATTTAATCAGACAAGTTTAATTTTCCTTGGGCTTGCACTGTGTTTCATTTTGCTGTGCATCCCTAGTCAGAAGTATCATACAATTTTGCCATGACTAAACAAATGGGTAAAAAACACTTATTTTACATTGTAGAACTCTTTGTTTTGTGAATAACATATTGAAGGACTCATTGATAGAAAGAAAATGTGGGGAAAAAACATTGTTTTACATTTAAGGACCCATTATTTTGTAAACAACACATTGAAGGACTCGTTGATATAAATTGCAAAATGAACACTGATGTCTGACTGCACTGTAAGGGGATGGTTATCAAATTAAATGGTTCATTTTTCTATGCATAAGTACAAGTCCGTCTTTAATGATGCCTTCTCTGAGTCTTTATGGTAATCCACCACCAGCACCTACTGTTGAGCCTTACACACGTTACCGTAATACAAAGAGGACACCTACATTTCGGTATTTCCATACGTCCATTCCGGTATTTCCTAGATTAACTTAAGTGCGGCACAGTTACTGACGTTTTTTCTTTTAATAACGTGGGACAGTGCGTAGTAATATTTTATGAAGTGATGAAGTATATATATATATACTATATACAGACAGTGGAGGAAGAATACAAAACAACACCAACGATGGCGGGCTTATCTAACACCGTATCAGACATGGTCAGTGAGGCCTTATCGATTATAAAGAAAGAAAAAGCAGCGAATTATGAAAATGATACAAGCAGTGACGATTTAGAACCTGAATCATTATATAGAAATACAATGGACATATTCAGAAGGCAACAATCAGGTATTATATTTGTAGCGACGGAAAATGGTAAGGGAGATAACTCGGTTCGACTTGCTGAAAAATGTCCGGAATATTTCTGGTGTTTTCTCCGGATGCAATCTGGGTTAGTAGGCACTAAATACATGTACGTCGTGTTACACAGAATCTGAGCTGGTTCGGTCCCCTGAAGAGGAAATTGATTTACTCATAAAGTGGCATGGGCCTTCGTCCAAAAGGCAGATATTATCTCTAAAATCTGCATATATAAATAACCCAGTTGAAGGTCTTAACAAAATATGGGGTCGATTAGATGAACGGTTTGGTTCACCGGAAAGTATTTATCATGCAACTGTTAAGAAATTGGAACAATTTTCGAAATTGACATTGAAAGATGCACCGCGATTATACGATTTATCTGACGTTCTTTCAGAGATTGAAGGTCTGAAGGAAGACAAAATGTTCTCAACAACAATATCATATTTCGATTCAGCTGCAGGAGTGAATCCGATAATAAGTAAACTTCCTTACAGCCTTCAGGAGAAGTGGACAAGTCGAGCCATAGATTACAAAAGGAAGCACAGCGTACCTTTTCCCCCATTCAGTGTGTGTGCCAAGTTTGTCCACGAGCAAAGTCGCATCAGGAATGACCCCAGTTTTTTCTACGATACCACTACTTCGAACAATCCCTCCATCGGATCATACACAGGTGAGAAGAAAATATCTGTTTCCACTAGAAAAACATCTGTAAAAGTTAAGTGCCCTATTCATAAAACGAACCATTCGGTAGATGACTGTCGTGTGTTCAAAGGGAAAACTTTCGCAGAGAGGAGAAAAGTGTTAATTGATAACAAAATGTGTTTTTGGTGTTTGTCAGTAGAGCATTTAGCTCGCGAGTGTAAAACTGAAATAAAGTGCAGTGTTTGTGAAAACAAATTCCATTGTACAGCGATGCACGTAGGACCCGCAACACAAGGAGAGTCACGCAGACCAGCCAATGGTATTGGTTGGGAGAACAATTGGCCACAGGCCCAAAGATGTGACTATCAACCCAAGCAAGAGGTCGTCAACAGATGCACAGAAATTGGTCAGGATATAAAGTCATGTGCTAAAATTGTACTTCTAAATGTTTTTACAGATCAAAATCAGGACAATACAATTAGGTGTTATGGAATAATTGATGAGCAAAGTAACAAAACATTAGCTAAACCAGAATTATTTGATTTATTAGGTATTGATGGGGATGAATTTGACTATTGTTTAAATTCGTGTGCAGGTCCAACTAATACGAGTGGTAGACGAGCAATCAATTGTAATGTTATGTCGCTTGATGGTGCAGTATGTTACAAGTTGCCGACTGTGATAGAATGTGCTGATATCCCATGTAACAAACATGAAATTTGTACATCTGACAATGCTAAAGATTTTCCTCATCTCTCTGGTATTATTGATAAATTGCCTCAGTCTGATGAACATGCACAGATATTGCTTTTGCTAGGTAGAGATGTTATTGGTGTACACCCTGTTTTAGATCAAATTGTAGGTCCACCTGGAGCACCATTTGCTCAACGTTTAAGCTTAGGTTGGGATGTGGTTGGTGAGCTTTGTGTTGGTAATGTTCATGCTAACAATCAGGTCAATGTGTTCAAAACTCATTTGTTGTCAAATGGTCGGCCATCGTTATTTAAACCTTGTGATTCTGTCCATGCAGTTGTTGAAAATTGCTATAGTTATGACCCAGTTTTCGTAAGAAAGGTTGATGACAATCAACGTTCTTTGTCTGTCGATGATCGTATTTTTTTGCAGATCATGGATGAACACATGATAAGAGATGATAGTGGTCATTGGGTCGCGCCTTTACCTTTCAGACAAGCAAGGGAAAGACTTCCAAATAACTGTGCAATGTCATTGAGACGAGCACGAACCTTACACTCTAGCTTATCTAGGAACCCTGTAAAGCAGAAACAATTGCTCGAGTTCATGTCCAAAATTATCGACAAAGGTCATGCTGAAATAGCCCCTATATTGTCAAAAGGAGAGGAGTGCTGGTATCTACCTGTGTTCGGTGTTACTTATCCTCGAAAACCAGATCAGGTCCGTGGAGTTTTTGATTCCTCCGCACAGTATCAAGGGGTTTCTCTTAATTCTGTCTTGTTGAGCGGTCCAGATTTGACAAATAGTTTACTCGGTGTTCTTATGAGGTTTCGGAATGAGCAAGTTCCTGTCATAGCTGATATAGAACAAATGTTCTATAGTTTTCGTGTTAATGTAAAGCATCGAAACTTTTTACGGTTTTGGTGGTACAAAAACAACAACCATGAGTTAGAATTGATAGAGTATCGTATGTGTGTTCATGTCTTTGGCAACAGTCCTTCACCTGCTGTAGCTTCTTATGGATTACGAAAGTCTGTTGTCGATTCAGATGCAGACGTCAGAGATTATGTTTCTGGAGATTTTTACGTCGACGATGGCGTCACTTCCAAACCAACTTCAGACGAAGTTATCAGTCTTATTAAGAGAACTCCGAATGATCTAGCGGCATGTGGTCTGCGTCTTCACAAAATCGCATCTTGTAATTTAGACGTGATAAAGGCGTTCGATGTTGCCGACCTCGCAAATGATATAAGGTGTCGTCAGGATTGAGCAATGTTCTAACCTGATTGAAGCGCCTTGTCTCGAGGGTAACATGGGCTATCTTTGCAACACGCAGCGACCACTCTATCTGCATTAGTTTTAGGAAGTCATTGCAGTTCTCTACTTCTTCCTTTTCACCCGATTTGAGGCACATCGCCCATTTTGCCCCCGTCAATCGCTTAATATCGTATCCGAGCTTTATTGCAGTTGATGGCGTTTTCAAATCTTCTTCATCGTCGAAATCTGGTGAAGCAGTTGTTAATAATGCTTTAATAACATCGTCAAAGAAGAGTGGGGTCAAAAAGTGAAACAGTGGCTTGATTACACAAGTTTGTGACTGTTAGTTCATAAGCAGTCTGGCCGCATCCCGCATTCTTTGTGAAGTATAATATTTTCGCTTCAACTTGTTTCCTATGTTTTTAAGAAGCCACATGTTACCAAGGCTCACAATCAAAGGATCAGTTTGAGCTTTTGTTGATATATCATCATTTCTCATGATTGTAAAAACTTCTTCACGTAAACCACGGCTTGCAACTGAATTAATCTTCCCCGATTCACAAAGACTTAAGATTCTGAGCTCCTTTGTAGACTTTTTCTGACAGTCGGATAGTCCCAGAACAACTGCTGGACAATGTTTCTGGTGAAATCTCATGGTTTTATCAGATTTTATCCATACCAAACATCCAGGGCATGGCCCATACTGGTTAATATCAAAAGATGTTCCTTTCAGACGTCTCCCTAAAATTACTTCACCACTTCCTTCATTTAGAACCCGCTTATTGTTAGTATTGTCCCCTGCATTTCGTAACATGTCCCATCTGGCTTTCACTTCCTTGTGTTTCGAGCCATACTTCTTAGACAGTTCCAGAATTTCTGTCATTTCATGCTGATCAGAATGTTTTCGCAGATGTTTTGCTATATTCGTTCGAACATTTTTGCAAAATGTGCAGGCATGAACTTGATTCCACACAGTTGACCTCTTCTTCCTTTGGCCATTTGTAGAAGTAAGAGTTTCAAGTACCTTCCTTATATAAATGTTTTTGTTTCTTCTGTCATATGTCCTGTTTCTTTTGTCAATATTTTCTTTGAACACTGGTAATAAAACAGAGATTTCATCACTGTCCTCAGGCGAACATTCAGAAGAATCATGTACAATGTCTGAATCATAATCACTAACAATGTCATTTATATTGGTGGGAAAAGACCTCATTTGTGTTTTATTTCTGCTTTTAGTAGTCCTCTTTTTACAGTGAGCATTTTGCTTTCCTTTTAACTTCTTCCTTTGTGTTACACCCGAACAGCCTTTACCACTGATTTCATAATCTGTTGTGCTTGAGCCATCACTTTTCCTTTTTAGCACATAATCCTTATCCTTTAAACTATCATCACTATCCAAATCGGAAACATCTGAATGACTAACATTACTGTCTGACTGGGACGTACTATCTTCTTGGTTCATTGCTAGTCGACCTTTTTTTTACTTTAATAGCTGCCAACGGTAATTTCCTCTTTAAGGCTTCTTTGCATAATGTTTTGCGGTATGCAGAGTAAGGCTTTTCAGTATGACCTGTTGTTAAAAGTTGGGACTTTTTTCCTTCTTCCCTGTCTTCAGAGGTAACAAGTTCTTTCTGCTTAGAAACCCTTCCTTCTTGAGTGGATTCTTGAAGGTCACCTTTGTCACTATATTCAGAGGTAACAAGTTCTTTCTGCTTAGAAACCCTTCCTTCTTGAGTGGATTCTTGAAGGTCACCTTTGTCACTATATTCAGAGGTCACTTGTTCTGTCTGCTTAGAGACCGCTCCTTCTTGGGTGGATTCTTGGAGGTCACCTTCGTCACTATCTTCAGAGGTCACCAGTTCTGTCTGCTTAGAGACCGCTCCTTCTTGGAGGTCACCTTCGTCACTATCTTCAGAAGTCACAAGTTTTGTCTGCTTAGAGACCGCTCCTTCTAGAATGGATTCTTGTAAGTCACCTTCGTCACTATATTCAGAGGTTACAAGTTCTTTCTGCTTAGAAACCCCTCCTTCTTGAGTAGATTCTTGTAGGTCACCTTCGTCACTATCTTCAGAGTTCAGGAGTTCTGTCTGCCTGGAGACCGCTTCTTCTTGCGTGGAATCTTGTAGGTCACCTTCGTCACCATCTTCAGAGGTCACAAATTCGTTCTGCTTAGAGACCACTTCTTCTTGAATGGAGTCTTGGAGGTCACCTTCGTCACTATCTTCAGAGGTCACGAGTTCTGTCTGCTTAGACACTGCTCCTTCTTGGATGGATTCTTGTAGGTCACTTTTGTCACAATCTTCAGAGATCACAAGTTCTTTCTGCTTAGAAACCCCTCCTTCTTGAGTGGATTCTTGAAGGTCACCTTTGTCACTATATTCAGAGGTCACAAGTTCTGTCTGCTTAGAGACCGCTTCTTCTTTGGTCGATTCTTGCAGGTCACCTTTCTTCACAATCTTCAGAGGTCACAAATTCTTTCTGCTTAGAAACCCCTCCTTCTTGAGTAGATTCGTGTAGGTCACCTTCGTCACTATCTTCAGAGTTCAGGAGTTCTGTCTGCCTGGAGACCGCTTCTTCTTGGGTGGATTCTTGTAGGTCACCTTCGTCACTATCTTCAGAGGTCACAAGTACTGTCTGCTTAGAGACTGCTCCTTCTTGAATGGATTCTTGTAGGTCACCTGTGTCACTATCTTCAAAGGTCACAAGTTCTGTCTGCTTAGAAACCCTTCCTTCTCGAGTGGATTCTTGAAGCTCACCTTTGTCACTATATTCAGAGTTCACAAGTTCTTTCTGCTTAGAAACCCTTCCTTCTTGAGTGGATTCTTGAAGGTCACCTTTGTCACTATATTCAGAGTTCACAAATTCTTTCTGCTTAGAAACCCCTCCTTCTTGAGTAGATTATTGTAGGTCACCTTCGTTACTATCTTCAGAGTTCAGGAGTTCTGTCTGCCTGGAGACCGCTTCTTCTTGGGTGGATTCTTGTTGGTCACCTTCGTCACTATCTTCAGAGGTCACAAGTTCTGTCTGCTTAGAGACTGCTCCTTCTTGAATGGATTCTTGTAGGTCACCTGCGTCACTATCTTCAGAGGTCACAAGTTCTGTCTGCTTAGAGACTGCTCCTTCTTGAATGGATTCTGCAACGTGGCACCCATCTCTGCTGACATTGACGGAACTTTTGTGACCGGCCTTGGAGCCGGGGTCTTCCTTTTCGTGGCCAAAACCGGAACCGCTTCTGGAGCCGGGGCCTTCCTATTCGTGGTCCTTCGTTTCATTTTTGACGATAACTATGCAATAGAAAAACAAATTAAGACTTCTGAACTTGTAATGGAGGTATTCAACATACATAAGTACTTAATGATTGCAGACTGTCGACCTACATGCTACCCTGAACTTTGTTGACATGGTCCGAAGCTTGCCCTGTCATGAAATTGTAAAGTACACAACATTCACTCGGTCGTATCCTTGTTAAACACAAACAAGGAAACGCACGCCAGGTTAGATTTGGCATCACCAGCCTTACTTATGTAAACGCTGTGTAAACCTCCTCCAAAACAATATGCAAATATCAATGTAACCAACCTGAGATGAGTTAATCTGGTTCCCGAACCTGCCAGTACAAAAGTTAGTTAATATTTCCCCGAGCAAACATTGTTAAAAAAAGACGTCAAGTAATAGGTAACTTCCTAACGACCAACCAAAATGGGAAGGATAGCTTAATTGTCTGAAGCTATCTAAACAGTAAGGCGGCATCGCCCCCATGGCACAAATCTAATATATGAAGTACAAGATCATGCGAAGCAAATATCAACCCTGTGGGGATTCCGATAAATTAACTAAATTAACAACGAAACCTCCCTTCTCTAAAACTGAATTAATTCCCGGACATGTTAGAAAGTTATTATTCTAACGTTATCAACCCTACAAATCAGTGTAACTAAACGTTGAACATTTTGACGCATCAACCCGGCGCCATTTTCCTAGCCGTATGCGATTTCTTTCCGCCCGAACAAATCCGCCCCAATCCGAGGGCGTTCAACGGTGTATTGCGGTCAAGAAACCGATAAACTGAAGTTTACCGACTCACAATTATAACGGTACAAATATTTATTTGAACACCGATCAAGATAAGTTAAATTTTCCCTCAAACAGATTCACAATGAAAGCGACTTTTTTCCTGTCAAAAATTATGAAGATGCCGGTGAAACGTGAGAAATTCCGCCTCGTGAAATTTACCCGTGGGAATGGAATAACACTCATTATATGTTGAAGACGTCAAGAGATTAAATATAATAACAAGAGAAAGTTGATGCAAGGCATCAATGTCGCCGGAAAAGACTACATTGATTTATTTTTTAACACACATGTATTCTTGACTTTCATTAGTCAAAACATACACATTATGTTTTCATAAGGACTAATTCCAGGATTTTTGAAATTCCACATAGATCTACAAATTTCAGGATTTCTTTTGGTCAGGATTTTGGATGTTTTGTATTTGTCAATAAAACCACAACAAATTAATACATTTTGGGATTTAAATCTACATGCAATAACAAGCTATTAAACCCTTTCCGTGTATGAAGCAACAATGAAAACCTTTAAACGCTTAAAACATTGAGAAAACGGTTAAATTGCTGAAGACACGAACTTCCTCCTTTTTAATAATAATTATAATAAATATTTCACAGATGTTAAAATTTATCCTCATATGTTTAAAAAGTAGACCACTATTGAAACAACAAATCAGCTAAATTGTTTATCTAAATCGTTGATGCATACAATATATGTTTGGCACAAGAGAAATTTCCAGTTGCGAGTCCCATTACTATTTAATAGGTGGCAAGTATGAAATTAATTGGGTGCGAAAGAGCAGATTTTCTTTATTTCTAAATCTATTGTTTATCAGAGTTTGTTCTTCTCTTAATTTGTTTCAAGCCAAATAAACATTTAATATCACATATATTTAATCATTTAAGTGTGTAATTTTAGCTATCTATCTGTAATAAGGTGTTTGAGCATTCTTTCGAAATGTTGACCATTGTTTCAAGATCCGAGTCGTGTCAGACATCGAAGAAAGTGAATAAAAAAATCAGGCAAAGCTTTAGTGCATGTTTTATTCCACTGCATTCGAGAGAAAAAAGCATTTATATAGTATCTTTCTTTCTCCTATATTCGACCCATGCACTCGTTTCGTGACGTTTAAGAAATCAATTTGATGTGCGACATTTTTTTGTCTGCATACACAAGTCACTTTTCTAAGTTTACATTTTACTTCCGGTTTCTTCGCTTTGTTTACATTTTGGCAATATGAAACTAGGTCACGAACTGAGGAAAAGGCGTTTCGACGTTCACGACCGATAAACAGGCTTATATTTGAGACATATTTTCACAAAATAATTCTTATTTTGTTTCTGTTACCAGTTTATGTTGATACTTATCTATTAAAAGGAGAATTCGAAGTGATTTTTATATCGATAGTCTACTGCAAGCAGGTGCGCGTATGTAAACAATTTAGACTGCGACGTAAAGGTTTGTAGTTATCGCCTTTTGATTGCATAGTTTATGAAAATAAAGTATCCCAGTCTAGCTAATAGGGACTGTTTTGTCTTCGTAAATAAAACACAAAAACGTAAATACGTAGAAGTAAGGAATAAATTGTATTATGATTTAAAGTGTTTTTACCTTTTCATTTACTCTCAACAGCATTTTTGTTCTGTATTGGAGTTGGGGTATACTGCGCATTGAATGCAGCCGATATTAGATTTAGATTCTGAATTGTCTGAGGCTGAACCATGCCGTCCTGGGGCTGAGTCATGTCGTCCTGTATAACTGTTACATCAGGAGAAAGCGGGTCATACACATTATTAGAAGAGAAATTTAACGTGGCTCCCCTTTGAAGATTTCTCACGTTTCTATCGTTTTCCTCGATACTCCGTAAAAGTCTTTTTGTGACAAGCAGCTGTCTTTTCAATATAGAATGTTTCAAATTTAATTTACGATGTTCTCGCTTGAGTCGATCGTGTGCTATCTGCAAATCGTTAAGAGACTTATTTTTCGTATACACATATTTGTAGACTTCAAGTCCCATGGTGGTCAATGTTGACGAAATTTTATCAGCATCCCAGGTCCCATGAGTTTGTGAACTGTGAGAGTGATTGGACATAAATGCTGTTGAGAACGGACTAAAACAACCAACAGCGCAATCAAAACGACCTTTGAAAACATGATAACCAATGGCTCCTCTTACCACACTGTTTTCAGTCCTATTGCCTAGCTGTGTAGAATCACACATGCATGAAAACCCACAAAAAAAAACCACAAAAACAACAACAAAAAATACCTGGGTTTTATCGGATCTACCATTACTCCACTCAGTTGTTTCATATTCTGCCAATGAATCCGTCGTATACATATCCTAAAATATATAAATAATACATTAAACCAACAAACACATAAATTATAAAACATCATGGTAAAAGGAGAACTTCTAGAACAATTTGACCAACCTTGGTAAAATTCCACTAGATGAAGTTAAGATTTCAAATATTAAACTTTTAGACAAGATTTTTAAAGTTTTTCCCTATACGAGTATATGTAAAACAAGTGACCCGGGTGGGGCCATTTTTGACCCCATGGCTATAATTTGAACAATGTTGGTAGAGGTCCACTAGATGATACTACATACCAAATATCAAAGGAGGCCTGGGCCCTCTACTTTTAGACAAGGAGATTTTTTAAGTTTTCCCCCTATATGAGTATATGTTAAACAAGTCACACCCCGGGATGGGGTCATTTTTTTACCCCAGGGCTATACATTGAACAATCTTGGTACAGGTCCACTAGACGATGCCCTCTGGCGGCCATGTTTTTCAACGGATCGGAAATATTTGAACAATCTTGGCCAAGGGTGCCCCAATGAACATTTGTGCAAAATAATTTTCAAATCGGGCCAGTACTTTTGGACAAGAATATTTTTAAAGTTTTAACAATGCACATATAAGGAAAATAAGCTCCGCCCCCTGGCGGCTATGTTTTTTAACGTATTGGAAATATTTGAACAATCTTGGTAAAGGGTGCCCCAGGGAACATGTGTGCAAACTAATTTTCAAATCGGGCCAGTACTTTTGGACAGGAAGATTTTTTAAGTTTTGGTTAATTTCCCCTTTTTTGTCCCAAGTTCTACATGAAATAGAATTCTTTGAACAAGTTTGAAAGAGATCCACCCAAGGAACATTCCTGTCAAATTATTTTGAATTTGGTTGATTGGTTTAGGAGGAGAAGTCGTTTGTAGGAAAATGTGAACGGACGGACGACGACGGACGGTGAGCGATCACAAAAGCTCACATTGCACTTTGTGCATAGGTGAGCTAAAAAATAGAGGAAAGCCCAAATCATTAACATATTTGAATGATGGTCATATATGAAACGTTGTGACCAGTGTTTATGCTGTAGTCGCAAGATATTAAAATGCTTTTACATTTGATCTCTTACATAATTCTATATCACATTTGTGACATGCATACATTTAGATTTAATACAGCCTTAATCATTTAACTAAAAATAAAAATGATATGAATATGAATAAACAATGTCACAGCTGCTGTTAGGCTGATTTTTGTCTGCATCAGTGTCAAAGTATATATGCAATTCATTTGTTGAGTTATACTATATGTATGCTGTGTTTGTATAATTTGGTTAACTAAGTTTCTTAAGGCATATCATTAAATGGCCAAGTAACATCTCTGATCTGCAGTAAGCCCCCTTTCTGTCAGCACTTTCAGTGCTTTGATTGTTCATGTTGTTATTATCCTGCTTCGGTTGTTCAATAAATGACACATGATAAACACGAGTAACCGAGAATATTAATTATTTGAACTAGGGAGGGAAGTTTATAAAATCTTTGTATGGGAAGATGATCAACAAGATGACCCCAATGCCATAGAACAGTATGTATAACTAGCGAAAAAATAAGAGAGTGGCGCGAATGAACGCTCGAAAAAGGAAACTGGATGAATTTGTGAAACATTTGACTATTTTGTGAAAGATAAACGAATTCTGCGAACTTATCGATTTCAATCATATTTGACCTATGTGCTGTGTAAGCGGATTTTTCAGTATATAATGACCTACCTCTTGTGATGTATAAGCGTTTACATTTGTTTTAAGGGTAATCTTTAGATCCGGTTAATCTTTTCACAAACCACAGTACAATAACTTACTACTAACAGACACAAGGCCTGTAGTCGAGATAGAACGACTGATGTCGGACACAGTTAATGCTTTAGTTCGCTAGATGCGTGTTTTTTTTTCGAAAAAAGAAACCTTTCCTTTGAATTTTGAATAAAACGTAACTTTAATATTCCACTTTAATTTTCTAAAGATACCCAGCATAACGATCAGCTCACGATTCAGAAAGAAAAAGAGGGTAACATGAAATTAGAAAGGTCCGAGAATTTCTATGTTAAACGAATCGGTTAGAACAAAGAAACGCGTCAAAAGGTCAATTATTTGATGATGAATACGCTTACACAGTACGTATTAAATAGGTCAACTTAAAATGGCGGATTTAACAATACGCTACCCCGTTATTTGCAACGGTTAAGCTATCCGCATCAATAAATGTTATTTTGATAAAATTCGCAAGAACAACAATCAGTATGATTTTTTTCTAGTTGTTTTTATCGAGTCCGTTAAATCTAAGGTCACTCGTGGCCAACACATTATTTTCTGATTAATGCGCTTATACTGTACGTTCAATATGGGTCAATTGTACTTGGCGGATTTGTGTTAATATTGCGTCGTTTCAATTTGTGCAATTATTTCCAAGTGTCGTATGAATGTAATTAAATTGCAAGTTCAGTGTTGTCGTACTTTAAACAATTAAGAAATGAAACGCGAAAAAATGAATGAAATAGTACTCAAATTCAAAAAACTTTCTGGGAAAAATTGACGTATAGATAGATCTATGTAAATTCTTCATTTGAACATTTACCGAGGCTCACCATGGATGCAAATGTGCTGTTCCAATCATCCGAACATCCTTCAATTAATTTACCCACTGATGCTAATATCTTCGTGTCCTAATGTGTGTATTAAAACATTAGAAAATAGTTCCAACTCAAATCAATAATAGTCAATTAAAGCCGCGAGCTATATATAAACAATTTGGCAATTAAAGTAATAATTTGTTTATATCACACGAAAATGTGTATACCGTTTTAAGTATGTGTATACCTTTTATTTATGAGCAGCCTTAAATTACTTATTTTAAAAAAGGAACTTGCGGAAATAAAGAATCATAATAATGTATTCACTGATTTACTTTTTCAATGGCTCAGGAAAAAGCAAACGACTTTTGAAATAATTTAAAAGGAGTTGACGTATGTGGGAAAGGACTAATCTTTTAACTATAAATTTATACTTACAAGAGCAGATGATTCTGCAGTAATTTTGGGAGTTGATAGTGATCCAGTTGTTGATAGATGAGTAGTGGGTGTATCTGTCGTCATGAAGGTGTATTCAGTTGTCTATAAAAGAAAATTGATTTATACCCTTTTTCCTCGAAAAAATTGATAACAATTTTTGAAAAGCCATTCGCTTTAGTAAACTCTTTTCTGAAAAAGCACTTAAGTGGTTTGTTTTCTTAGATAACTGTTTTAACACGTTTAAAATTGTACATTAATACAATTGCTTGTCCCTCAGACAGATGTAGCTACTGGGGACTGGGCTTACCTTTAGTACTTACAAGGCAATTAGAAACGAAAGAAAATACCAAAAGTATTGACGCCTACATCATCAGACACAAAATCCTGAAAAACAGTGAGAATATGTACATTAATACAATTGCTTGTCCCTCAGACAAACGTAGCAACTGGGGACTGGGCTTGTCTTCAGCATTTACAGTCAAAGTAAAGACCAAAAGTGTTGGCCACAATGCCTCCCTCGTGAGACAAAAATGACTCCTTTTAAAATCCTGAAAAGACGGAGAATATGTACATTAATTGATACAATCGCATAAAATAACAAACATTTATCAAAATCTGACTGAATCAGCTATTTAGTTTATGTTCTTAAATCCCCATTTAACTGAGACATGGCTAATGCATGTGGTTTGAGTCTTGCATACTCAAGGTGAGTTATTGTGATCGCCGTCCGTCGTCAACATTTGCTTTTAACACTCTTCGGGCAACATTTTGCATTTAATCATCATGAAAGTTGATCAGAACATACATCTCTATCAAATCTAGGTCAAGTTCGAAACTGGGTCAGTTGGGGTCACAATCTAGGTTACTAGATCAAATTAAATGAAAATCGTGTTAACACTCTTTAAGCCGCATTTTTGGCTTGATCATGTTGAAACTTTGTCAGATAGTTTATCTTAGTGATATCTAGATCGAGTATAGGTCATGCCGGGTCAAAAGCTAGGTCACTAGGCCAAATTGAAGTAACATATTGTTAACACTCGAGCAGTCTCAATTTTTGCTTCAGCAGTTTGAAATTTCGTCAGAATGTTAGTCTTAATAATATCTAGGTCAAGTTAGAATATGGGTTATGGGTTAAAAACTAGTTCACTAGGCCAAATTGATGTAAAACTTGTAAACACTCTGGAGGCCGTATTTTCCGCTTCAGCAGCTTGAAATATTTTCAGACAGTTTATCTGAATGATATCTAGGTAAGGTTCGAATATAGGCAAAAACTAGGTCACTAGGTCAAACTTAAGGAAAATCTTGTTAACACTATGGAAGCCACATTTTTTACTTGAGCATGTTGAAACTTTGTCAGAATGTTTGTCTTAGTGATATCTAGGCCAAGTTCGAATATAGGTCATGTCGGCCAAAATAAAGAACAATTTTGTTAACACTCTGGAAGCCGCCTTTTTGGCTTGAGCATGTTGAAACTTTGTCAGAATATGTGTCTTGATGATAACAAAGGCAAGTTCGAATATTGGTCAGGTCAGGTCAACAACTAAGTCACTAGTCCAAATTGTAGAACAATGTAGTTAGCACAATATATATCGCATTTTTGACTTGAAATGTTGTCAGTGTTTGCCTTTATGATGAGGAATCCGCTATGGTCGAGTGGTTAGCGTCGGGGATTTCGAAACCGGGTGTCCCGGGTTCGATCCCCAGTCGCGGCACTACGGTCATGTTGGAGTGCCCTTGGGCAAGGCACATTTTCTAGCCCAGTACTGGTTTTTTTACCCAGGGATCATGAATAAGTGAACTGTCGCCGTGATATAACTAAAATAATGCTGAAAGCGGCGTAAAACCCCAATAAATAAATAAATGAATTGCCTTGATGATATTGCCATTGGTGCTGAAAGGGTTGTCTTAAATAGCCCACTCTCAGGTGAGCGATTACAGGGCCTCATGGCACTCTTGTTTGTTAGATTGACTACAAAGTTTGGACACACATTTAATGAAATTCTTTAAAAATATTAAATTGTTTTTGGGGCGACACATTTGGATTTTTTCATGAATTTTGTGTACTTTTAGTCATGTTTTTTTTTTTTTAACACCCATCCAGCAAACAAAAAAGTCAGCTTTGTCTGACACCAGTCGTTATTTCAGCGTTCTATCTGCTAAAGGCCTTGTGTTTGTTAGAACCATGCTCCCGGAACAATTTTTCATACATGTGGTTCGTGAAAAAGATTAACCGGAACTTAACATAACGTTTATAACAAATAAGTACGCTTTTACATCACAAGAAGTAAGTCACTATATACTGAAGAATCCGCTTACACAAAACATAGGTCAATATGATTTAATACGGTCGGAAAATATCGATAGGATCTTTAAGAGTCATCCGAGTATGCATATTTGCAGAATTCGTTTATCTTTCAAAAAGTTGTCAAATGTTTCACATTCGTCCTGTTTCTTTTGTCGAGCTTTCAATCGTGCCACTCTCTTAATGTTCTCTAGATTTACATAATGTCCTAGCTTTGACAAAAAGGCATTTGGGTCATGTTGTTGACCATCTTCCGACACAAAGGTTTTTATATACTTCCCTCCCTATTTAAAATAATTAAGACTTGGTTCCTCGTGTTATCATGTGTCATTTATTGGACAACCGATGCACGATAATATGTAGGACTACTTCCCTCCACATACCAAGCAAGCAAGAAAGCCGAGCCCCGATAGCTCAGTCGGTAGCGACGCTGGCTGTCGATCCATGAGTTATGAATTCGAATCCCGGCTCGGCCAACGTTCCTTCCGACGATTGACAAAAGTCAATGCGTCATTCGTCTTTCACCAATGGGCTAAGTCTATGTGGAAAAGCAGCCAGTTGCTTGAGAAGATTGTTGTGTGGAGTACTGGTGTGAAAAAACCAGGAAATGCATGAGTAGGTGAACTGGCCGCCGTGATATAACCGACAAATTGTTAAAAGCGGCGTTAAATCCCAATCGATCAACATACCAAACAAGCTTGATCGATCTTTCTTTTGAGCCTTGGATAGAGAACACTTCAATATGAATTCGACATGTTGTTTACAACACCGAAACTCCTGATACGAGTCTTTCGCATCTTAATTTATCATGGGTTGCTATAAATTAAACCCTGTGGCCATCGTGAATCGCTTGATAAAGTTACAGTATTGTGTTCTATTAAGACAGAGACACCAGATTCTCTAATTGAATGATACACTATGCTTTTTTTGGAGGCATTCACTATGTAAAAGTCTCTGATAGGTGCAGATAATAATAACAAATATAGCCTTAGATACAAGATCGTCCAGGTGCGATACCAACGATTCTGAAGACTAATTGGTTCATTTAAGTGTTCAGTGTATATCACTGATACTCGCAGGGCCGTATTGCATGGAAAGAACCAGTACCTGAGTTAGTAAGTTTACATACTTGTAGTATAGACATACAATTGCAATCGGTATATGCCTAGGCTACATAGTTTCAACATCTATCTAATATTGGAAATGATATAGGTTATTAAAATGACAGATTTTAAGTTACTTACTCGTAAAATTCCCCAGTTTCATTCTGGAACATCCGCAAGTCAGCAGAAAGTCTCATCAATTTCGCTTCGTTCTGTTGAAGCGATAATTCCATGGCAGATGTCGAGTTAATAATATATTGAACCATCTTCTCTCAAACGTTCTTCATGTCATTTTCCATAGCTGCCAGTTTAGTAGAACTGTGTTTAATCGACCCTTCTATCTTGTCGTTCATCTTTCCTGTTTCTTCCTTGACTTGATTGAGTATCGTTTCTGCAAGTGCCTTGACTTCGTTTTTCTTTAGAATATCTGCTTTAATTTCGGTTTATCCTTTCTCCATCCGTTCAAATTTTAATTCGATTCGTACCATCTTTTCAAGAAGTTTCTCTTCGTAGTGAAGTTTTGAACAATGGGGTTCTGTATAATCACTGAAGATAAAAAGAAAACCAAGGAATAATAGAATAGAATAACAATTTTAGACGTCAAAATATCCATCTTGTATTTGTTTACGTAAATGCGCAGTCGTTGAGATGTTACCAGCTTTTGAAACAGAAAAGCTAAAAATCACATGTGTAATGATATATTTTTGTAGAAGAGACATACATGAAAACCCTGGTTTAGGGTCAATTTTAACCCTTTTGTAAACAATGCAAATTTAGGTGGCATTGCTCAGAACGAGCAATGGCACCTAAATTTACATTGTTTAATACCAAGAAAAGTGATTTAACGCTTATAAAGACTTTATGGCGAGGTGATTAACCTTGGTAAAAAAAATACCAATTTAAGTTACAACCATTTCACGCCAAGCCCTCGAGCTGTCGTGTATAGCAAGATCCAAGCACAGAAGCAGTGAACCGTGTAATGCAAGGTTTAAATAATAGACTGGTTAGGTGTAAAGATAACACGAGGTCAATTATGCAGCGTATATCAGTTGTAATAAAACGATAATTGGCCTGTTAACAGCTTGTATTTAATACGCTTTAGCTTCAAATATTGTCCTTGTTGGGTCCTTTGTTCTCTATTCTTTTGTTCTCTCGTCTTTTCGATGGGATTAAAGGAAAGTTGAATGACATCAAATTGAAATTTATCATTGGATAGTTTGGGGTTTAATTATTATAAATTTGATTAGAATGTTTGATCTGTTTAATTAGATCTATGTTTGTTTTTAGCTCACCTGAGCTTTGCTCAAGGTGAGTTATTGTGATCGCCTTTTGTCCGGCGTCCGTCGTGCGTCGTGCGTCGTGCGTCAACTTCTTCTCCTCAGTAACCAGTGGGTCAATTTGGATGAAACTTCACAGAAAGCATCCTCTCATTGACCTCACCAGAATTCCTTCAAATTTTTGGGATCCATGCAAAATTCTGGTTTCCATGGCAACGAAACCGAAAAAACTTCAAAATTCTTCTTCTCCCAAATTGGTTGGCAGATTTTCAAATAATTTTGTAGAAATGTTCCTTGGATGACCCTCTATCAGATTCCTTCAAGCCGTGTTGATTGGTCGAAAAACATGGCCGCCAGTGGGGGCGGGGCTATTTTGCCTTATATGGCTATAGTGAAAACTTAAAAAATCTTCTCCTCCGAAAGTGTAAGGCCGATTTTCAAATAATTTTGTAGAAATGTTCCTTGGGTGACCCTCTATCAGATTCCTTCAAGCCATGTTGATTGGTCGAAAAACATGGCCGCCAGGGGGGGCGGGGCTATTTTGCCTTATATGGCTATAGTGCAAACTTAAAAAATCTTCTTCTCCAAAAGTGTCAGGCCGATTTTCAAATAATTTTGTAGAAATGTTCCGTGGGTAATCCTCTATCAGATTCCTTCAAGCCATGTTGATTGGTCAAAAAACATGGCCGCCAGGGGGTGGGGCTATTTTGCCTTATATGGCCAAAGTGAAAACTTAAAAAATCTTCAACATCTTCTCCTCAGTAACTAGTGGGTCAATTGGGATGAAACTTCACAGAAAGCATCCTCTCATTGACCTCACCAGAATTCCTTCAAATTTTTGGGATCCATGCAAAATTCTGGTTTCCATGGCAACGAAACCGAAAAAACTTCAAAATTCTTCTTCTCCCAAATTGGTTGGCAGATTTTCAAATAATTTTGTAGAAATGTTTCTTAAGTGACCCTCTATCAGATTCCTTCAAGCCATGTTGATTGGTCGAAAAACATGGCCGCCATGGGGGGGGGGGGGGGGCGGGGCTATTTTGCCTTATATGGCTATAGTGCAAACTTAAAAAATCTTCTTCTCCAAAAGTGTCGGCCCGATTTTCAAATAATTTTGTAGAAATGTTCCTTGGATGACCCACTTTCAGATTCCTTCAAGCCATGTTGATTGGTCAAAAAACATGGCCGCCAGTAGGCAGGGCTATTTTGCATTATATGGCTATAGTGAAAACTTAAAAAATCTTCTCCTCCAAAAATATCTGGCCGACTTTCAAATAATTTTGTAGAAATGTTCCTAGGGTGACCCTCTATCAGATTCCTTCAAGCCAAGTTGATTGGTCGGAAACTGGCTGCCAGGGGGCGAGGCTTATATAGCTAAAGTGAAAAAAAAATAAAAAATCAGGTGAGCGATTCAAGGGCCATCATGGCCCTCTTGTTTACTTTTTAATGGTGATAGCACGTTTATTTAAACGGCTCTTAAATAAGTAAATCTGTAAACAAACACTTGACAATACAGTTTATCACAAATTTCAAGACAATGTAAGTCCGAGTGTATTTATTCAGGTTCCATTTAATTCTTTCATTCTACAAAATTATATCAACGAGAAACAATGTCCGCAACAAAAAGAAAATGTTTATATGTTTTAATTATCTACATGTACATGTACTTACATTTTTAAAAATACATGAATATAAAATGAATCAAATAGAGAAATAAAAGAACAACATAATTTTTATTGTTATTTATTCTTTAATACCAATACATGTACATGTGCACACAAGTACATGTTTCATGTAGTAAACATAATTTCCCCAAAACAGAAAATTTCATTTGTACCCCAATAAGAGACCACCTGTCTTAAGAGACCACTTACAGCATTTCCCTTGGGTGGTCTCTTAATACAAGTTTGACTGTACTTCTTAAAATTTGAAACTTGGAATAATTCTTTAAGATTTATGCTTTCATCCCATATCTCCTACAGTGCTTCTATAAAGCCTTCCTTTTCCGTAGTGGAAGAAATCTGGTATGATTACATCCAGACTTCCATAATTCATTGAACAGATTCTCTGAAGTCTTCCTTATTTCTTCCTTATTTCTTCCCACCCCGCACAAGTTCTATTGTAGGTTCATGAGCTTCTTTAACGCATCCCTTGCATCCCTTTGCAGCATATTGAAGGAGATATTCTTGGAAACTTCTTCCGATGGAGTTTAGGGAGGAGAAGACGTTTTAAGTAAAACGTTGACGCACGCACGGACAATTCGCCATGACATAAGCTCCACTGGCTGAAAAGTGAAAGGAAACATAGTTTTAATATCTCTTCACAGTTCGTGTCTTTAGCACGTAACAAGCTCAGCATTCAATACCTGTGCTTTGTAAGCGAATTCCTCAGCATATATTGACCTTATTCCTGTGCTGAATAAGCGTATTCATTTTATTATATTTTCGATCAGTTCCGGTCAAATATGCTAAGCGTTCTGAAGTATGGCGTGTATTCATGACTATGTCAAAGGGAAGTAAATCGGATCAGCTTGCCGGGCAGACAATTTTCGCCAGGGGATTTCAGATGAATATGTAAGACTGAAATTGTCACCCATTGGACAATACTGATTTTGCTGAAAGTTGAATTCTTTTTTTGAAAACTATATTATCCTGTGAGTGATTTGTAACCAAACCCTGGTTTGCTTTTGACTGTATTAACACCTTCAGAGTGATTTTTAGAACATCCTGTATTTTCTGAAATTTATAGTGAAATTCAGTGCGGGATAAGGGTGACCTATCATTTGACGTCATAGCTAAAAAAAATGGTAGCATGAGCCCTGAGTTTCTGGTGCTGTAATGGTAGATATAAGAATGGACTTTGAATTAATACAGGTTTGTGGCTTCATTGAGATGTTGGGAAAGAACCATAACCCATAATGCTACAATGGTCGCCTATGTAATATGAATTGCTTCCCTTTGACCTAAACAGGCCTTCATTTTTAGTAGATTTTCACCCTTCTTGCTCATTTTAGTCCGTTGTACTCGTAATAAACAGACGAAATTTTCAGTGAATGCTCATCAACCACTGCCCTCATGGATTATTCCACCTAATTTGTAATTAAAGTTCAACGTTCGATTGAAAAACCCTCCAGGACTTCAGAGGTAAAGCCTGAATGCCTGGAGTGGTTTGGATGCACTGATAGGGAAGGCTATCCTGTCAAAAGGGTGACTTGGCCAAGTGGTAAATGTACACAGAGCCGGGTTCAGCGGCTGGTGATGATGCTGAGCACTGGAACTGAACTGGCATGGAAATCCCATGGATGTCAGCCACCTTTGCCACAATAAGCTATGTATTAGGGAAAAGCATCTTACCATTGAGCCAGTGTGTGGCCAGAGGGTCCTGCCTTGGGCACGAGCCTGCCTGTATCTTTGGATGTAGGTGAATTATTTGTCGTTGTTAATCTTCTTCTCAGTTTCATTGGTGTTCGCGTATATGCTTCATGGTCTGTATTGTCACCGCTTTGTCGGGAGTGTGGCACATGTTGGTTTTTTGACCGAGTTTTCCTTAGACTCCTTGTCAATTGATTTTTGACGTAATTTTTCTGCTCCCGATGCTTTTCGTACAAATTGAACAAACGCTATCGTCGTAGCCTGCGCTTCATTTTGAATGCCATTGACTTTTCCCTCTTTTTTTTTCATTTCAGGGTCACTTTGAAAAGAGACTAGCTGAGTGTCAGCATTACTTCCTGGTGGAATGGGACAACCAGCAGCAGAACACAGTTTGCGCAAGGAATTTCCGGGGCCATTATTAACGGGAGTGTAAAGCGCTGTGTGCACGTGACTCGAAATTCCTTGAAAAAAAGTCTTGTCTTTAGGTAAAGAACGTTTTATAGCTCTATTTGTCCCCTCAACTTTCTGCGAGTTAGTATTAAGTCTGGTTAGATTTACTCTGTTATCTGCAAGGCGATATTCTATAACTTCCATTAACACTTTCTCACTCTCCTTTATTCGTACATTTATTTGGAATGAGGTTGAGAGGAAAATACTGTTTGAAAGCCAGTTGTCGTTCT
Organism: Serripes groenlandicus; assembly: GCA_031761405.1. NCBI lineage: Eukaryota > Metazoa > Mollusca > Bivalvia > Cardiida > Cardiidae > Serripes > Serripes groenlandicus. The sequence goes on along the minus strand of JASEVX010000201.1, from coordinate 86,543 downwards.
TTCTTCCTTTGCACACAGCAGAATTGATCTTGCACAAACTGTGATTCCCCGCGTAGCATTGCTTGATAGTAGACATTATGTCCCGTGTCGCTTCCAGGATCTTTGGTTGCACATGACGACTTTTCTTGAACATGCTTTGGAGCTCAGCATGACATCGGCAAACCTATTTCGGAGGTATTGGCGGTAAGCTTTGGTTTTTCCCGGCATGGACCCGGCCGGGTAGCTCAATTGGTAGCGTATCTGACTCGTGATCTGGAGGTCACGGGTTCGATACCCGGTTGCGGCGACATTCTTTCGGGCGATGTTTTCCATTGCCTCTCACCTCTGATCTATGTGAGAAAGTAGTCAGTGGCTTCGAAAGAATGTTGTGTAAGTACTGGTGTGGAAAAGCCAGGAAAACATGGGTAGGTGCACTGACCGCCGTGATATGACCAAATCTGTTGAAAGCGGCGTTAAACTCCAAACAAACAAACAAATTTCCCGGCATGATTGCTGTAACCCTTGATGACCCTTTTATACATTTTCTATGGTTTGCAGTGAGATGGCGTGTGTCTAGTTGATGAATTGGAGCGGTCTTGGTTACTCCAGACAGGTAAAGTTGGTTTGCCGCTTCAAAAGATTTGCCATCGCCATCTGTGGTGACATGTTTTACCTCCATTCCTTCACCTTTGAGCTTGCGGAAACACTTTTCTGCCCATCTTTGCTCATCCCCAATGTTTGTCTCCATGCTGGCAGTGGCAGAGCGGTTACCTGCCTTTATATCACACATATCGTCCTATGTGTGAAATCCGTGCTTCGAGCACACCTTGTTAACCGTCTCCACTGCTATTATCTGCTTACGTGGGGTAATATTTTCAGCCACAGTGTTGCCGGCTGAAATGGGGGTTTTCCCACACCCGACTATAGGTTGTTATTGTAAACTCCGTCTATCGGCACAGGAATTTCATTTTCTGGTTGTCCTTGCCAGCGGTTTATTTTTTTTCAATTGTTGCAGACGCATGGACATGTCGGCCTTATTTTCCGAAACAATAACATCGCCTGCCACTTTGCAATTTAGTCAGAGGAACACTCCGGATTGACCTACCTTGAGATAACATCAATCGGCGAAAACTCCGCTTATGAGGAAGATGTAACGGTTATGTCGATAAGCAGTCCTGCATGACGTTGTACCACGGCCTCTGGGCCAACTCTGCCATTAGGAATGTACTGCACTGCATTACAATCTAATCTTTCCTTTTCACTAGTATTAATTATAAGTTAAGTACAAGGTGTCTTCCGTACACTGATGTGGTGGTAGTAAAACATCAACAATTGATTTGTCAAATCGCCACAAGTTACCTTAGCTACGGATCCTGATATTTCACAATATACATGTGTAGCCTTTACAGTCACTAAATCATAGGTGACTACATAAGCTCCCCTATTTCTTCGAATAGGCGAGCTAAAAAGGGGCATAACTCAATAAGTATTAAAGCCAGAGTTATACCCCTTCGTATACATGTGTGTATTTTCACTGCTATCATGTGTTCCTAGTTTCATTGGAATATCTTAAATAGTAGAATTCGTAGAATGCATTGAAACTTATTGTTTTAACGTTAGCATACACTTCATCCGCAATGTACACCCTTAAAGACACATTGCACGGACGATTCCATTTCAATATCTGTGCACTCATGTTTAAGCTGGTAATGTTCACACAATTACAATCTGCTGGTGTTGATTAATATTACAAGACAGAATAAAGCTCTCAGGAGAATCATTTTTCCCTCCTACAGCAAAAAAAACAAAATGGTGTACTTTGATCTTCACGTAAAAGTGTTCTCGATTAGTGTTCCCCATAAACCAATGTTATCTTGTTCTAACCGTTTTGGATGTATTCCTTATAAAGGAGGGAAGTACAACGGTAAACATCTCTTCTTTTAGAAACATAACTTTGAAAAATATAGAGAAACTATAATTTGCATTTAACTTACTTCGAAAGCAATATGGAATGAAATGAAAGCAAATGGAGTGTACTGTTTTTTTAACAGCTTTGGAGTGATATATTATTGTTCCATATGTTATACATCGATTTTCAATAACATAAAATGAAGTTAATAAGTCTTTCTACTGTGTAGCGATAATAGTCCTTCTAGCGCGTTGCGATGTAACTATGAATGGAGTATGTTCGTTTTCATCATTTTTCCCCCCTGCCGGTGGGGGTTAGAATACGCCGGCTGTCCGTCCTACAAGGGGTAGAAGTCCCCTAATGGACCCGCTTGTTTAGCATGGGTGGATACTCGCAAGCAGGAAGCGATGATCCTGGCAGTTGAGGGAAGCGCAGGGATCTCCGGCTTTCCAACACACTCTTTTGGCCTCTGCTTCGGTGTAAACGGGAGCCTAGATGGGCCCGGTCTGTACAAGTGTTACTAAAAATGTAATATATTTGTGCCACATCGAATGTTGTATTTTGCTTGTAGGCTTGTTATTGAAATTTAATTTGTAATTTCAGTTTACATTTAATATGAATATGAATCTGTGACTTACGAGAGAGGCAGTATATTAACCCCTCCCGTCGATGTACACAGTTCAAAACCCTCCGTATCCCTAAATTCTGTCATTATTTAATAACCCCATTAAAATCCACACGTTTTTAACCAGATGGAATTATGATTTATTGAAATACGGGTATAAAAGTGTGCTAATTCGTGTACAGGTGTAGCTACAAATTGAGACAGTTCAATCACATCAAGGAACATCAATAATGTTGGAGTAAACCTAAATGAAAATTTATTTAAAATAAAAACTATTAGCTACCACGATACTAATCCGCCTGAACGTCCTAAGTGAAATTTGATTTGTAATTTCAGTTAATATTTAATATGAAAATGAATCCATGACTTCCGAGAGAGGCAGTACATTAACCCCTCCCGTCGATGTACACAGTTCAAAACCCGCCATATCCCTAAATTATGTCATTATTTAATAACCCCATTAAAAAACCAAACGTTTTTAACCAGATCGAATTATGATTTATTAAAATACGCGTTTAAACGTGTACTAATTCGTGTACAAGTGTAACTAAAAATGTAATATATTTGTGCCACATCGAATGTTGTATTTTGCTTGTAGGCTTGTTTGCCTACATCCTATTTTACATTGGCTTTCATGTTGTTTTATTTATGTTAAGTATCGCATACATCATGTTTGATTGTTTTGTCAGATTTGTGCACGTACATTGTCGTTTTCCTTGCTTCCTGCAAGAATCGCATGGCAGAGAAATACTTCTTGGTATGCATAAACTACTGATGCAGATTGACGTCCATCTCGTCCACCTCTACCAGCTTGCTGCAACAGCTGAAGTAGTGTTCGCGGTAAACCCCACATGATGACTAGAGATATATTTGGAATGTCAAGTCCCATTCCACCTGCCACCGTGGCAATCAACACTTTAATGCACCCATTGATTTTGCTGAAGTCTGTCAAGATCCGTTCCTTGGACTCATTATCGGTGTGGCCATGGTACAATTCTTTATGTCCTTTTCTCTATCATATGCTTTGTTCGTCAACGTTGAGAATAACAAAATTTATATAGAATCCCATGACTCAATCATGTTTGTATACACACTAACTTTCTCCATATCTCTTTCTTTTTCTGAAATCTCGTCATGTATCCACTCCAACTCCTTTTCAAATTTCTCTGTACATTTGGTTACAGCTAAGAAAAAAATATTAGGCCTATCACTACATATAGGGGTTTTTAGGGGGCCCCTAGTTTGCACCTGGTGGCCATAATGACATCAATTAACCTAATTAAAGAGGCTGACTCATTAATTTGCAGCTGGTGGCTATAATGACTCTTCAATTAACCTAATTAAAGGGGGTGACTCATCTTTTAATCTTAGATGCACTGTGTGACCGACCCTTAATGACTCATCAAGTACGTCCTTATGTAATGGGGTGACACTGATGACTCATCAATTACCCTATATTGTAAGAGGGTGACATATGAGACACATCAATTATGAACATTATGTGACTCATAATAAACCACTGATTACTGATACCATGCATGTGATTTGTTTCATAGGTTGGACTATTTAAATCGGTTAAGTTTTTTCGGACACACCACAAAACAATATTTGACATACCGGTATTAACTGGACAGACCTTCTCGTACAATGTAAAAACGTAATTATTATTTTATTTTTACATGTTCACCCCTATCACAATATGTTATCATTCTGCAGCAGAAGATGTTGGAAACATCTGAAAAAATAATATAGAAAGTCTCTGTTAATAAAAGTTTGAAATGTGAAATGTAGTTATTGATATTTTGTGAAATGTGAAAAGTGTTCATTATGAGAAATCACTCCATCTGTCATAATGTAGATCACTATAATAGCGTCAGAAAAGCTTCTATATAATGTATAGGGGAAGGAGGGAGGACGACAATAATTAAGAGAAGGGAGGGAAAAATTAAAGGTATTATGACAATCACAGAAAGTGTTCATTATGACCAATTGTTACTTTTGACAGAATGTTTTGAAAATAACGTCTGTTTACAGAGGTTTCAGAAAAGCGTTAATGTATGGGGAAATGGGTGAGGACGACAAGAATTGAGAGAAGGGCGGGACAAAAATAAAGGTATTATTGACAATCACAGAAAGTGTTCATTATGACCAATTGTTACTTTTGACAGAATGTTTTAAAAATAACGTCTGTTTGCAGAAAAGCGTCTTTTATGGGGGAAAAGGGGGAGGGATGTCAAGTAATATGGTATTGAATTAAGAGAAGGGAGGAAGGTAAACAATTTCTCCTTTCGTAAGAAAGTTTTCAAAATGCCGCTTGCTGCCAAGGGTTTAAAGTTCAATCCGCGGGGGTTGTAGCTAACGAGCATCGGTTACTCGTTTTCGGATCTCTATTTCTGCAAGGTTTAGAGTGAGAAACCGAGTGGTTATAACCATATATTCGTTTAACGTTAGCAAATCATAACGCAATCATTCTTGGGAAAGGAGTTTAGAGTTATAGAAAAATTGTGTCTGATTAAATTCGCATTTGCGTTTAAAAACCAAAGATTTAATTTATCCATTACAACTCAAAAAGTTAGGACTTTGAAACTTATCCTTACCAACTAGATGTTTTTAGCCCTACTGGCTGAAAGCCAGTCGAGCTTATGTCATGGCGAATTGTCCGTCGTGCGTGCGTCTGTGCGTGCGTTAACTTTTTCCTTTAAACAACTTCTTCTCCCTAACCACTTGGCTAATTTGGTTGAAACTTCATAGGAAGCATTCTCTCAATGTCCTCTCTTAAATTCCTTCTTTTTAGCTCACCTATGCACGAAGTGCAAGGTGAGCTATTGTGATCACATTTTGTCCGTCGTCCGTCGTCAGTCGTCCGTCGTCCATCGTCAACATTTGAGCTTGTTAACACTCTATGGGCTACATTTTGCATCCAATCTTCATGAAAGTTTATCAGAACGTTCATCTCCATAAAATCTTGGACAAGTTCGAAACTGGGCCATATGAGGTCAAAAACTAGGTCACTAGGTCGAATTGAAGGGAAATCTTGTTAACCTTCTTGAGGCCACATTTTCAACTTTAGCATGTTGAAACTTTATCAGAATGTTTGTCTTGATGATATGTAGGTCAAGTTCGAACATGGGTCACGTCAGGTCAAAAAGAAGGTCACTAGGTCAAATTGAAGGAAAATCTTGTTAACACTCCAGAGGCCGCAATTTTTGCTTCAGCAGTTTGAAATTTTGTCAGAATGTTTGTCTTAAAAATATCTAGGTCAAGTTCGAATATGGGTTATGCCGGGTCAAAAACTAGGTCACTAGGCCAAATTGAAGGAAAATCTAGTTATCACTTTGGATGATCCATGTTTTGCTTTAGCAGCTTGAAATTTTGTCAGAATGTTTGTCTTAAAGATATCTAGGTCAAGTTCAAATATGGGTCATATTGGATCAGAAACTAGGTCATTAGGCCAAATTGAGGGAAAATCTTGTTAACTCTGTAGAAGCAACATGTTTTGCTTCAGCGGCTTGAAATTTGTTCAGAATGTTGAGCTGAATGATATCTAGGCCAAGTTCGAATATGGGACATGCCGGGTCAAAAACTAGGTCACTAGGTCAAATTGAAGGAAAATCTTGTGAACACTTTGGATGCCACATTCTTTGCTTCAGCAGCTTGAAATTTGGTCAGAATGTTTGTCTAAATGATATCTAGGCCAAGTTCGGATATGGGTCATGCCGAGTTAAAAACTAGGTCACTAAGCCAAATTGAAAGGTAATCTTGTTAACACTCTGGATACTGCATTTTTAATTTCAGCATGATGAAACTTAATTAGAATGTTTTTCTTGATAATATGTAGGCCAAGTTTGAATATGGGTCATGCTGAGTCAAAAACTAGGTCACTAGACTAAATTGAAGGACAATCTTGTGAACACTTTGGATGCCATATTTTTTGCTTCAGCAGCTTGGAATTTGGTCAGAATGTTTTGAGCAAGTTGAAACTTTGTCAGAATGTTGTCTGGATGATATCTAGTCCATGTTGGAATATGGGTCATATCAGGTAAAAAAATATAGATCACTAGACCAAATGAAGGAAAAGATTGTTAACACTGTAGAGGTTGCATTCAGAATAATTGTCTTGATGTGTTTTGCATTGCAGTACATTGTATAATTAAGGTGAGCGATCCAGGGCCATCATGGCCCTCTTGTTTTTTTTTATCCATCCATAATTCTGGTTTCCATGGCAACCAAAAGAAAAAAATAGTGAAAACTTAAAAAATCTTCTTCTCCGAAAGTGTCAGGCCGATTTTCAAATAATTTTGTAGAAATGTTCCTTGGGTGACCCTTTATTAGATTCGTTCAAGAAATGTTGATTGGGCGAAAAACATGGCCGCCAGGGGGCGGGGCTATTGTGCCTTATATAGCTATAGTGAAAACTTAAAAAATCTTCTTCTCCAAAAGTGTTCAGCAGATTTTCAAATAATTTTGTAGAAATGTTCCATGGGTGACCCTCTGTCAGATTCCTTCAAGCCATGTTGATTGGTAAAAAAACATGGCCGTCACAGGGCGGTGCTATTTTGCCTATATGGCTAAAGAGAAAACTTAAAAAATCTTCTCCTCCAAAAGTGTCAGGCCGATTTTCAAATAATTTTGTAGAAATGTTCCTTGGGTGACCCTTTATTAGATTCCTTCAAGCCAAGTTGATTAGTCGGAAACTATGGCCAGGGGGCGGGGCTTATATAGCTGAAGTTAAAAAAAATCAGGTGAGCTATTCCAGGGCCATCATGGCCCTCTTGTTTTCTTAAAATTTGGTTAAGTTTTTTGTACCAATTCACTTTTTCTTCAAAACCATTACAGATATGGATTCGAAACTTACAACACTTATTCACCATAATTACTTCTACGAACAGACGAGAGTACATAACTCAGATTCCTTCAAGCCATGTTCATTGGTTGAAAAATATGGCTGCCAGGGGGTGGGGCTATTTTGCCTTATATGGCTATAGTGAAAACTTAAAATATCCTCTCCCCCGAAAGTGTCAGGCCGATTTTCAAATAATTCTGCAGACACATTCCTTGGGTGACACTCTCCAAGATTCCTTTAAGCCATGGTGGTTGGTAAAAAAAATAGCCACCAGGGGGCAGGGCTGTTTGGAGATTTTATTTTTGCCTTATGTTGATTTAACGATGCTATAACCGTCATCGTTGAAATAGGGAGTCGTGTTGTTTCTTGCTGTTTCCGTGCAATAACTGCCACAAATGTGTTTTCTTTTCTTTCAAACTTGGTAACAAAGTTAAATGCCTTAAGGGCTAGGCCAAGTTCGATCGTAACTTTCGGTGGACTTTATTTAGTGGAGTTATGGCCCCTTATTTAACAAAAAATGTCGTTTCTTGCTGTTTCCGTGCAATAACTGCCACAAACTTGGTAACAACCTAGGCCAAGTTCGTTTAATTTACCCTGTAATACATGTTCAATAAAAAGTATACTGACATGTTTAAACCTAACCTCAACATTTTCCTACAATATTTTCTGCAAGCGGGGGATATAAATTTCATGAATTTGCTTGTTTGTATCAAATACGGAAAAAAAAGATTACATTTTCACATATATCTCCGATACCACTCATTATCATCAGCTCAATGATCCAAATATTGTTCTGGTTGCAACAGCAAATGCTGTAAACTATTTTGTTGTAGTTGTTTGGGAGGTGCTGGCACCTCAATCCGATTAGGGAGTGCAGCTGTTTGATATGCAGTCGCCTGGTTCGTAACCGCAGTTGGGTGGTGTGAAGTTGGTGGATCCTCCAGTATGTTCTTCCACCCAACCGAGATTGGTTGATACCTTGAGGTTGGTTGATATGATGAGGTTGGCTGATACGTTGAGGTTGGTTGATATGATGAAGTTTAATTGTTAAATTATCCAATTTTTGTCTTTTTGCACGCGGCTCATTCTCCTTTTCCATCACCTCCAACCCTCGTTTTCGTCCTGTGTTGTTGTTGTTCTGTAAATATAAATGTATTCATAGAAATAAAAGGATTAATAAATACATAATTTGTAGAGGGTAATAATTCAACAATAGGGTAAATAGGAATAGAAAGTATATATACATTTTACATGTATTATCTGTTGTGGTTTAATGAAGATGCGTGATATAGTAATCATGAACATGTCCTTATCAAAGCGTAGTCTCTAATTTATAAAATAAAATAGTTATGTTAATAAAATGATCTTGCCCTATACAATATACATACTTTAAATAGAATTTCAATCGAGAAAAGTAAGAAATAATAACACTTACCGATAACATCTGGCTGCGTGTAATTAGCTCGCCGCTAACCTTAACAACTGATGTGAAAATCTCCAATGGCATAGAGAATGTTGAATGCTTCAACTCATCACTGATATGAGCATATGTGCCGTTTTTATACGGCACCACAGCTACTCTATATCTTTGAAAAGTTTTAACACAGTCGTGTCACATTTCCTGTAGATTTATCTACCATTTCAAAAACTTTTAACATGGTTGTAACGGACTGTTCGAGATGGTAACATAATATGATATGTATTCAAAACTAATCAGCTTATATAGCAACAAATGTTCAAAAAGGCGCCAAAATTTCGCGGATTTCTATTAGATAACAGAAATTTTACATCAGCATTAATTTAACGACACATCAGATTAAACATAAGTATAATTGTATTATTGTTAGGGTCCCACAGACTTAATTCTGCTTAACTCGATCTATGTAAATAGTGTAAAACCTCTTCCATGAACTCAAATTGTCTATTGTCTTATAAAGACAGATATATTTTAATTGATTTTACACAAATACATATATCTCATCATTTACATAAACAAAATATAAACGTGACCAACAAATAATAATCCGAAATAACTTTGAAGTTTCCTGATTTTGGTATATATATATATATATATATATATATATATATATAGTTTCAGACTTGGTAAAATGGTGGGTCTTACTGAAATCTATATAAAAAAATTGACTTGTGATTTAATACTGCATGTAATATATATATAGTCAACAGTTGGGTCCTGTCTTAATTATTCATAGGTGGGTCTTACTGAAATCTATATAAAACAATTGACTTGTGATTTAATACTGCATGTAATATATATATATATATATATATAATCAACAGTTGGGTCCTGTCTTAATTATTCATAGGTGGGTCTTACTGAAATCTATATAAAAACATGTGATCTAACATAGTTGCCATTTAATCAGTTAATCATTTACTTTCATACCATGCTCATCCAATATCCTGAATCCAAAGCTTTGGCTGACTGGCGTCATCTCTCCATCAGCATTAATGGGCTTGGACTGTAGCGGTATGGTGCTGAGACTCACTGACTTCAAATCAGTATCGCTGTTCTCTAGACTCGCTGACTGTAACATGTGTGACTCAGACTCTTGTTCTAGAGATTCTTGACTTTCACTGCCTTCAACAGTATCCTTGTTACTGCCTGTAAATATATAATCAACAATTGGGTCCTGTCTTAATTATTAAAAGGTGGGTCCTACTGAAATATATATAAACAATTGACTTGTGATTTGTTACTGCCTGTAATATATATATAGTCAACAGTTGGGTCCTGTCTTAATTATTCATAGGTGGGTCTTACTGAAATCTATATAAAACAATTGACTTTTGATTTAATACTGCCTGTAATATATATATATAGTCAACAGTTGGGTCCTGTCTTAATTATTCATAGGTGGGTCTTACTGAAATATATATAAAACAATTGACTTTTGATTTAATACTGCCTGTAATATATATATAGTCAACAGTTGGGTCCTGTCTTAATTATTCATAGGTGGGTCTTACTGAAATATATATAAAAGCATACGATCTAAATCAGGCGCCAAGGGATCAGTCAATCATTTACTTTCATACCTTGCTCATCCAATAGCCTGAATCCAAGGTTCGAACTGACTGGCTCCATCTCTACATCAGCATCAATCGGCTTGGACTGCAGATGTATCGTGCCAAGGCTCTCTGACTTCAAATCAGCACATCCGTTCTCAAGACTCGCTGACTGTAACATGAATGATTCAGGCTCTTGTTCTAGAGATTCTTGACTATCACTGCCCTCAACAGTATCCTTGTTACTAGCTGTAAATATATAATCAACAGTTGGGTCCTGTCTCAATAGTTGGGTCTTGCCAAACTGTACTTTATACATAACAACTAAGTTTTGTCAACAAGAAATAGCCTAAGAAAAGTCAGGTTAATTGCCGTTCTTTAAGGTTAATTGATGACTTCTTACTAAATAAAGGATTTTTTTTAACCTGCATATCTCATTTACAACACAGATAACTCTAGTATTTTTTTGTTGATACACACACAGTTTAACGAAAATTGATTTATATGAGTTACTGAAAAACTGAACACCTTAAAATGTTAGAAATGCTCAGTATAGGAGGTAGCAGTTTGATTCTACAAATTGAAAACATTTATTTGTTAAGGTAAGTCTTTACATGAATGACAAGTGATTTGTTTCATTAATTGATGAAAAGACACACATCATATTGACATGTAAGCATTATACTTAACACAAAAGGTAAAACAGAAACAAAAGCAAGAACAAGGGGGCCAAATGGCCCTGGTAGCTCACCTAATTTATGTAATTATGTAATACAATAGCATGTACATTCATGCTTGTGTATAATAAAAACAAAAAGGTACTTCTCCTGGTCTTTTGGCAAGCCCCCTTGCATCCATGTTTAATGTATCAATGCCATGTTTTTTTTAACAAATCAAATTTTTGAAGGAATTTAGTTAAGGCTTGCATGTTTATACGTGTAAACAAGTTTGTTTTTTGTTTGGTCCAAAAACATTTACAAACTGAGAAACCGTTTACACATACATGTATATTATTATTTTCTAAATTGAAGTCTGGTCAAAGATTATCACGAGAAAATTGTGTGCCACATTCGCTTCTTTCTCCATTACACGGTGCCTCAATGATCACTGTGTTTTTTCCTCATAGAATGCATGTATACATGCATCAATAATGTCACTGAATCGTTAAAATTATAGCAGGACATTTTCGTGTGCTTAGCGTGAATGTGCGCATCAGATTTGCATTATTTATACATCACTGAAATTATCTATGTTTGTTCCTTATGCCGCTTACTATTAAATGTATTGTTTTACTTTTTGCAAAAATAAATGCGCTTATAACATAATCGTGTTTTACTTTGTCGGCATAAACATAAAGTATAACGAGGGTTCAGCACAAGACTGTCGTAACTCAGGCACACCTTTTTTGGGGGGACAATTTCGACCCTTTTGTAAACAATGCAAATTTAGGTGCCATTGCTCATAAGGAGCAATGGCACCTTAAGTTCCATTGTTAGGAAAAAATAAGTTTTTAAGATGGAGTGTTCTGCGTGAATTGAAATATCCATTTGAGTTACGACAGTCTTGCGCTGAACTCTCTAAATATACAAACATCAATATACAGTACAATTTTTATTCATGCAAAAAAATACATATCTATATTATTTTATGGGACTCAAACATCCAAACAATTGCTAGGGGATACGGAACGGAGGGGGTTCTCTATAGGTTCACACAGAATATCCCTAGCAACCAAATGGTCCAAGTAGCTTTCATAAAGAGGGACAACTTTAGCCCAGACAGCCTCAGATGATGTCAGCTTGGACCGCGCTCTACGATTGACACACGTGGTAAGTTTAATATATATGTTGTGTTTTATAATGAAATTAACTGTTGAGTATTAATGTGTGCGACCAATTGCACGAGCGTGAGTGTTTTTTTTACCTGGGAACCAATATGCGTCTGAATTTTAAAGTTAAAACACTATTACGTGCGTACATGTGTGTACATGCATGTACGTACGTACGTGTGCGTGAATGTGCATGCACATGAGTGTGTGTACGTGTATGTACGTACTTGAGTGCGTGTACGTGCATGTATATTCTTGTGTGCCTGTATGTGCGTGTATATTCTTGTTTACATGTTCTTGCGTGAGTATATGTGCGTGCGTTTACGCGTACGTGTGCATGTAGAACAACGTTTGTGGTTTACATGTGTGTTTTCTTCAGTCGTTGCGCGTACGTACGTGCGTGTATGTACTTGCGTGCGTGCGTGTATACACTTGCGTGCGTACGTGTAGAACAACGTTTGTGGTTTACATGTGTTTTCTTGAGTTTCCGTTGTACGGCCGTTTGATCACATGACACTGCAGTGATTTGTAGGTGTAATTTCAAAGTTAAAAATCATAGGTTTTGGACCACCCAGATACGTTTCTGTATATCCTGTATACCTTAAAATGCGTTTCTTTTGTCTTTATACCTCTGGAAAAGATTGGATTCGTTTTCAGGCGTTATGTCAAATGTTGTAAATTATTGTCCCCCGCTTTAGCGAAAGCGTGGGGACTATTATTTCTCATTCGTCAGTCCGTCAGTCACGCTGTCACAAAAACTTTAACCTTGGTCATAACTTCTGAACCGTAATAGGTACTGCTTTCATATTTCACATGTGTATTCCTTGTGACAACCCCTTTCCATCAATACCAATTTTTTTGACCTTGTGACCTTCACCCTGGCGGGGGACCATAATTCTCTGAATTTGCTTGTTTTAAATTCTCATTGATGTTTTTTTTTTTTTTTTTTTAACAGATATTTGGTTGCCTCAAGTCCATAACAAGAACCCGTCATATCAACTTTAGCACATTAAACATTTATATACACCGATTTTACATTGTGTGCAGCAGCTAGAGGTGCTAACATTACAAGACATTCAAGTATTACGCATTTATATGACCTTTCTTAATAGAATGAATTGTGATACTGTAATTTTCATATTTAATCCACACACGAACGCACATGCACGCACGCACGCACACGTACATACACACACACTCACACACACATAACATATCGTTTATTTATATAAAAAAGAAAAAAATAATCTTAAAAGAGACTTGTTCTCTATGTACTTTTCGCCCCTTTCAACACAATTCTGTTTTGTTGTATATGGAACATTATGAGCTATGATAAACAGCAGTCATTTATATACTCATTAGGTTTGCCGAGCCATTGCTCATTATTTGGTTGATCGTTCATGTCCATCTTTTTGCCCTTTGATCGCTCGTGCTTTCTTGTATTTTCTTCCTTTCTCCTGCTAGTACATTCAGATCTGTTAACGCCGGAACTTGTTGTTTTTTCAGAATCATTTTCAGGATACAATTCACCTTCAAGATTAACTTGAGTTTGATTTCCTTTCACACACGTGCTATCAATAATAGATGCCTTTAAATATTCATGGCCTTCGTGCTCATTGTCAATTTTACACTGGCAACTTAAGTTTCTGTATGCTATTTGTCCTTCTTTGATAGAACATATAGCTTGATGGAGTTTTAAAGTACCTGGTACTGCCTTCAAAACTATGTTGTTGGGTAAAACTCTTTCTTCTTCCACCTTTTCTTCTGTTATAAGGTAGGTACATTTTCATATTAGACTCCTTTGACAAAGCTGTGTAAAATGCCTCTGCAGACGTTATGTCTCCCCCATACTTTATAAAACTGTCGGCCTTTCTTTTTATTGCTCCTCCAATGGCATCTGGAACGCCCTTACCATGACCACTCTCAAAAAATGACCACACAACATCCTCAAAACCAAGTGATTTTCCGTTTATTGAAGCCAGATAAAAAAATCCTTTCTGTCGATACTGAGTAACTGGCCCATCGCTAAATATTTCAACTCTTGTAACTTGAGGGTGGGTCTGTCTTATCTCTGTAAGAATAGGTTTCAAGTGGGCTTCAGGTCCATGTATTAGCGAATCACTAACTGAGCAAAATGTATAGAGACTTTGATTCTTCACATTAGCTACACCTGTATGCAAAGTGATTTGCTTCTTCGAAGCCCCAAAATGAACACTATGAATCTCTGAACTATACCCACAAGCATAGTTCTCAGAAAAGTCAATATGTAATAGACATTCATCATCCTTCATTTCTTCTTTTCTCTTGGCAAAATAGTCGTACTGATTGTAGCTTCTAAAGATATGCTTTGAATACCTTTTCAGTTGATTCTCAAACTTAACCAATTCATCAACTGTACCACTTTGAGACTCTTTCACTGTCAAGTTTATGGTTTTTTCTGTACTACTCTTACCCTTCTTTATCGTTCTCACTTCCCTCTTCGTTTTCCACTCATACCATGTGACATTTTCCTCTACACTATCTTTGTTAACATGTAGGGATCTTTCTCTGCATAACTCACATTCACCATACATACATTCCTTGCTATTCATCCTGAAAACCAGTTCATCATTAAGTGTGTTCAGATCATCAGTCTCAACAGCCTTTAATCTTTTCAATTCCTCGGCCATAAACTCGGTATTGTTACAAACTTTACACATACATGTATTCCTATCGCTTTGTCTTGGAAAAACAACAAAGAATGGACGTAATCTGCAAAATGCACTGTAACTAATTTTTGTTTTTTCTTCAGACAAGAACTTTTTGTACAATGTTTTCAAATTATGAAGCAAGACTCTTCTTTGTTTTCTTATCTTCTTTTGCGTTTTGGTTTGTCTTTTTCCAGTTATTAGTCGTGAAATGTCATTTCTTGTGTAGAATGCGTACACTTTGTTACCAATCCTCTTTGTCAGTGTTTGGTATCTAACTGTATTCTTCTTTGAACTGTTGTATCCCACAACCCTATACGTTTCTATTTTCAAATGATACTCAGTGTTTGATTACAACCAAATTGGCAAAGTCTGCTTTATCTCTTTTCTTTGTACCTTTGTCGTATGGCCTCAATTACCATCTGGCATTTGAACAGAGATCTTTTTGTTTCCTTTGGTGTTAAATGTTTGATTAGTTTCAGTGTTCTCTTTCGAGGTGTGTCACGGTGTTTTCTGTCTTCTTCATCCTTACGATAAAGTCTTTTCTTGTACATATCTACTTTTTTATCCCCCGCTTTTTCGAAGAAAAAAAGGGGGGTTATTAATTTCGGTTTGTCCGTCTGTCTGTCTGTGTTTACAAATGAGCATCTATTGGGTACTTTGTGCGCCAGAATATGGTTTATTGGGTATGTTTTACTTGTTAAGTACACCTTGTTGGGTATACCAAATATTTAGTCCATAAGCACGTCCATCGCTTGCGCGACTTTTTTGCACACAACTCGATATTTTGGCACACGGCTCGAAAAGTAAGCGGAATGCTTCTATCTTCTTCCTTGATCAATGTATAATGTAACGCGCACATGTCGTTTTTGCACATGATTTCGATTGGAAGACGAAGGTAATAAAAGTTTTGGGATTATTTTGTTGGGTAAGTTTGTCCATCTTCTTAATTGATACTTTTCAACGCACACGTTATCGGACATAATTTGATTAAAATAGGTGCCGGCATCACTATCAGTGATGTGAGGAAATTTCGGATAGTGCTGTATTCGGACATCGAAACATTTTAGATTAAACGATATGCCTCATAGACTTAATATAATAGAGTTGCCGTTCGAAACTACAAAATAAAACATCTTCGAACTTAAATTTGTGTTAAGCCAATGACTAACGTTGATAAAAACACGTTTTTAAGCAGCCACCTTGTAAAATGGATGAACTAGTGTTCGAAGAAGTTTCAATTGTTTTGTCATGTTTGCACGTAATTTTGCTACTGATATTATGTGTTATCGTTCTTATTGTTGCAAAGAGATGGAATGCTTTGTTTGTCTCCTGGAATCGAGATTTGCAGTGACAATATTCTATCAACACAGCAAGCATGCTAAAAAAATAAAAAGGTCTCATTTTGGAAAACTATTTGAGAAGTGATTTGAAATGGGTTTAACGTTCTGGTCGCATATTCAGATACTCTTCAAAAGATCGCTAGTTATAATAATATTTGTCATATTCAGTGCACATATATTATTAAGGTGAGTTTTCTTGGAATTGTTTACAAGCCCGTTCTATAGCCCTTGCACCAGGCAGGTTTGCATGATGAAATCTGGCTCTCTGGGCGCGTACAATCTGATTATCGGAATGTGAGATCAAGTGTATTTTGGTTTTGTTGGCCCATTTCAAATATTTATTTAATATTTTCAGACAGACAAAAATGGACAATAGTATATTTTGGTCAAGCTTACCAGGAGTACCATGCAAAGTAAAATGGCCTGTTGTGGTGAAAAAATGTACAACATTGAAGGCGCAGGTGTACTGCCATGCAGATGAGGCCTAGTAAGTACATGAATAATACACATGTATACAAATAATTATGTAGTGAATTAATGCTTTCCACCTCAATTTTGTGCAGAAAATATTCAATTACTTGCAAAGAATGGCTGAATTTTACCAGTGATTCATTTCATTTCATCATTTAATACCACACAAAACTAGGACAAGCAAATTTTAGGTTCTAGCTCATTGAATGCGAGTCAAAAGGGCCCAGTTGGAAAATAAGTGAATGTAAAAGGCTGTCTTGTGTATATTAAACACCCATGTTCTTCTTTTCAGTTTTAATGTGTCGCAATCACAATTGAAACCATTTCCGAAAGAATTGGAGATGTTTAAACAAAAAGCCAATGGTAATTTGTTCAGAGTTCAAAGTGTTTTGTTTTATGCTTTTAAAAGTTATTGTTTCTGTTTAAGACTTTCTAGGAAAATTATACTTTGGATAGAAAATTATTTTTGTCAATTTGATGTGTTGAATCAGTGATAGTAGAATGCTTTGTTTTACTCAAGGACGTAGATAAGATCTACGTCCCTGGTTTTACTATACACTTTTTTAATAGTTTGTGATAATTTTCCTAGAAAGGGCATTGTTTTCATCCCACCTCCCCTTTTCCCTTATTTGACAAAGCAGGGTTTTGTTGCTTTGCACATGTTGGTAATAACTATCAATGCAACAAAAATGTCACGAGTATAGAGCTCTCATGTCCAAGAAAGAACGAGCATAGGGATATGTCAATTAATCTAAATAAGGATTCAGAAAAAATTGTGCATGTTTTTATTTTATAAAGATAACATTTATATATATATATAATTTTACATATCCTTTACCACATGGTCTGTTGTTATTGGTGGGTCAATGCTAAATGGAATAATCCATAGTAAGTCTGAAAACTATTCAGAAGACTTGCTGTCATGGCTTCTTTCAACGATTGTTGAATACTCTGTCCATAGTTTGTTCTTGTTAAAATACATTAAATGAAGATATTTGATGGTGTCATGTCCACCCCTTTGCTGGCTACTTTTGTCTAAGATTGTTGAATACTCTGTCCATAGTTTGTAAGGTATAGTTTATTCCTGTTAAAAATACATTAAATGAAGGTATTTGATGGTGTCATTTCATTATGGCCCATGAAATGGTCAAAATTGCTATAAAAGAACTTTTTAACACGATACCGTCTTTTGATTGTATCTCAACCAAACTTATACAGTAGTAAGATATCCATGAGAGCTCGGTTCCTTTCCTAAACCAGCCAGATCCGCCCATGCAAGACTGGATTATGGCCCTTGAAATTGTCCAAATTGCTATAATTGAGCATGTGAACACAATAGAGGCTCCATTTACTATCTGATCTTCACCAAACTTAGATAGTAGTTAAATATTGATGAGAGCTTGGTTCCTTTTGAAAACCAGCTAGATCCGCCCATGCAAGACTGGATTATGGCCCATGAAATTGTAAAAATTGCCATAATACAGCTTGTGAACACAAAAGAGCCTCCATTTACTATCCGATCTTCACCATACATACATGCTCTGGATTGAAAATGACCAAAGAACCATACCAGTAGAGCATAGGCCCTCATGGGCCTCTTGTTTCTAGTTTGTTGGGTTTAGTTTTTTCTTGTTAAAATTACATTAAATGAAGATATATGATGGTGTGTCATGTCCACGACTTTGCTGGCTACCTTTGTCTAAGATTGTTGATTACTCTGTCTATAGTATTAAGGGTATAGTTATACCCCCAGATACGTAGTATATGGGGACTATATAGGAGTCACGCTTGTCGGTCGGTCGGTATGTTGGTCTGGACATTTCTTGTGAACACTATTTCTCATCAACCCTTTGTCAGAATTCAATATAACTTCACAAGAATGATTGATACCAAGCCTAGTTGTGCATATTGTCGGCATGTTGCACTCAAATTATTTTTAGATGAGTTATGGCCCCTTGAATTTCTCATACATATGTATTTCTCAGCAACTTCACAAGAATGGTGGATACCAAGCCTAGTTGTGCATATTGTCTGCGTGTTGCACTCAAATTATTTTAAGATGAGTTATGGCCCCTTGAATTTCTTATACATATGTATATTGACAGGCACCAGCTGGGGGTATTCATCACCTTGAGTGATATTTCTAGTTCATTCTTGTTAAAAATTACTTCAGGTCGGCAAACTTCAGACATCCCTGGTGGGCATACTTCAGACTCGAAGGCAGACAGCCCTGGTCAGCATACTTCAGACTCGAAGGCAGACAGCCCTGGTCGGCATATTTCAGACTCGAAGGCAGACAGCCCTGGTCAGCATATTTCAGACTCGAAGGCACACAGCCCTGGTCAGCATACTTCAGACTCGAAGGCAGACAGCCCTGGTCGGCATATTTCAGACTCGAAGGCAGACAGCCCTGGTCAGCATACTTCAGACTTGAAGGCAGACATCCCTTGTCAACATATTTCAGACTCGAAGGCAGACAGCCCTGGTCGGCATACTTCAGACTCGAAGGCAGACAGCCCTGGTCAGCATAATTCAGACTTGAAGGCAGACAGCCCTGGTCGGCATATTTCAGACTCGAAGGCAGACAGCCCTGGTCAGCATACTTCAGATTCGAAGGCAGACAGCCCTGGTCGGCATATTTCAGACTCGAAGGCAGACAGCCCTGGTCGGCATATTTCAGACTCGGAGGCAGACAGCCCTGGTCGGCATATTTCAGTCTCGGAGGCAGACAGCCATGACCGGTGTACTTCGGACTCGGAGGAAGACAGCCCTGACCGGCATACTTCAGACCCGGAAGCAGACAGCCCTAGTCGGCATACTTCAGACTTAAAGGCAGACAGCCATGACCGGCGTTCTTCAGACTCGGAGGCAGAAAGCCCTGGTCGGCATACTTCAGATTCCGAAGCAGACAGCCCTGGTCGGCACACTTCCGACTCGGAGGCAGACAGCCCTGGTCGGCATTCTTCAGACTCGGAGGCAGACAGTCGTGACCGGCACTTGAAGGCAGACAACCCTGGTCGGTATACTTCAGACTCGGAGGTAGCCGGCCCTGATCGGCAAACTTTAGGCTCGAAGGCAGACAGCTGTGACTGGCATGCTCTAGTTCGGGAAAGTTCAGAAAAAATAGCCAGTTCTGATGATGCAGTCAGTATCATTGTGCCCTCAATCACTACAAAAACTATTGTAAGACCACCTGCAACTGAAGAGGTCCGAGGCCCCCACGATCAACAGAGACAGTTTGTGACCAAGACGGTCTATGAAGAAAAGAGATAAGGAATCAAAATCTGAGCAAAATAATGGAAGGTACCCAATAAAATCTCATAAACATGCCAGAAAGCCATATGAGCACAATGAATTATCAGATGAATCCTCCGACTGCAATCAGCAAAGGACTAGGAAGAAAAGAGATATGGTATCAAAGCCTAACCAAAATGATAGAAAGTACCAAGAAAAATCTCATAAACATTCGTATGAACACAAAGAATTATCAGACGAATCAAAATCTGAGCAAAATAATGGAAGGTACCCGATAACATCTCATAAACATGCCAGAAAGCCATATGAGCACAATGAATTATCAGATGAATCCTCCGACTCCATTCAGCAAAGGACTAGGAAGAAAAGAGATAGGGTATCAAAGCCTGACCAA
The DNA here is from genome assembly GCA_031761405.1 of Serripes groenlandicus. Classification (NCBI taxonomy): domain Eukaryota; kingdom Metazoa; phylum Mollusca; class Bivalvia; order Cardiida; family Cardiidae; genus Serripes; species Serripes groenlandicus. The sequence continues at coordinate 66,179 of JASEVX010000201.1, read as the reverse complement.
AAAGATAGAAGGTACCCAGAAAAATATTATAAACAATACAGACATCATCAGCATTCATATGAGCACAATGAATTATCAGATGAATCCTCAGACTCCAATCAGCAAAGGACTAGGAAGAAAAGAGATAGGGTATCAAAGCCTGACCAAAAAGATAGAAGGTACCCAGAAAAATCTCATAAACATGCCAGACATCATCAGCATTCATATGAGCACAATGAATTATCAGATGAATCCTCGGACTTTGATTAGCAAAGGACTAGGAAGAAAAGAGATAGGGTATCAAAGCCTGACCAAAATGATATAAAATCTCATAAACATGCCAGACATTCGTATGAACACAATGAAATATCAGATGATCATGAATCCTCAGACTCCGATCAGCAAAGGACTAGGAGTAAAAGGAGTTCTTCAAGTGTAGGACTGGACAGTAAAAACGGATGCTAGGTCGAATGATGCAGGTGTTAGGCGGGATATCAACAGCCCTAAATTATTTGTGAGAAGTCTTCGCAAATCACCAATCAATTCAGCTGGAATGAAGAAGAAAACTGATCGGATTTGGGACCAGGCTCATGCCTGTACGTTTTGTATGCAAAATGGCAAAAAAAATCGTCATTAAAACCAACATCAATAAACATTTGAGGAAACATAGGACTGAAAAGGAAGTTAAGGAAATTATTGCTGCATCCAAAAAAAAAAGAACCAAGAAGCAAATTTGTACGTGCTAAGTGGGAATTACTCAAAAACATTGGTGATCACAAAAACAACATGAATGCTTTGGCAATGGGAAAGGGAGAACTTGTTCTTGGCCGTAGGGGTAATGGGCCTCTGGATATTTCAGATTATGGGCCTTGCCCTAACTGCTTCATTTGGATCAGGATAACTGGCAGCATAATGGTTAAACATCAAGCTACCTGCTCTGCTTTTATTATCAAGCCGACTGAAAAGAAAGGCAAAACAATCATTCATATTTTATCTTTGGAACTGTCAGGGAAAATATCGCCAGAAGCCAGTGAAGGACTAAAGGAAGAAGTTTATACAATAATGACCAGAGATGAGATTAGTACTGTGGCTCAATCCGACCCTCTAATCATTAGCCTCGGGAATATGTGGCTTCTGAAAAATGTGGGTAATCGTCTGAAAAGAAAATATTATACCTCTTCTCATATGAGAGGCGCTGCAAGATTGCTGATTCATCTTCAAAAAAGAACTGAGTTAAAAGAAGGATTTTATCAGCTATTAAGTCCAAAGTATTTTGATGACATTGTCAAAGCAACACTGATGACAGCATCGGTGGATTTCGATGATGAAGAAGATTTACGTTCACCTTCGACAGCAGTGAAAATGGGTTATGATTTAAAACGATTGATTGGGGCAAAATGGGGGATCGCACTCCGGAATAATAATGAAGAATCCGCCAAAGAATGCAAAGATTTACTTAAACTGATGAAATTCGAGTGGAATTTTAAAGTTACGAAACTGGCCACAGTTATTCTCCAAACCAGACATTACAACAAAGATCGGACATTGCCTGAGCCGGATGACCTATTCAAGTTACAAGCCCACATTAAAAAAGAGATCAAGAAACTGGACTTGTCAGATTCTTCTTACGAGAACTTTAGAAAGGCAGAGGTTCTTGCACAGACGCGGCTTTTGATGTACAACAAAAGAAGGACCGGAGAAGTTGAAGTGATCAGGTAGGTAACTGAATTGTTGTAGACTTAAGCTGCCTATTGCTTTGAAACAAGTCACTAGCCAGAAAATGAACTTTAAAAATCTAATTAGTGTTGGTATAATTTCTCTTTGTATTAGGATCATCAATACTGTGGTTATTTAACAATGTTCATTATGATAGCATTTGCAAGATGAACAGAATGATTTCAAGTTTTGTTTTATATAAATAAATATATATAGGATTTTGCTCATGAGTTATCTTATAAACTTTTATAAAACAAGTTGATGAAACTGTTATAAAACGAGCCTGTGGTGAGCGTTATAATATTTTATTGGAAAAGTGTATCATAAGTTAACATTATATACTGGTATGACAACTTCTGTACAATCCTTTTCATCATTATGCAAAATCTGTTGAGAAACCTGATGCAAGTTTGACATTTTGTCATTATCTATGTGCAGGATCAATGACTACTTACGTAGGCAATCTGATGTCTCCAATCTGGACAGGGCAATGAGAGCAGAGTTGACGGATCTGGAAATCAAGCTTCTAGAGACCCAGGACTTAATGGAAGTCAGAGGCAAGGTAAGAGACTCGAGTTTTGGCACTGTTGACTAGTGGATTGTATAAATTGAACCTATACCTTCAATTCAATAATATATGCTCTGTTTTTCATGGCTTAATTGTTTGTTGGTAGGGGCTTTGAATACAAGACTAGAAGTCACATGGTGGATCACATACTTTATCTTAGATTTTTAAGGTGTGGTTTAGTGCCTCCAAACCAATTATATTGTATACTGGAATGGGTTTGCAACTGGGTCATGAGAGGCTATATGTTCACCTTATATTAAACAAAATGTTTGTCTTTATAAAGCATTTAACAGGTTTAAAATTAAGTCCTGATAAAAAAACAAGTTCACTTGCAGATGTTTGGAAAATGTGTAGCTATAGATAGTTTTTCCTTAACTTCCACGAGGGGCAGTCTATGGGTTCTCGAGTATCTCTGCTTTTTATGAAATGCTTACATATTATAAATACAAACTAACTGATCTCTCTTTTTCCTGTGACATTGTGGGAATTGGGGATATTCATCACATTCAGTGATAGGAATAGTTTAAGCTGTTACGTATGTTGTCTTTCAGGGTGGCCGTGGTGTGCCTGTGATTGTGCCGCCAGATGTTCGGCCGGTGCTGAGGTATTTGGTCAATGCTGCTGTACGTCAACAGTCTGGTGTACAGCCATCTAACAAGTACTTGTTTCCAAACAAAAGTAAGTTTTTGTTCTGTCAGATATGTTTACTTAAACTTTAGGCATTAAACTGTATGTAACTACTGGGGAGAAATATTTGTTAATCTTGGTAACACTGTCAAATTAAAAAGAAATGGCATTGCAATGGTATAATGTTTTATCAGTTTGAATGTTCAAAGAAAAGGTATCGGCTCTACAGTTTGGTTGATCAATGACTTAAAAACTTTTGGGGCCTAGATATCAGTGTTAGTGTACATATTTATTTTTAATATTGGCTCTTTGATTTTACAAGCATCTCTTTTTCACTATTGTTGATCTTGTTTATATAAATTTGCACAGCTACTGGTGTTCTACGTGCGTATGATAGTTTGAAGTCACTGTGTGATGCGGTACACCTCCAGAAGCCAGAAAAAATTACTTCCGTGTCACTGCGAAAATACACGGCCACTGTCTCGCAGGTATGGCATTGGTTTTTACCACAACATTATATAAGCTAAAAATAATTTTAAAAACATTTCAGCAGCTGTAAATGATGTTCAAACCTTCGAATTTGTTAAAACTTTTATGTTAAAGATGAATGAACACATTCATGTTTGAGACCTGATGTAATGGAATTTATGTGCAATTTGTAATGCAGTATAATCAAAGTAATAACACTTTTTAGCTCGACTATTCGAAGAATAAGGAGGCTATACTACTCGCCCCGGCGTCCGAGTCGGCATCTGGTTAAAGTTTTAGGGCAAGTTGGCATTTTCACAAACTCCAATACCCTTCATTAAATTTACTTAATATTTCACACAGTTGTTCAGGACCACCACACAATGAGGTTACATAACTCCATTTTATCCTAAATACAAATTATGGCCCTTGATTGACTTGGGAACTTTGGTTAAAGTTTTAGGGCAAGTTTAGATTTTTACTTCTATACCCTTCATTCAATTGACTTAATACTTAACACAATTATTGACGACCATCATACAATTAGGTTACATTACACCATGTCATCCTAAATACAAATGATGGCCCCTGAATGACTTAGGAACTTGGGTTAAAGTTTTAGGGCACATTGTGTCCGGTTAAAGTTTTAGGGCAAGTTGGGATTTTCACTCATTAGTTCTATACCTTTTAGTCAATTGACTGAATACCTCACACAGTTTTTCACGGCCATCACGCAATTAGGTTACATAACTCCCATTTTTATCCTAAATACAATTTATGGCCCTTGATCGACTTAAAAAGTTTGTTTAAAGTTTTTGGGCAACTTTTGGTTTTAACTCGGATCTCAAATAATGTTTCATTCAATAGACTTCATACTTCACACTTCATACTTCACACAGTAACTGTTGTTAACGGCCATCACACAATTAGGTTACGTAACTCCATATTAACCTAAATACAAATTATGTCTTTTGAGTGACTTTTTTTGCTCAAGGCGAGTTATTGTGATCGCCTTTAGTCCGGCGTGCGTCCACTTCTTCTCATCAGTAACCAGTGGGTCAATTGGGATGAAACTTCACAGGAAGCATCCTCTCAATAACCTTACCAGAATTTCATCAAATTTTTGGGATCAATGCCAAATTCTGGTTTCCTTGGGAACGAAATGAAAAAAAAACTTCAATATTCTTCTTCTCCCAAACTGGTTGGAAAATTTTCAAAATATTTACTAGAAAGGTTCCTTGGATGACCCTCTATCAGATTCCTTCAATCCATGTTGATTGATCGAAAAAACATGACCGCCAGGGGGTGGGGCTATTTTGCCTTATATGGCTATAGTGAAAACTTAAAATATCTTCTCCGAAAGTGTCAGGCCGATTTTCAACAAAAAAAAGCAGAAATGTTCCTTCAGTGACCCACTATCAGATTCCTTCAAGCCATGTTGATTGGTCGAAAAGCATGGCCGCCAGTGGGCAGGGTTATTTTGCCTTAAATGGCCATAGTGAAAACTTAAAAAATCTTCTCCGAAAGTGTCAGGTCGATTTTCAAATAATTTTGTAGAAATGTTCCTAGGGTAACCCTCTATTCGATTCCTTCAAGCCAAGGGGCGGGGCGGGGCTCATGTGGCTAAAGTGAAAAAGAAAAAAAAATCCGTGCGATTCAGGGCCATGATGGCCCTCTTGCTTACTCTTTCTTTTTTGACAGGCACAAAACATCATTAGTCCTACGACAGTTCTTGTTAATTTAATGTTTACTTTAATTTGTAATGAGAGAAACTTGATGTTTTCTGCAGGTATTTGATCTTTCCCCACAAGAACAAACTTGGCTCACGAATCACCTTGGTCACACATTAGACATTCACAAAATCCACTATCGACAAACTTCAGAAGTAATAGAACGGGTCGATATGGCCAAGATCATGCTCCTTCAGGAACACAACATAACATCCAAGTTTGCAGGGATGAAGTTGGCAGATATACAGATACCTGGTATGTTAAAAGTGCTTTTTTTCTTCGATGAAGTTCTAGATTGGTAAAATGACTAAGCTAATTTAGTTTGACTTGTTGGTAATGGATTTTTCGGGTATCAGGCATTGAACGCTCCATGTTACCAAAGAAGCTGTGCAGCTCATGTTTAAAGTTTGTAAACTCCCACATAGAAGTCGCGTCTCGTCTCACAAATATTTTTGCACATGCAACACGAAAATTATTGCAACTACTCTCATGAAAAGTTGGCCAGCATTGACTGTTGTGTACCTATTACTTTTCAAATTCTACCTAGTCTTACCATATGTAGGCTCATGACTTATTAAAAAGTTGTCTAAAAATGTCACATAAGTCTTGTCGCATTATGGCCCTTGACTTGGTTAAAAAAATGTCACAAAAGTCTTGTCGCATTATGGCCCTTGACTTGGTTGAAAAAATGTCACAAAAGTCTTGTTTTGCATGTTACACCAAAAGAATTGCAAATTCACTAATGAATAAGAATGTTGGTCAGCAAAGACTGTTGTGTTGTTTTACTGCACCTACTTTTTTGGTTTCATTCCATGTAATCTAACCAGAGTTATGGCCCCTGACTTAGTAAAAAATTGACTAAAATATTGTGTTGATGTAGCCCAAAAAACATTGCAGCTACTCGAATACTAGGAATGTTGTTCAGTATACTAGACTGTTATGCACGAGTTATGGCCATGATTGGTGAAACTTTACCATCTCTGTGTCTGGTGGTATTCACTCCTGTGATAGCTCTAGTTTTTTCTGTTATTTTTAGCTGGTCTGTCCCACTAACTTTGGTTAACCATCGTAGGGAATACTTTGCTATGCCCTTTGCCGGCCAAAAACTTAACATTGGCCTTAACTAACAAGTTAGTGTTGGCATCAGCATGTGATGCTCTTGTTTAGCCAAACATCAGAACCTGACCCAATGATTACTTTGATATATAGCCTAATTTAATTTCAACAGACTACCCAAAAAGTGAATGGACAGAAAAAAACAAAAAAATGTTTCACAGAAAACCAACTTTTGAATTAAATGGACAACACAAACATGTTGTGCATGAAACAAGAAAGGCAATTTTAAGCAAATTCTTGTGCTGTCCAGTGTTTGTCCAGCATACATGTATTATTTATATATAGAACTATTTGCAATAATTGCAGGTTTGTTGTTTGGGCAGGATGAAGAAAGAGATCAGTCAGACATTGGGAAAGATGAACAAAATAACCCTGGTAAGATATGCTTGTTTTCAAAAAAATTTTTTTTTTTTAATAATATGCTGTCTTACAATATCTAATATAAAATATGTCTGTTTAAGGCGTAAACAAAGTATGTTTGTTTCGGGTTTCCCGACCTACCCTATTTTTCGCCCAAACCCTAAACCTTTTTATTGTCTTGAGAAATATTTTTTATTATTTGTTTGATTTTTTTTCTTTTAAATGTTAAAAAAGATGTTTTTGGCTTTGAACAATACCAGTGATGCTAATACTGATTGTACAGATGTTCTAAAGCATGTAACCTACCTACCCTATTTTTTTTTTGGGGGGGGGGGGGGGCATGAAACCGGAAACAAACAATATTTTGTTTTGTCAAGCGGTTTTCTGTTCAATAACTTTAGTCAGGATTGACATAGAGTGATGAAACTTGGTATGTAGTAAGCCCATATGAAAATGTACATTCTGATTGCTTTTGGGGTATTGTGGTCAAGGTTACTTTTGAGCTCAATAAAAAAATGAATGATATTGAGTAATGCAACTTTGTTTGTGGCAAGCTCATGTTGAGACGTACCTTGGCTTTGCATTTGGTATATCTGGATCAGGGTCAAGGTCACTGTAACTCGAAATTGAAAAATTGTTTTGCTCAATAACTTAAGCTTAAGGATTGATTTATAATGACAAAACTCTAGCTATCTCACATGGAGCTAAAGACGTGGCAAGTAGATAGCTTAGGTTGTATTTTTCAAGACAACCAAAACATAATTTGCCAATAGCACAATTTTAAAACACTGGTTTCGTCACATGCTCAAGGCGAGTTATTGTGATCGCGTTTTGTCCAGCGCTCATCCTGTGTCAGCTTCTCCTCAGTAACAAGTGGGTCAATTGGAACAAACTTCACAGAAAGCATCCTCTCAATGACCTCACCAGAATTCCTTCAAATGTTTGGGATCCATGCAGAATTCTGGTTTCCATGGCAACGAAGCGGAAAAAAAAAATCTTCTCCCAAACTGGTTGGCAGATTTCCATGGTCGTCAGGGAGCGTGGCTATTTTGCCTCATATGGCTACTGTGAAAACTCTAAATTTTGTAGAAATGTTCCTAAGTTGACCCACTATCAGATTCCTTAAAGCCATGTTGATTTGTCGAAAAACATGGCCGCCACAAAAATCTTCTCCTCCGAAAGTATTTGGCTTATTTTCAAATAATTTCGTAGAAATATTCATACGGTGACCCTCTATCAGATTCCTCCGAGCCATGTTGATTGGTTGAAAATATGGCTGCCAGGGGGCGGGGCTTATATGGCTAAAGTGGGAAAAAAGATAAAATCAGGTGAGCGATCCAGGGCCTTCACAGCCCTCTTGTTTTTTGTCATTTAATTAATTATTTTATAACAGATGAAGCAGCTGTGTTACTGGAAGATGATTTGGATGACCCAGAATACCAACCAGATGTAATTCTAAGTATGTGTTAAAACAAGTTTTATATCTGTTTGTTAGTGTCCATTGACTTTCTTAAGTCCGGGCATGAATTTATCTAGCTTGTATGTGTCAACTTTATTTAACTGAATATATGATATCATTTATCTCAATTGTAGCATTTACACAGAAATATAATTTGTGTTCTTGTCTTGTGAGTTTTGAAAATGACCGTGCAAAAGGTTCTCCAACCGCTGCGCCCGTTTTCTGAACCATACTTGTCATTAGAATGTTTGTTGTTTGAATAACAGGCTCTACTAAAACCATGTGGTCTTTCTATAATATGTTTTTTGCAGTCTTTACATTTCTTTTGTTTTTGCAGAATGTCCATGACGAATACGATTGTTTGGAGGATGAGGAGGTGGAAAAAATCCCAAAACGTAAAACAAGCACCAGAGTTAAATGGACAGCAATTGAAGAACAGGAAGTAAAGCAGTATTTCGAGGAAAATTTAAAAACACAGATTACTCCAGGAAGAAGGGAATGCATGAATGCCATCGAAATGAGTAAAAAAGACAAAGGAAAAATACATCTCAGAAATTGGGAAACACTGAAAAAAAAAGTTTGGAATATGTTTAAAAAAAAGTAGTATGAAACATTTTTCTTATTGTTCCAGTTTCTCATTTTCATACCATGTTTGTGTTGAGAACTTCTTTCAGTTTTCGAGTGTTGTAATGAACCTACTAGATTATGACCCCATTTATTTGGCATTTAATGTTTTTGATATATATTGGAAAGATTTTGATGGGACCATTTAGAATAGGTTATTTAGAGCCAGTGTTGCAAGGGGCATAGATTTAAAAGTTATTGATTGGCCCTTTCTCGACTAACAGATGAGCGCTGGCATTTGCTTTTAGGATTTCTTGTTCAATTTTTAGCTAGACTATTCGAAGAATATGAGAGCTATACTACTCAGCCTGGCGTCGCCGTCCACGTCACACCTTTGTTACGGTTTTGCATGCAAGTACTTAATTACTACATGTATTGCATTGAAACGTTATACAACCCTACCAAACCATCACACCTATGTGGATTTTCAAGTAAGATAACTCTATCCTGCAAGTTATGCCCCTTTTTGGACTTGTTAAAGTTTTGCATCACATCTATGTAAACAATCAAGTACGTTACCACTATCCAGCATTTTATGTAAGTTATGGCCTTTTTTGGACTTAGAAATTCTGGTTAAAGTTTTGCAACTACATTTAGAGTGTAATCTCAGTAACAACTTGAAGCATTGTATTGGAACTTCATACAACCTTTCCCAATTTCACAACTATTAACACAGCCAATTTTGGACTTGTTAAAGTTTTGCATCACATCTATGTAAACAATCAAGTACGTTACCACTATCCAGCATTTTATGTAAGTTATGGCCTTTTTTGGACTTAGAAATTCTGGTTAAAGTTTTGCAACTACATTTAGAGTGTAATCTCAGTAACAACTTGAAGCATTGTATTGGAACTTCATACAACCTTTCCCAATTTCACAACTATTAACAGAACCAATTAAGATAACTATCCTGCATATGGTTTAAATTTTTGCCCTTTTTTACTTAGAAATTATGGTTAAAGGTTTGCGTGCAACTACATTAAGAGTCCATATCTTATTAACTACTTGATGCATTCCATTGAAACGTTATACAACCCTTCCTAACCATTACACGTTACACCTATGAAATTAATCAAGTTAAATAACTCGATCCTGCATATAATGCAAATTATCACCCTTTAAGAAAGTGTGGTTAATGGTTTGCATGCAACTTCATTCGAGTCCATTATCTCAATAACTTAAATAAGTGGTGGAATAGTCAAGCGCGATGTCCTCCGACAGCTCTTGTTGTGTTTAGTTTCAGTAAATACCTGTGTCTTTGTGTCCCTTCTCTAGATTCGAGAAATGTGAAGATATATAATAAATGGAATATTATGATAGGATACTTTTCTGGTGACCTATCACGGTTCGTTCGGCGAGTAAACATGCATCCATTTGTTGTTAGTGTCCCTTGACTTTGTTTAGTCCGCCGCTAACAGTATATTTGAGCTGGACTCCATGGGTATGGGTATGTGTGCCATACGTGTTTCACACCGAACTCCACGTGATGCAGGTCAGCAGAAAAATGTCATATCATAATGTCCCCTATGCATAACACTGGAACTGTTAAGTTATTCTACTACATGTTATATGTATATGGAACAGTCCAAATATACTTTTGTTTTGTGTTTGACATAAAAATTATGTTTAAAGGTGAGCAGTATAACTTCTAATACTTTCTTAGTCCACTGCTAACAGTAATTGAAAGGGCAATCCATTAGTGTTTAGAATATGATTTTGAAAGTATGAAAATACTCGCAGTCATTCTAAGCTTATCTGTTTCTCGAGGAAAAAAAGTAATGCTATTGGGATACCCTTGGTGTTGGCGTCGGTGTCATTGCAAAAACTTCAAACCTTGGGCCATAGCAAGAGCATAATTCTGCCTTAATAGTGAGTAATAGATGGCAGTGCTATAGATTTAAATTGTTTTGATTTATGGTCCTTTTTCAACTTGTTAATAAGCATATTTTAAGAAATGACATAGTTCATTTACATGCATGAGAGTACATAAATCTGGATCTGTGAATTACATTTATTATATACCTATTAATTTCCTTTTCCATATTCAACAATGAAAATACCTGAACAATCAATATCACACTATATTTTCTTTTTCCGTATCGGTGTGTGTATTCATTTGCATTACCAAATATGGTAACTTGACGTTATTCAACGGTAAATTTAAAACATTTTTCTTATAAATCTCTAGATTTGAGAAATGTGAAGGTATATAATGAATGTAATATTATGATGGGATACTTTCCTGGTGACATATAACAGTTCGTTCGGCGAGTAAACACGCATCCATTTGTCATGTTTTGTTCAGTCAAATACCTGTTTGTAAGTGTCCCTTGACTTTGTTTAGTCCGCCGCTAACAGTATATTGGAGCTGGACTCCATGGGTATTATGGGTATGGGTATGTGTGCCACACACCAAACTCCACGTGATGCAGGTCGGCAGAAAAATGTCCTATCATAATGTCCCCTATGTATTACACTGGAACTGTTAAGTTCTTCTACTCCATGTTATATGTATAGGAAACGGTCCAAATATACTTTTGTTTTGTGTTTGACATAAAAAATATGTTTAAAGGTGAGCAGTATTCAATTAAATAGATAACCTATCACTAAACGTGGAAAACATTGTTGCGAAAGGAGAAATTGCTTGTTTTGAGAAATTTCTTCTTTTGTCACTATGTTTTCAAAAACCTGTCTGCTGCAGAGGCGTCGGAAAGCGTCTAAATGAGGGAAAGGGTTAAAGGTGAGCAGTATAACTTGTAATCATATACCTGTAGGATTGCAATTTTCTTAGCATTTAATTGTTTTCTCTTTTTTTCCAGCCATATAATTACTATTCAATTAGTTAAGGTAAGATGTCTGACTTTCCAGTTGCCTTTCTTTATTTTGTGAGTGATTTTGAATGCAGTCAGGTTCTGCAGTTTATTCATATTTTTGATTTTTATCAACATGGGGTCAACATTATTGGCTTCACTTCAGTTGGAGGCTTTGAACAATGCAAGCAGTTTTGTTTTGATAATAATTTCACATATGTTGCATATTATTTTCAGTTAAGTAATTAAGTCCAAATATCGCTGCATATGTAGCTGTATTGGCGAGAGATGGTGAAAAAACAAGGTTACTATTTTGGGGCAACCATTCTTATTTAAAACAGCAAAGAGTGACTGAGAGAGATTATTTTTAGCTTGGTACACAATATAAATATGGTTTAACCCTTTCCCACTTGCAGAAGAATATGAGAGCTACATTACTCGCCCTGGCGACGGCGTCCACGTCACACCTTGGTTAAGGTTTTGCATGCAAGTACTTACTTAAATACTAAATGTATTGCATTGAAACTTTCTACAACCCTACCAAACTATCAGACCTATGTAGATTATCAAGTTAGATAACTCTATCCTGCATTTTAAGCAAGTTATGGCCCTTTTTTACTTAGAAATTCTGGTTAAAGTTTTGCGTGCAACTTAATTAAGAGTATATCCCAGTATTCACTTGATGCATCTCATTGAAACTTTCTACAACCCTACCCATTTATCACACCTGTGTAGATTATCAAGTTAGATAACTCTATCCTGCATTTTTTGCAAGTTATGGCCCTTTTTTTTAACTTAGAAATTCTGGTTCAAGTTTTGCGTGCAACTACATTAAGAGACCATCTCTTAGTAACTACTTGATGAATTGCATTGAACGTTTATACAACCCTACCCAACTATCACACCTATGTAGATTATTAAGTTAGATATAACTCTGTCCTGCATTTTTGCAAGTTATGGCCCTTTTTTACTTAGAAAATCTTGTTAAAGTTTTGCGTGCAACTAAATTAAGATTCCATATCTCAGTATTTACTTGATGCATTTCATTGAAACTGTATACAACCCTACCCAAGTATCACACCGTGTAGATTGTAGATTATCAAGTTAAATAACTCGATCCTGCATTTTTTGCAAGTTATGGACCTTTTTTTTTAAACTTAGAAATTCTGGTTAAAGTTTTGCGTGCAACTACATTAAGAGACCATCACTTAGTAACTACTTGATGCATTGCATTGAAACTTTATATAACCCTTTCCAACGATCACACCTATGTAAACAATCAAGTATGATAACTCGATCCAGTATATTTTGCAATTTATTGCCCTCTTTTTAACTAGAAATTTGGTTAAAGTTTTGCATGCAACTATCTACTATCTATTTACTCTAGCCTAGTACTGGTTTGTTTACCCAGGGAACATGAATAATTAAATTTAATTGCGCGCTAAATGACCTTAGCTGTCAATGCGCCATAAAACAATATACATTCATTTTTCTATTTACTCTATTATAGTAAATTTAATAAGCGGTGAAATAGTCCAGCATGCTGTCCTCCGACAGCTCTTGTTTTATTAATATCTACAAAATGTTTACACAGTAGGCAATATTTCCAATATCATTTGCTCTGCTCAATGAACACAATGTACCCATTATTTTCCAAATATTTGTACTAACCCTAATTATTGAGAAAAAAACGTCAATTGTAGAAATATTTTGATTTAATATGCTCAAAATAAAAATATTACAAATGGAGCCTAACCTTGCATTTGTTGTCTTTTAAGCTTGTCTGTTTTTCGAAGAAAAAAGGTCTGGTTATTGTGATACCCTTGGCATCTGACGTCTTCAAACCTTTGGCCATAACTCGAAAACGTTCAAAATATTAATAATGAACTTGGTACACATATTGCCAGAGACAATACACACATGTATAACAAAGTTTTGCCCCTTTTTCCGACTTTTTTTTGGTGCAAAAAATTAAATTGATGTCGGAATTCATATGCAACTTGGTACACAACTTTCCAAAATTACGCACATGTGTAGCAAGCAACATTACTTGAGATGTTTTATCAACTTGTGGCTCATTTTTTACTTGAAAGAACGGAAAAGGGTTTGCTCCGCGTCACTCTTGTTTATGGAATTGCTTACACGTATAATAAGCCATGTTCTTTAAAACTTAAGGCCACCTGGAAAACACGTGTGACTAGAGAGCACTTGATACCTTTTGAGAAGTTTAACCCAGGAAGAGTTTACCTGGTATGCTTGTTGGCAGGGCATACAAATCGATTTTGGTTCCCTTAAACTGGCAATTGCTTAAATCAGGGGGAGGGGTTGACGGCTGCTTAAGTTCTATACATGGAACATTTAGCTTGCTAAAATGCATTGTAATTTTGCTCAATGGCGTTCAGAATGCTTAATTATGGTTGGTTATTTATTAACAATTTTAACTATGTTTGGACAGGTACCCAAAAAGTTCAGACACTACCCAACTTATGCCTATCCGTGAGAACATGTTTTGGTACCCAACAATATCTACTCAATAAAAATATGGACTTGGGTACCCAATATATATCTGTTTGTGGGTATGTCTGTCTGTCTGTCACACTTCGTTTCAGTGCAATAACTACCACAAATGTGAACCATTTTTTTTCAAACTTGGTAACAAGGTTAAATGCCTTAAGGGCTAGGCCAAGTTCGATCGTCACATCAAATACCTTTTCGGTGCGATCGTACCGAAAATAGGGGCGGTGGTTTGGCAGTATATGTAAAACAAGGTATAAATTGTATAAGAAGGTCAGATCTAGAGGATGAAAATATTGAAATAATTTGGCTTGAAATAATGCCAGTAAAATGTAAACCATTTCTTGTCGGGTCTATGTATCGACATCCCGAATCAAGAGTTATTTGGAAAACAAATTTTGATTCTCATATAGAAAAGGTTCAATTAGAGGAAAAACAAATTATAATTTTAGGAGATATCAATCGCGATTTATTAAATAGAAATATAAACGTCGAGTGGTCAAATTTTATTTCATCAATTGGCTTAAAACAATTAGTCAAAGAACCAACAAGAGAATGTCTTAATTCAAAGACATTGATTGATCATATTTACTGTAATTGTGATCTTAATATATATCATGTAAATGTCCCCAGAATAGGTCTATCCGATCACTTCCCGGTGTTTTGCACTCGTAAGTTAAATTTTAAAGAAATAAAATATTCTCACAATTTTATTAAATACAGATCTTTTAAAACATTTTCTGAAGAAGCTTTCATAGCAGATCTTATCAGCATACCCTGGGGTGTTAGGAATAATAACACTGATACAAATGAAGTACTTCACACCTGGGTGTCTAATTTTTCAAGTGTAATAGAAAATCACATTCCAGTTAAGATTCATAGAGTAAAGAATTTGCAGCAACCAGACTGGTTAAATCCAGAAATTTTAGATTCAATGAAAGAAAGAGATAAATTTAAAACCAAAGGCGATATAAACAATTATAAAAATGCACGAAACAAAGTTAACAGGTTGATAAATGTTTCTAAAAATTCATCTTATGAAAGAAAAATCGAAGAAGGTAAATCGGACCCTAAATCAATTTGGAAGATTTTTAGAGAGCATGGTGCGTCTTCAAAAAATAAAAATAAATCAAATGTAATAAATAATATTAAAATAAATAATCAAGACATAAATGATAAGACAGAAATTGCTAATGAGTTTAATAATTTTTTTGTAAACATAGCTTCAAATTTAAAAGAACCAATCCCAGATTCTGATTTCATAAATGTTAAAAACTTTGTAAATGCAAATGTCCCGAATCTCATGAACTTTAACATTCCATTAATAACAGAATCTGAAACTCGTAAAATGCTTACTAACTTAGATGTGTCAAAAGCTACAGGCCTCGATCAGATAGGGCCGAAATTACTAAAATTATCTGCAGATGTTATATCAAGCAGTATCACACATATAATTAATTGTAGTATATCACAGGGTGTTTTCCCAGATCAATGGAAATCAGCTAAAGTAAACCCTTTATTCAAAAAAGGACTAGCAAACGATGTAAATAATTACAGACCAATATCCATACTACCAACACTTTCAAAATTAATTGAGAAACATGTACATGATTCGTTTATTACTTATCTTAACCATGATAAGTTATTATGTAAATCACAAAGCGGATTTAGAAAAAAACATAGCTGTGAAACTGCTCTTGTGCATATGATAGATAACTGGTTGAAGTCATTAAATAATGGTGAAATTGTCGGTGTTGTAATGCTTGATTTTTCAAAAGCTTTTTACTTATGTTCGCACGATATACTATTAAAAAAGTTATGATATAAATTTATCGAAAACAGTAGTTGAAAGAAATTTGCAAAGAGCTTTAAATAATGTTAGTAACTGGTGCTTAGATAATGGTATGGTTTTAAATGCTGCTAAAACAAAAGTCCTATTAATTACTACGCCACAAAAACGTTCTCAATTGGTAAATAAAAAATTATCATTACACTATAAAGATGTTAATTTAGAGCTAACAGCAGGGGATAACATTCTTGGAGTTCATATTAATGAAAATCTTAAATGGGACAATCACATAACTTTCGTTCGGAAAAAGATTTCCACAAATTTATGGCTCTTATCAAGAATAAAATTGTTTCTGCCATTACATTATAGGATTCTGTTTTATAAGGCATATATACAACCACATTTAGATTTCTGTAATATTATTTGGGGAAGTACAAACAAATCAAACATTCAAATTCTTATTCGATTACAGCGGCGGGCATGTCATATTATCCTAGGTGAGCAATACACTAACCTAAATGAAGCTTTATTGAGTATTAATGTACTTAGTATTGAACATAGAATTTTACTTCAAAAGGCAAAATTTATGTATAGGGTATTTCAAAATGCCACTCCGTCTTACATTCAAAACATGTTTCAGTACAATAATAATAATCACAGAAATTTAAGGTCATCAAACCATTTAAATGTTTTAATACCGAAACCAAATAAAGAATTATTTAAAAGAAGCATGTCTTACTCTGGGGCTAAAGTATGGAATAGTATCCCAGATTATATTAGACTCTGTCCTACAATAAACAGTTTTACTTCTAATTTTATCAAGTGGATAAAGTCGGGATAATTTTCATACTCGTACTTCTAATTTTAAATAAAGTTTAAAAGATTAATCATTTTAACTATAAAAAAATGAAAAAATTGGTGTTTAAATAATTTCAAAACCACTGCCTCTGTTTGATCTCTAATGCTAAATGTTCTATATTTGAATGTGTCGTGTATTGCTATTTTATATCTTAATTACAGGGAAAATGCTTTAACTTTTACCATCATTGAACTGATATATTTTGATTTCTATTATTATATGATATTATTTTGTTAAATCACTGATTATATTGTTAATGTGTTTGTATGTATGTATAAATATGTGTTTAACTTTATGCTTTAACTCTAGCTCCAATCTTCTTTTTTCCCGGTACACCTTTGCTTCATTTCGTTTTCTCCTCTTTATTTGTTGCTGTTTTTGTCGGCTACTTGGTATCTCATCTGAAGTGGATGGTGGTGTCTCGATATTTTGTATCAATTCATGTCTTTGTTTTTCTCTTGATCTGTCCTTTCGTTTCTGTTTTCGCCAGCGCTTTCTTATTGACATTTTGTTTTAGTTGAGTCAAGTCATAATGATATGAATACACGTAAACGAAATATATCTATATAGTGTGTCGCCGTCTCTCTTTAAACGACACAATTGATCAAGAAAGGTCAGTGTTTTCTTATAAATTTCGGCTTTAACCCTTTTCCACATACAACAAATATGCAGGACACGACGATGTAAACATCTGTGCAAAAATATGAACCGTCTCCATAAATGACAGCTTAATTATTAAATACAGTTGAAAACATTGTGGCAAATGGTGAAATTGCTCATGATGAGCAATTTCACCATTTGCCACAATGTTTTTAAAATTCGTTTGCTGCAGAGGAGTCTGTATGCGGGAAAGGGTTAATAGGGAATGCGACTAAAACACTTAAAATATAATTGTTCTCGATATAATGTCAAGTCCCTGACCTTGCTTCAAGCAGAGCCTATTTGAACTTTCGATTGTTAGACTGTATCGACCAGAGAAAGACTGTCACAACTCACAACCAAAAAAGGGCCATTTGGATAACAATTGAATTATGAATGTGAGCGGAACGTATTGGATATGAGTGGATTGGAATGTGAACGCAATAATTGTTAATTTCCTGATGTTCTTATATACTCTTTATTTCCTCTTTTACAGAGATTACATAATCTGACAAAAGTATAAACGGAATAAATAATTATCAATTATAATTATCCTACGAACATAAAACAAGAAAGAAAAAGGGAGCAAATGATGATGATGATCATTGTTATTATGATGATAGTGTTGATATACATATGAACATAAACATGCACACAGTTATCTAGCTATTGTGCATATTCATGGGCCCCACCAAGTTTAAACATAACTATAACTCGTATGTCGACAAGACAGAAGGGGTCTTGTCGAAACGAAATACAAGATGCTTATCGTTAACACTGCAAAGTCTAGTCATTTTTTTTTTTTTTTTTTTTAGCTAGCACTTTTACAACATATAATACATAAAGTGACATAACTCTGTATGTAGGAGCAGGAGAGAAAAGGAGACATGACTTATATTAGTAATGTCGATTCTCTATCTTAGTTCCAATTGACATAAAAGGGTTGTTTTTACAATAAATACTCATAGTTGCAAGTTCTGGTACAAGAAATCAACCCATTCTGAATTACTAAATGAATTAACTTGTTAGTCTCCAGGACGAACATATGAGTATGGCTGTGATGTGATAAACGCTTATGCAATAAATATGATGCATGTAAGGATATAAATACACAATGATATATAATTAAGTTATGAGAGAGTGACAAGTAGAAGAAGAAGAAGAAGAAAAAGAAGAAGAAGAAGAAGAAGAAGAATATTCAGTCTCGTACATCTGTTGAATTTTATCATAATATTACACATGTTACATAGTATTAATGCAGGATGATGCTAAAAAGATTTTTAAGTTTCAGCACTATGAAAATCCTGTTAAGATCAATAATTGTTTTTTCCGCTTCCGAACAAGAAAAAGCTGAAGTCTATACTCGAATAATCTTTTCGACAGTAAATTTGTCGGCATGTTGCACAAACTTTGGATAATATCTTCCATAAATTTCGGAGGTGCACAATCTTGTAAAAACGCCGATTTGGTTAGAGTTTATATCAACTAATGACAAAGTAGCTCTCGTCAACAAGCTCCGTATGAACAACCCGGAGTCCTGACTTTGCAGATATGTTTAAGGTCTATGTCACAAATGGTCTTTATTGTTTCTATAAACTTTGAATGGCTCGCTATTAAGGCGACACATTCAGCTAGATGTTCCGTTTTGCAGACACTTTATAATGTGTGAGAGTCACTATCTCTATTGTTAACCACGAAATTCGCAGAGTGCAGCGCTTTCACAATATCAGTTTGTGTAACTGCTGTTTTCCACATAATTAAGGTTCGAATCTCCGAGTGCACCGAACGAAATCGGTCGAAGTCTTTGTCGTTTTGTAGTCTGTTTTGCCATTGCTGTTCATAATGCAACTTTAATTGACCGTTCAAGATGTGTTTCCTTGATGAAAAGAAGCATTTTCAATATAGTTCTCAAAGTATTGCAGTAAATTATATTTCACTAGAATAGAGTAGATGTTTGGTATAATAAAGAGAATAATGTTGCTCTTCCTTTCTTTAAGCGCACTTCTATAGCGGTTTTACACGTCATATTTTGATTAAGGTTTATGCCAACAAGCATTACAGTTTGGTCTGGCTCTAGGTTGCCTATTTTAATGGTGCATTTATGTTTAGCTTTCTCTCCAAATATAACAAATTTGCATTTCTGTTCGTTTAATGAGTATCCCCATGTGTTCGCATACTTCCCAACTGTATCTAATTGGTGTTGTAGCGAATGTCAATTTGGAGATATTAACGTCAAGTCGTCTGCGAGTGTAGGATTTCCCGAATTCATATATCCGATATAGAACCCTTAAGTCGTTCAAGGTCAAGTAGTGATCTGTTTATAATCAAGAGGTAGAGCCATGTGGAAAGGATCCCCCCCCCCCCCCCCCTTCCCCCTGAACATGAGCTGAGAGCCTAGATATCACTAATTGGCCCTGTAAGATCTTACCTGGGGCCATGAAGTTGATTTCTGAAGGGTCAAGTTACCTAATAGTTGTCTCCCTGTTATCCCGGCCATTTGAAAAGAATTGTGACAACTATGAAAACCCTCTCCCACACAAATCCCTGGACTATCTTCTAAATTCCTATAGTCAGGGAATCCGCTGTGGTCGAGTGGTTAGCGTCGGGGATTTCGAAACCGGGTGTCCCGGGTTCGATCCCCAGTCGCGGCACTACGGTCATGGTGGAGTGCCCTTGGGCAAGGCACATTTTCTAGCCTAGTACTGGTTTGTTTACCCAGGGATCATGAATAATTAAAATTAATTGCGCGCTAAATGACCTTAGCTGTCGATGCGCCATAAAACAATATACATTCATTCCTATAGTCAGAATACATTTTGGAACATTATGCAATAGAAGTCTTTTCATAATATTGTGCCAAGAGGAGACATTGGAAAACTGTTGAAAGCTCTGAAAACCCTTTCCTTAAAACCTATTGAAAACATTGTAGCAAAAGGTGAAATTGCTCTTCTCCATTTTCCACAATGTTTTTTAAATTTATTCAATAATCAAACTTTCATTTTTAGATAGTTTTCATAATTTGTCTATATGCAGATTGTTGTATTTGGGAAATGGTTTACTGAAGTTGACTTGGTTGTGGGATAGCATTACGACTGAATCATTGGTTTCAGAATAGACAATACCGATAGTGCTAGTAATTTACTTCTGTGATATAACTAAAATACTGTTAAAAACAGTGATAAACACACTTCAAACAAAACCTAAAGGTGCATTTCAGGAGAATGTTCGTTAATTCGTAAAACCTTTCCGACGGGCAGTTTGCATTTTGAAGCAACTGCAAAACTTGATTGTTTAATACATTGTGGCAAAAGGAGACATTGTAGGTCTCCATGTACCGCCTCGTTGGTGTAGTAGTAGCGTGTCTGCATTGGATGTGTGAGGTCGCAGGTTCAATCCGGCTGGATCTTACCAAAGACTTTATAATAGTAGTAATGGCTGCTCCCCTTGGCGCTCAGGGTTGCGGGGTTAGCATAACGACTGACTTGCTGGTGTTAGGGTAAATGGACCAGTAGTACTAGTAACTAACTTACCAAGGAAAAATTGTTGAAAGCGGGATAAAACACCAAACAATCAACTAGTTATCCAGTCTATTTGAAAACTGATCACAGCTCTATAAAGTCATTTCCTTACCGTATGTTGAATTTTTGGAATATCTGGTGTGTTTCATATCAATAAGCCTTTCCTACTTCCAGATGCATTTTAAAGCATCTGTAGCAGATGACTTTGGAAAACATTGGCACAAAAGGAGGAATCGGTCATAATGACTAAATTCTACTTTTGTTACTTTCTTTTTATGCCCCCGGAATCTCCGATTCGGTGGGCATATAGTTTTTGGCCTGTCTGTTGGTTGGTTGGTCTGTCTGTCTGTCTGCACAAAAAAAACTTTAACCTTGACCACTACTTTTGAACCATAACAGGTACGGCTACCATATTTCACATGTGTATTCCTTGTGACATGACCTTTCTGTCAGTACCAACATTTTTGACCTTGCGACCTTGACCTTTGACCTAGAGGTTGCCATTCTCGAAAAAAACTTTAACCTTGGCCATTACTTTTGAACCATAACAGATACGGCTACCATATTTCACATGTGTATTCCTTGTGACATGACCTTTCTGTCAGTACCAACATTTTTGACCTTGCGACCTTCACCTTTGACCTAGATGTTGCCATACTAAATTTTTTTTTTAACCTTGGCCATTTCTTTTGAACCATAACAGGTACGGCTACCATATTTCACATGTGTATTCCTTGTGACATGACCTTTCTGTCAGTACCAACATTTTTGACCTTGCCACCTTGACCTTTGACCTAGATGTTGCCATTCTCGAAAAAAACTTTAACCTTGGCCATTACTTTTTAACCATAACAGATACGGCTACCATATTTCACATGTGTATTCCTTGTGACATGACCTTTCTGTCAGTACCAACATTTTTCACCTTGCGACCTTGACCTTGACCTAGAGGTTGCCATTCTCGAAAAAATCTTTAACCTTGGCCATTTCTTTTGAACCATAACAGGTATGACTACCATATTTCACATGTGTATTCCTTGTGACATGACCTTTCTGTCAGTACCTTGCGACCTTGACCTTGACCTAGATGTTGCCATTCTCGAAAAAAACTTTAACCTTGGCCATTACTTTTGAACCATAACAGGTATGGCTACCATATTTCACATGTCAGTACCAACATTTTTGACCTTGCGACCTTGACCTTTGACCTAGATGTTGCCATTCTCGAAAAAAACTTTAACCTTGGCCATTACTTTTGAACCATAACAGATACGGCTACCATATTTCACATGTGTATTCCTTGTGACATGACCTTTCTGTCAGTACCAACATTTTTGACCTTGCGACCTTTACCTTTGACCTAGATGTTGCCATTCTCAATTTTTTTTTTAACCTTCCCCACTACTTTTGAACAATAACAGGTAATGCTACCATATTTCACATGTGTATACCTTGCGACCTTGACCTTTGACCTAGATGTTGCCATTGGGGGGCATCAGTGTTTCACAAACACATCTTGTTTACCTTTATTTAAATAATTAAACTTTCATTTAACCCTTTCACTCTTGCAGGCACATTCTGACACATCTGCAGCAGACTACTTTTCAGACAAACGGGGAAATTGCTCATAATCTCTTCTTGCATTTTGCCGCGTCTGTAGCAGACGACATTTTAAAAACATTGTGACAAATTTTATATTTTGTTTCAAAGTCGTCTGCTACTGATTTGTCGTAATGTGGGAAAGGGTTAAAAGGACAGTTTTTGAATATAGTTAGTTATCTGACATAAATATTCGGACATTCTGGACCTTCGAACACGGCCAAGATTGATAGCTCCGAGGGTTTCGAAGAGTGTTGGTTCTTATAAGGGTTCATGAGTTCAAACCCCATCTCGGACATTCGTTATGTCTGATTTTGACAAAAGTAATTGTGAATACCTTAATTTGTCTTTCTCCATTTGGCTATAAAGGGAAGGTAGCCACTTGCCTGGGAAGAAGGTTGTGTTAAGAACTGGTGTGAGACATTTAAGAACAGTGCACAATGTGTGCCTGCAGGTTGGAATCTCAGGGTATAATCTTTGGCATGACCCTTAATAATCAGAAGAGTACCATTAGGATTGATTGTTTGATTTGAAAGAAAGAAAAATCATGTTGAATAGAATGGCCGACACATTATAAATATGGTTTAACCCTTTCCCACTTGCAGAAGACTTTTGAAAACATTGTGGACAAAGGTGAAACTGCTCATGAGTAATTTCTCCATTTGCCACAATGTTTTCAACTTTACTGAACAATTAAGCTATCTTTTATGGAGATTGTTCAGGTTGTTGTCACTTTTCAAAGTCGTCTGATGCAGATGGCAGATTTGTTGTATGTGGGAAAGGGTTAAAACAATGTTAAACTCAAATTGAACAATCAATCCTAATAGAACAAGTCTCCTTATTACAAAAGGTCATTCCAACCTGCAGACACACATAGTGTGTGGACTGTTGGTATCTGTATGCCAAAAGAATTGAAACGATTCTGATTCTCTTTCTGAATTATATGATGTCTTTCATTGATAGTATCAGATAACCCTTTCCCACGTACAACAAATCTGCAGCAGACGACTTTGTAAACATTAAGTCAAAGATAAGAACACTTATTGAATTTAAATACAAACATTGTGGCAAAAGGAGAAATATATATAGCTCATCATGAGCAATTTCTTCATTTGTCACAATGCACAGGCATCAGAAAGTGTCTGTATGTGGGGAAAATGTTAATCTTATAAGATTCTCATGTCAGTGGATGGGAAAACAGTAACTTGCAAGGAAATATCGAAAACTATAATGCCATAGAATAATAAATTATTACCTGAAAGAATATTAACTGTAACATTAAATTGTCTATCCATGATGCTCTTTGATATATTGCACATTTGACGAGTTTATATAGTATCAAAAAACGTCAGTTTCATATTGGTAAAATATCCCTTTTTCGCACCTGCATTGACACTTTGCAGACATGTATTTAAAGCATTATGACAAAAGTAGAAATACTTTAAGGAATCATATGACAAGGGTATTTTCAGACAATTCTTCAACCTTTTACTTATTCAATCTAATCTTTAAAAAAATCAGGGGCGTAGCTAGCCCTCTATTCATGTGAATTCATAATTGTGCTAGGGCGGTCCAGGGGCATGCCCCCCTGAACATTTTGAAAAGAATGGTGCAATCTGTTGCATTCTGAGGTGCTTTATTTAGTACTGGAAAATGGACAGTTTTAGAATCATAAATCAACAAATAAACCCTTTACTCTGCAGATTTCCCACCTCAAAAATAGAGCATAAATAGCACACAAATACAAGCCCCGATTATGTTAACAAGAGGGCCATGATGGCCCTAGATCGCCCACCTGATTTTGTTTCACTTTAGCCATATAAGCCCCGCCAACTGGCGGGCATAGTTTCCGACCAATCAACTTGGCTTGAAGGAATCTAATAGAGGGTCACCATAGGAACATTTCTACAACATTATTTGAAAATAGGCCTGACACTTTCGGAGGAGAAGATATTTTAGGTTTTCCCTCAAGCCATATAAGGCAAAATAGCCCCCCAACCCCCTGGAATTTTGAAGGTATTTTTTCATTTCGTTGCCATGGAAACCAGAATTCTGCATGGATCCCAACAATTTGAAGGAATTCTGGTAAGGTCATTGAGAGGATGCTTTCTGTGAAGTTTCATCTCAATTGACCGACACAGAAGATGTTGATGCACGACGGATAAAAGACGATCACAATAACAATAATAAGATCTATTGTTTTGTTACCAGAGTGGAACACATTTTTTAATTTTTTGTCACAGGAGTGGAACGCCGGCCTTTAGTAGGCGGGTTAATCACAGAGTCTGCCGCGTGTATTAAGGAAGTCCTCGGGTCCAGGGGCCCCTGTCACCAGAGTGGAACACTTTTTTCTTTTTTTTAATCATGGGAATGGAACGAAGGCCTTTAGTAGGCGTGTTTCTCGCAGAGTTCGCTGCACTCGGCTGCTGGCCGGGGAAATCATGAGCCGAGGCCGCATATGCTATAAGGCAGGTCCCGCCGTCTACCGGTGTTTACGGCGAATTGCAGGCCTTGTTTCAAGCGAGCACTCCGCTGCTGGTAAGGGAAATGTGAGCCTTGGCCGAATTTGCAATAAAGCAGGTTCCGTCGTCTACCCGCGCTTACAACGAAGTGCTGGCCCTGTTTCCAGCGAGCATTCGGCTGCTGGTAGGGGAAATGTGAGCCAGGCCAGAATTTGCTATAAGGCAGGTCCCGCTGTCTACCCGCGCTTAAGGCGAAGTGCTGGCCTTGTTTCAAGCGGGCACTCGGCTGTAAGCCGGGGTCACATATGCTATAAGGCAGGTCCCGCGTGTACCCACGTTTACGGCGAAGTGCTGGCCTTGTTTCAAACGAGCACTCCGTAGCTGGTAGGGGAAATGTGAGCCGGGGCTGCATATGCTACAAGGCAAGCCCGCCGTCTACCCGCGCTTACAGCGAAGTGTTGGCCTTGTTTCAAGCGAGCACTCCGCTGCTGGAAGGGTAAATGTTAGACGCATATGCTATAAGGCAGGTCTAATCATCTACCCGCGCTTACGGCGAAGTGCTGGGCCTGTTTCAAGCAGCACTCCGCTGCTGTTAGGGGAAATGTGTGCCGGGCCCGATTTGCTATAAGGCAGGTCCCGCCGTCTACCTGCGCTTACGGCAAAGTGCTGCCCTTGTTTCAAGCTAGCACTCCGCTGCTGGTAGGGGAAATGTGAGCCGGGGCCGCATATGTTGTAAAGGCTAGTATAAGTTAGTATAGAAATGGCAAGGAACGTTTGACATGAGCATGTAGTCAAGTACGCATACTGACACTTTTGCTGATTTTGTTTTTGTCTGAATCATGTGGATACTCGCGTTTAGGCAGCTACGCGCCTGAAATTAATGTAACTTTTGTCTATAACAAGCCTAGCCCCGGTAGCTCAGTTGGTAGGCGATGCGGGCTGTCAATCAAAGGGTTGTGAGTTCGAATCCCGGCTCGGCCAACTTTCTTTCCGACGATTGACAAAAGTCAATGCGACATGCGTCATTCGTCTTCCACCAATGGGCTAAGTCTATGTTGAAAAGCAGCCAGTTGCTTGGGAAGATTGTTGTGTGGAGTACTGGTGTGAGAAATCCACGAGTAGGCGAACTGGCCGCCGTAATATAACTGAGAAATTGTTCAATCGGCGTTAAACCCCAATCAATCAAACCAAAGCAATCTATAACAAAATTGTTATAATGTGTTGAGATAAAAAATATCTCTTTTGAAAATCTCTTCGTTATTTCTAGAAATATATTTCTAGAAATGTTCATTTTATCACCAGCTAAGACTATAATTTTGAAACTTGATAGGATCATAAAACATTCCAGAATGATGCTATCAGCGGTATCATGACAAGCCAAGACATTATAATAAAATGCCCATCACTGGCCACCACATTGGACATTTTGGGGAGAAGTGGAGGGATCTGGTATAAATGCGTAGGACGGTGTCATGAATTGTATTTTTAAAATTATTTAAATTACTATAATGGTTTTCATCTGAATTTTAATTTGTTCCATACAGATCATTCACATAGTGCGATATGTCATCGATTTTTACATTTATTGGATTAAATGAACTACTTTTATATTGAGATTTCACCTCTTTCCAAAATGTTTTCGAGTTATTTTTTGGCGAAGTTCGCTATTCGGTACCCTCCAGTCTGTTTAAATTTTGCTTTGAATTTACGTTTAATTTTAACATATGTTTGTTTTTTATTTAAATATTTTCAATAGTTCTATTTCTCGCTTTATTTAACTCTTTACGAGCTTGGTAGCATTCCCCGGTAAACACGTTTTTTCTATTTGGACTGTTATTTTTGTTATTTGTTTTTATTTTGGTTTTTCCAAAGCATTATATAATATATTATTACTCTAATAATGAGGTAAACGCTTGTAATGACACTTAGATGTCACTATCTAAGTGACGTAATAACGCGTCTTGTACTGGTGTCACATTATGTCACAGAAGCTAGTCACGAGTGAACTTAGTGCGACATATCTTCATTGTGGATGCTGAATCGAAAACGACCACACGATGCAGTTGGTTTTCAATTCGTTCTTAGAAGCCCAAAATGAATTACGCAAACACGAAATTCAGACGACAACAAGATTCGCAACAGTATCGTCAACAAAAAAATTCGGGTTGACAAGTAAGCTTTTCATAATGTATTTTTCTTTAAAAACCATTGCCATTTTCGAACGGTTATATAAAAAAAAAATACATCTAATTACGTTATTGGATCCATTCCGCACCTGCTAACATTTTTCAAAGACGAAAATGCCATTAGTATTTCACCTTTATCTTTTTTATAAATAATCCGGCGTGGTCCAGTGGTAAGCGTTTATGATTTGAAACCGGGCGTCCCGGGTTCGATCCGCAGGTGCGACGAGACGACCATGGTTGGTTGCACAAGAATTGATAAATAATCTGTCGCCGTGATATAGCTGAAAACATTGTAAAACACCCAATATAACGATGATAGCATCGTGCTTTATGTGGTTAATTTTCACAAAGGATGTAGTAGTTATTATTACTTTAAAGGCGTATGCTACAGTTTTGTTATCAAAAATTTCCCAATCATAGAATGTCTTAGTACATACAATAACTGATTGAAATAAGAAAAAAAAAAATATTTGTAATCAATCTAAAAAAAAAATATTGGCCTGTTAATGACATGACCAATATAGGCATATTGGCCAAAAACCTAAAACACACAAATCATATTTAAGTTCAACTATAACTTTATATATATAATTTAAATCAATATGAAAAAGGAATTTTTGAGAAAAAATGGAAAAAGAATATATTAAGCTGTTTTTCAAGGTAGAAATAGTGTCACATTTTACCCCCGAAAAAGTTAAAATCATACAAATTTTCCATTCTACATAATAGAATTTTCTGTAATTATCCATAAACACTAAACATCGTTCACTTTAATAAAAAATGCAAAAAAAAATATAGGTCACCGTACTCCTTTTAGAGTAAAGGGACGTTTTCCTTGCTTTTTCTTAGAAATACAGTAGTTTTGCTTAAAAAAACAGGCCGTGCATCAAGGAAAAAGTCGATTTACCAGAAAAGGAGCACGGTGACCTATCTTTATTTTTACATTTTTTATTAAAGTGAACCATGTTCAGTGTTAATGGATAATTACAGAAAATTCTATTATGTAGAACGGAAAATTTCTTGAAAAATTGTATGATTTTAACTTTTTCACGGGTAAAATGTGACACCATTTCGACCTTGAAAAACAGCTTAATATATTTGTTTTCATATTTTTCTCACAAATTCTCTTTTCATATTGATTTAAATTCTATATATAAAGTTATATATGAACTTAAATATGATTTGTAGTTTTCATTTTATATTTTTTGTATGTTTTAGGGTTTCGGCCAAAATGCCTATATTTGTGCCTTTGATGAAATTGGTCATGTCATTGACAGGCCAATATATTTTTTTTAAATCTATAACATATTTGTTTCTTTTCTTATTTCAACTAGTTATTGTATGTACTAGCAAAATACAAAAAATAATGAAATTCTATGATTGGGAAATTTTTGGATAAATAACTGCAGCATACGCCTTTAAACCAAATGGAAATGGCTTTGTCAAAATTGATTGTGAAGAGATATAATAATAGATCATTTAAAATGATATTCATAGTTCTAATACATTATATCCCCCGAAAAACGAAGGAGTCATCCTGTGGTCGGTTGGTGCGTTACAATTTTCCTTGTCTGGAGAATAACTTTAAAACTACAAGATGGAATTTAATAAAAGTTCATACAGTGAGAGAAAGTGCAGTGTACAGGAACCGTAACTCTATTTTACCTTTCTATTCAGTATATTAAGGACTCGACAATGACTGCTTGTTACAAATGTGTCACTTATCCTTTTCAGATACAGATGTATCAAAGAAACATGTTGCTTGGCTGGAGAATGGATATCCCTTTATACTTCTTGGGAAGAAGGTATTAGAGTGTCACCATGGAAAAGACAGGAACTGGACGCACAAAGAGAAAAGCAATGAATGAATGAATGAATGGTGTTTTAAGGCCCGTCGACAACTAAGGTCATTTTGGGCGCTTAATAATTTACTTAATGTAAATGGTGAAATAATCAAACATGATGTATGCGATACCTAAAATATATATAAAATAACATGTAAGCCAATGTAAAATAAGATATAGGCAAAAAAGCCCAACATTACTATGTAATACTTAACATGAAGATAAATAATATCAAAGGAAATGTGGAACATGATCTGTAAAAGTAATGCATGTGCAAAAGCACGATTTAAGAAATAATCATATCTTATTAAAAATATTAATTTCCCTAAGGAAATCAAATAAAAGTGCCGGTTTGACAGACTCAAAGAGCTGACGCATACTTTGAGCCTTGAAAAATCTATCACGTATTGGGGCGAAATCAGCACATTCCAGAAGAATGTGTTGTACTGAAAGTTGTGTATAACATGGAATACATTGAGGTGCTTCCTCACCTTTCAGTAAGTATGCATGAGTTAACCATGTGTGTCCAATGCGTAAACGAGCAAGAACAATTTCTTCTCGGCGAATGGATCGTAAAGCTTGCAGCCACTCACCAAGTACTGGCTTGATTGAGTGGAGTTTATTATTCACTTGCTCATTCCAATCACTTTGCCAATCATCGTATAGTAAAACGTTTATTAAAGGTTTAAAATCAAAATGAGGTATTTTAAATGGCAAGATATCTTGTGAAAGAGCAGATTTTGCTGCCAAGTCAGCTTGTTCATTACCGCGAATACCCATATGACTGGGGATCCAGCAAAATACTACATTCGCTGTAGCACATATATATGATAGTTTGGAGAGGAGATTAACAACAAGAGGATTTTTAATTTTCTCATTCTGAAGTGCCTGCATAGCAGACAATGAGTCGGTAAATATAATGTACCGCCAATAACCTTCTGATTTAATAAAGTCCAAAGCTAAATCTATTGCCTTTAACTCGGCGGAAAAAATAGAAGAATTATCTGGTAGTCGAAATGTTATAACATCGCCATCAGGAACTGCGGCAGCAGCTGCCCTTTTGCCATCCTTAGAACCATCCGTATAAATACGCTCAAAGTTATAATATGTATTTTTAATTTCAATATACTTGGATTTAAAAACAATAGGATCTGTGCAAGCCTTTTTATCGGTCGCAAGATCATAAATGAAGGATGGACTATCTAGAGTCCAAGGTGGATAATCTGAATCTCCTGCCTCGCGATGTCCTCAAGATCAACATCAAGCCTTGCGACGTCTGGACCGTAACGGATACCAAAAGGCGGTATTACCCGTTCCTTCTTTAAAAATAATTCCTTGTATAAAGGGTTGAAAACAACTCTATGAGTGGGATTTGAAGGATTAGACTTAAGTTTTAAAAAATACTGCATAGCTAGTTTTTTTCGGCGTAAATTTAACGATGGTTCATTGGCTTCTACGTAGAGACTTTTGACAGGCGATGTTCGAAAAGCGCCCAAGGCTAGCCGTAACCCCTGATGGTGAATTGTATCAAGTGTTGCAATGTATGACTTTCGTGCTGAGCCATAAACAATACATGCGTAGTCTAATTTAGATCGTATTAATGACCTGTAAAGTCTTAAGAGGACTTTACGGTCAGCACCCCAATCCATGTGGGAAACAACGCGTAAAAGATTTAATGCTTTCTGGCATTTATTTCTAAGATATTTAATATGAAGAACAAAAGTCAGTTTCGGATCGAATAATAGACCAAGGAATTTAAATTCAGACACAACGTCAATACGAGTGCCATCTAGTGTTAAAATCAGGATCTAGGTGGTGTTTACGAAGTTGACAAAAGTGCATACATTTGGTCTTGCTTTTAGAGAATTTAAAGCCATTTTCGTTTGACCATTTTTGCAAATTATTCAAAACTTTTTGCAATTGTCTTTCAATTGTATGCATATGTTTTGATCTGTAGCAAATACAGAAATCATCAACATATAGAAAACATTCAACTCCAGGGTTAACAGATTTGATAATGTTATTAATCTTCACACTAAAAAGTGTTACAGAAAGAATGCATCCCTGGGGAACACCCATTTCCTGTTCATGTGGATCAGACAAAGTATCACCAACACGAACTTTGAACTGACGTTCATTTAAAAAAGCAGAAATGAAATAAGCAAGGCGACCTCTTATGCCAAAATCATAGAGGTCATTCATAATACCATATTTCCAGGTAGTGTCATATGCACTTTCTAAGTCAAAGAAGACGGAGACAACGTGCTCCTTTTTAATGAATGCTTCTCTGATAAAAGTTTCAAAACGGATCAAATGATCCACTGTACTTCTATGTTTACGAAAACCAGACTGGAAAGTAGTAATAAGTTTGTTCTTTTCGAGAAACCAAACAAGTCTGTCGTTCACCATTCTTTCCATGGTTTTACATATACAGCTAGTTAAGGCTATAGTACGATAATTCCCAGGATTAGTTGTATCTTTACCAGGCTTGGGAATTGGAATAACGATGGCCTCTTTCCAAGATCTCGGAAGATTTCCCGTTCGCCAAACCTGATTATAGACGTCAAGTAAACAAGAAAGGGACCGGAAAGGTAAATGTTTAATCAGTTGGTAATGTATATCATCTGAACCCGCAGCGGTATCATGGCACTTCTTGAGAGCCGACTTTAATTCTTTTAACGTAAAAGCTTTATTGTAGGCCTCTTCATTTTTCGATTTAAAGTTAATTTTCCGTTTCTCCTTTTGCTTTTGAAATTTTTGAAACTTTGGAGAATAGTTTGAAGAGGACGACTTGTGTGCAAAGGAATCTGCCAACGTGTTGGCAATATCCTTCTTTGAGGTGGTGATACCGTCTGAGGTGCTCAGATGATTCACACTAAGCGAACTGCTCTTTCCTTTTATTTTCCTTATCATGTCCCATGTCTTTTTGACAGATGATCTAGAATTTAATCTAGATACATACTGTCTCCAAGACGCACGTTTACTGTGCTTAATTGTTTTACGAGCTTTTGCTCTAGCTATTTTAAAGTATACATGATTTTGATGGGTTGGCCTCAGGTTAAACTGCCTTAGAGCCGACTTGCGTGTTCCTATAGCCTTTTTGCAATCCTCATTAAACCAAGGTTTGCGAGGGTGCTTTGGATTTGTCGAAGTTTGGGGAATTGCCTCTTTAGCAGCCTGATACATTAAAGAAGTAAATAGTTGTGTAGGATCATCACATTCCAAGAAAGCATCCGGATTAATGGAATGTTCACATCGCATCTGGAATAAATTCCAGTTCGCTTTGTGGAGCTTCCATCGTCTCGGACGCCCCAGGACAGATGGCCCAGTTTCAGTGATAATTATAGGGAAATGATCACTTCCATGAAGGTCGTCTTCCACCTTCCACTTAAAGTCAACAAATATATCAGGACTACAAATAGAAAGATCAAGAGATGAGTAGGAACCAGTAGCAGGATGCAGATATGTGTGAGATTTATTATTCAAAATACAAAGGTCATGTTTAAAAATAAAATCTTCTAATAGTTGGCCTTTTTTATTGGTGTCTCTACATCCCCACAACGTATTGTGTGAATTGAAGTCACCAACTATCATAAAAGGTGTTGGAAGCTGATTGACAAGTTCAACGAGCTTGTCTGTATCAAGTGGCTGACTTGGCAGAAGATACAAAGAGCATAAGATAATTGTTTTGCTCAATGAAATTCTTACCGCAGTTGCCTGCAGAGTTGTAGTAAGTGAGACTAAGCTATGGGGAACAGAGTTGTTAACAACTATTGCTACCCCACCACAAGCTCGAGCATTTGCATCAGATGTTTTATGATAACATGAATGATATTTAAGAGAAAGACTATCATTATCTTTTAAAAATGTTTCTTGTAAGCATATAGCTACTGGTTTATTTTCATTAACTAGAAGAGACAATTCCTCAAAATTGGCTTTAAAGCCACGACAGTTCCACTGGATTATGGAATTCATTTCGGAAGTCCTTTGAATACAGGTTCACATATTTTGATTTCAGCTACCGAAGTCTGCCAGGAATCAATATTATGATTCCAGTCATCTTTCAGATCCGACCATGGACTAGGAGACTCAGTTTCCTGTGTCTCCATGTCATCCAATTTCTCATAACGGTTTTTAATTTTAGTTGTAGAGTCACTTGTATTATCTAATTGAACTTTAATTTTTCTAGATCTTTGTTTCTCAAAGCCTTCAGCATCGGGCTTTGAGATTGATTTCGACCTAGGTTTGTTTTGTTGGTTTGGTTTAAGTGAAATAATTGAAGTTTTATTGGTATCAGGTGATTTACTTGTATGTTTTGAAATGTCTTTAACGGTAGAAGATTTATTTTGTTTTGAAGGTTTTGAAGAAGGTATATTTTGTTTTAAATTAGAATCATTTTGTTTTGAAGAAGATTCATTTTGTTTTGAAGAAGAATCATTCTGTTTTGAACATGATTCATTTTGTTTTGAAGAAGATTCATTTTGTTTGGAAGAGGTGGCTTTTTTAGTTGATGGTAACGATGAATGTGAAGAAGTAGAGGGCTGTTCATCTGACATAATTGCTTTTAATTGCAGACTGATGTCAGGAAATTTTTCAGATAAAACCTTCAAAAGGAGTTGGCATGTCGTACATTCCTTTGACTGTGGCGGTGGTCTGTTAACAGAAGTGACAGTTGGTCTTGTTTTATTGGCAAAACTGCTATCTCCTTGAAAACTCGCTTGAGTGTTTTGCCGCTGAGCAACAATCCTCTTGGCCTCCACAAAACTAACATTCTGCTTATACTTTACACTAAGAATGTCTTTCTGTGTAAGCCAAAAGGAACATTCCTTTGAACTTGTAGCGTGATTAAGACCACAATTTGCACATTTGACCGAATTGGTACAGGCAGAGATTTGATGATCGGCACCAGCAAGAGAACATTTACCACATACTGGAATGCCGTTACATTTATCTTCATGATGTCCAAACTTTTGGCAACGATAACAGCGCAAGGGATTGGGTACGTAGCAATCAACCTTGACTATTTGGTAGCCAATTTTAATCTCTTTTGGCACAATTGGATGATTAAAAGTTAAAATGTAAGTGTTGGAAGGTTTCCCAACACCATCTCTGAAATATTGCATTCTTTTGACATCTGTAACACATTGACTTTTTAAATTTTCAATTATTTCATCAGTTTCGCAATTTTCAAGATCCCTGCATCTTATGACACCCTTTGATGAATTCAAAAAAGGATGAGCAGATATTTTGACAGGGACCTTAAAAAATACGTCTTGTTTCAAAAGATTAATAGATTGCTGTTTAGTGGATATTTCAACAAGTAGAGAACCGTCTTTTAAACTTTTTACTGATGTAGGTGTACCAATAACACTTGAAAGTTGCTTCTCAATTACGAAAGGAGAGAGCTTTGTTATGATTTTATTTTCTTCTGTCGATTTGATTAATAAGAATCTAGGAAAAGTAGAACTTGACCGATGATTTTCATCACCGGAATCTGAATCATCAGATCGGTAACGCTTGGCGTTTCTTTGGTTGGCCATGTTAAGTTTTGATAGTTTCATCGGTGGTGTCCTTCACCCGCCACGGAGCCCAACAAGGGGACATATTCCGGGGATATCCATCTCGGTCTACGCCAAAGTTACACCACCGACATACTCGTCTAGAACAGACTAAATTGAGCAACTGATATTTAATGTGGTATCCGACCAAGCATGGACTACCATAAGAAAGTGAACGATCGTCAATCAAACATCTATTTTAACCGATTGACCCTGAAGCCACTGCCTTCTGATACACCTTGTCTCAAATGTAAAAGGGTACACATATTTATGAAATAACATATTTCGTAAAAAGTTAATATAACGAAAAAGAAAATGTAACTAAATAAAGGGTATCAGGGCTAAACGTGACCAGCCGATTGATCAGGGCGGGCATAAAATTGCCATACTCCGACCCTACTCAACTACCAGGATCCCATCATCAGACGACACGGGTTGCAGCTCACGGCAAACGAGCAGGCACAGTGGTGGATTTCTACCACTCTGTAGTGCGACAGCTGGGCTATTTCTAACCCCCCGCCCAGCTGGGGGGGAAAGAGAAAAGCAAAATGGTTTGAACAAATAATTTGTAATAAGCTATTTTTTGTCTAAAAATTGCAGAATGGTAATTTTCCCATGTGTTGCCTAAGGAATCCGCGATGTTTGAGTGGTAACCATAGGGGATTTGAAACCGGGTGTCCCGCGTCGATCCCAAGTCGTGGCATGAATGTCACGGTGGAGTGTACTTGAGCAAGGCACATTTTCTAACTTACTGGTTTGTTTACCCCGCGATCATGATATAACTGAAATAATGTTGAAAACTGCGTAAAACCCTAATTAAAAAAAAATTGTTAGTCAATCAAATATATTTTAAAAACTTTCAGATGGATGTTTATTGAAGTTAATTGCCCCAAACATTAAGGCATTAAACAGCACATAAATGTCCTGTTATATATACAAATTATCGCACATAAATGAAAATAAAAAACACAACGCGTGTAAAGGTTCATTATCTTTATTCACCACAGGTTACTTACACAATCTACTTCCCTTAGAAGAACACTTTTCTCATCATAGTTGTCTCCCTTACAAACCATGTAAATAGTCATTCCCTTTTTATTTCCCTTCTAACTATTATTTATAAACTATTAACTGATACATATTAACAATTGAATGTTATGCTTTTCCTTCAAGTCTTCCACTAATTGTCAAGTACTGTTGCTATACACAATATAGGGGTCTTTTGGGAAAGAGCTACGATATTGCAACCTATCTCCGTTGTATGTAGATAGAGTATCTGCACTCGTCACACTCTATTCCGTTGCCGTCCTACTGCCAGCCCATGTCATTCTTGAAAGTGCCCTCTCTTGAGCTTTCTGAATTATCAGAGGGCATCCAAATATAACTTTTATGACAACACTTATGAAGGGATAAATTTTCAGGGAGTAAAAACTCTCTTCACATTTTCTTTACGAATAAATTACAAAACTTATGCTCGATTGATAGTTAATTGCAGGATAATTGGGAACCTCATATAATTGGCTTGTCTGGATAAATGGACTAAGAACTAGTAATAACTTGGAAACGATGTGATATAAATGAAACATTGTTGAAAGCGACATTAAACAAAGCCTGAATGCATGTCACCTGTAAAACAAAACGGTGATTCTTATTATTTGTGTCTCGAAGATTTCAGCTGTTATGAATAATCCAACACAATTTTATGACATTGAAATTCAGCATATCTACCAAAGTAGATTTATCTAAAATATTATAATATACAAATTAAATATAATAACAAGTCCGTTATGATAATCCGCAATTCTGATCAATTATTCATTCATCAAAAACTAAGTTTTCAAACATGTCATAACATTATTTCAAAAAAAAAAAAAAAAAAAGCTCATCATTCACCATCACATTAACTAAATATATTTTGTTGTCCATGCAAACAATAAAGACAGAAAGCTTAATCCTTTCCCTCATACAGACGCATTTTGACGCCTCTGGGGCTGACAACTTTTGTAAACCATAGTGGCAAAAGGAGAAATTTAGATTAGGGTTAGTTGAAATACACGACAGACCATAGGAAAATATTCAGAAAATAAGCAAATTTACAAACTTTAAAAATAAATTATTATGATATTTCTCGATAAACTAACAGAAATGCTCCTTAAGTTACCTTATACATTGTCAAGTCATATCAGTTGTTTTACATCAAACAACACCTGCTCCTAAATCATTGGACTCAATTAAACATCCGGTTAATGTATGTTTGTTCAAAGATAACTAAATGTCCTATAATGATTAGCCGTTTCATTTAGCAGTGTCATAACAACTTTTGAAAAATGAAATCGCCGATACAGCAGTTACACATTTGTTACTTGACTATCACTCAGGTAATCATGTTAGGGCCATCTTGGCGAGAAGGCCCTGTTGCTTAATTGTTTACCAATCTAAATCATGTTAACAGATTATAATAATAATAATAATAATAATAATGCTGCCGTGACATTTGCTTTGCAAAACAGTTTTCAAATGAGTCTTAACTTTCTTGGATTTCTGCTTTAAGTAGCTAATGGTTGGCCAAATCATCTTTGAGTTGAGACACACACAACTTAAGTGAACTAAGTGCTTTAATTCCATTATGGAGTGGCTGTTAATTTTCTCAGATTTTACCTTTCCATCAATTTTTTGGGTCAATTGCTACCGCAATATGTTACAATGATATTATTTATGTTTTGAAAAATAAATATATATTATTTTTATACTTGTATTTTTTTATGTGCTACATCTTTAATAACTAGAAATATCACTGAAGGTGATGAATACCCGCAGCTGGTGCCTGACAATATACATATGTATGATAAATTCAAGGGGCCATAACTCATTTAAAAATAATTCCAGTGCAACACGCCGATGATATGCACAACTAGGCTTGGTGTCAATCATTCTTGTGAAGTTATATTAAATTCTGATCAAGGGTTGCTGAGAAATAGTGTTCACAAAATATGGACATATATGTAATATGTATGAGAAATTCAAGGGGCCAAAACCAATTTAAAAATAATTCCAGTGCAACACGCCCACAATATGCACAACTAGGCTTGGTATCAATCATTCTTGTGAAGTTATATTGAATTCTGACAAAGGGTTGCTGAGAAATAGTGTTCACAAGAAATGTCCACAGACTAACGGACCGACAAGCGTGACTCCTATATAGCCCCCATATACTATGTATCTAGGGGTATAATAAACATGTATGATATAATAAGAAAACTCACACACTTTCCACTTTGTAAAACATTGATAACATATTTTAGGAAAAGAAAAATCCGGCTGTTGACCTGCACAGCTATTCCAGCACTGGACGGTTTTTGGCACAACCTAGTAAAAAGAAAGGATGTCTTGCCAAGGTGATCATGACGGAAATTTAGTTTTTTCCGAATGTAGAGGTGAATATTTTCTTTAAATGTTTTTTTTAACAGCACAGCTAAGCCAACACTGGATGGTACCTGGCACATACTAGTAAACAAGACGGCCAGATGGCCCTTAAATGGATCACCTGAATGATAGAAAAGTAATAGCAATTATTTAACTGCAAATATCTTGAAAAATTGGATCAGGAGTGCAAATGAAACTGCAAGGAGTGGACACAGTTAAAGTAATAGTAAAATCAGTCAAGGTCATTCAAATTTTGTATCTTGAAATCGACAAAGAACTTTAATAATAAGAATGGAATTATAAAGTTTTGACATTTTTCACCTTTCCTGATGCCATCTTGCTGCCCTGTTTTTTCAACAATATCAATAAGGCTTAGACAGTTTTATAGAGGGTCACTCAAAGAACATTTCTACTAAATTATCTTGGAATAGGACAAGCAGATTATAGAGGAAAAGGATTTTTTAGTTTTGGGTATTTTTCTCACTTTTTGATGATGCAGCAACCAAAGTTCTACACAGAATGTAAGTCTTTGAACCACTTTGAAAGTAAACCAGCAAAGGAACGTTTCTGTGAAGTTAGTTGAAATTGATCCAGTGGAATGGTTGGGGTCGATTACGGCTTGAAAAAAAAAAGTAGAAGATCACTGAAGTAAGATTCCTATTCAATTTTCTTACAATCAGACAAGCACTTTGAAAAAAAATGGAATTATCAAATTTTGTCAATTTGCCCCTTTTCTGTCAATCAAGGTCAGGGATCAAATCCTGGTCCGTGTTCTGGATTTTTCTGATGTTTGTTAAGTGTCTCAAACTCAACAAGAGGTAAAGTACTGGTCCTTTCCAGAAAAAGTGTCTTTTATCTTCACCTGTCATATGATGATTGTACACAAGATAGTGTACACTATCAAATGGGCCTATAGAAGCTTAAAAGCTTTTGTTCAATTAAAGCAATTAGTCTTTATAATTATAAGTTTATTATGTTTTTCTAGGTTGGTACCTGTAAGAGTAGCAGAGCTAGGGCGAGTGCTGCTTTGCGCAATTATTTGGAAAATGGAGTAAAAAAATTCATGCTCATTCTACCAGAAAAATATCCAACCATGAGAACCATTCTATCGGACAAGTAAGTTTGTATAAAAATTTAAATGTACCCCCATTACAACCTGAACACACACAACAGCAATTAAAACAATAACATTTTAATTTTAAATTCCTCTTAAATGACTTAAAAGAAATGCCACTGTAATAAGAAGTTAATCTAGTTCACTTCTTATGCGGGGGATTCAGCCTCCGTATATTGTCAAAAAAGTGGAAAACATTGTGGCAAAAGGAGAAATTGCACGTTTTGTGCAATTTCTTCTTTTGACAGTATGTTTTCAAAAAGCAGTCTGCTGCAGAGGCGTCAGAAAGCGTCTATATTAGGGAAAGGGTTTACACTCTGGATACTGCATTTTTAGCTTGAGCATGTTGAAACTTTATCAGATTTTTTTTCTTGGTGATATCTAGGTCAAGTTCTAACATGGGTCATGTTGGGTCAATAGGTCAAATTGAGGGAAAATCTTGTTAACACTCTAGAGCCAACATCCACCGCATTTTAGTACTTTCAGTACCTTGATTTTATAATACAGTGTATCTGATTTTTCTCTGACAAACAAATAATATCCAATTCAAATGCTCGTTTCCAAGTCATTTATTTTTTTTAACACTTTCAAACTTCAGCAGACAACTCTTGAAAATGTAGACCTTGTCGCCAAAATAAAGATTGCTCATACCTCAAGAGATTCTCCATATTTTTGTGTCAAAAATTTAAAAGTCAAATTTGGTTCAGATTTATTGTATAAAATAAAGGATGAAAATGTGTTCTTTGCAGCTTGCTGGCCTTTCCCAAAACCTTGATAAAGTGGCCATCGACACAACTCATGGGCTGGTGGATGATGGTATCACAAACCCTGAAGAAGTAAAAAGACATTTAAAAATCCATGTCAAGGCCTTAGGGGAGGTTGGAGAGGGAAGTCGAAGTTTTTTTTCCGACAGTGAAAACAATAAGGAATCACATGTCTATACATCAGCATACTAACCTAAAAACTGATGACCAAGGCAATTTAAAGAAACTGGTGAGTGTTTGTTTTAACCGAGTATGCTTGACATTTGATGTGAGTAAAACTTTTATTATTTTGAAATTATTATGGCTCACATTCTTCATGCAATATTCAGGAAAAATCACCAGAACACTCATCACAATCCAATCCCTGTCAGTGTTTGAAACTGGGTAATTTATGGTCCAAAACTAGGGCACTAGTTAAGATTGATAAAAAACATATATATTAGATGCTACATTTTCATGCAATATTTATTTAAATTCATCTTAATCAAGACTGCTTGATATTTTTGAATTAGGAAAAAGACTATTTCATCAGCTCTTTGATTATTGTCCGTAGCACAAGTTTAAACATTGTCTTGTTTCCGGTTTGAAATGGCTTTGCGTGTATAGTGTTGTACATTTTGACATGTTTGTCTATTGGAGGCTTATTTATGGTCAATAATCTTAAGTATTCGTTATTTGATTTGTTAGATGTATGACACCAATATTGAGCACAATTAGTGATCTTGTCACAACTAGTAAACA
Source organism: Serripes groenlandicus (assembly GCA_031761405.1). Lineage (NCBI taxonomy): Eukaryota > Metazoa > Mollusca > Bivalvia > Cardiida > Cardiidae > Serripes > Serripes groenlandicus. Next base: position 25,712 of record JASEVX010000201.1, on the reverse strand, counting down.
TGAGGATTCATTGAAGTTCATGATAACTGCAATGTTGCAGCATGATGGTATCCGTGTCTTTCAAGACATTTCAACTGGGTTTTTTCCTGTAGTTACATGAGTGGCAAGATAAACATCCTGATGACCTTGTGTTTTTCCGAGGAAAGGGAATCACTGAAAAAGGTGAAAGTGAGGTAGGTAAAGCTGTTGAAAATATTGTTTATTTGTTAATTTCATAACCAAAACAGTTTGCAAAAATATGCATATCATCCAGTTTTCCTGCATGCTCAAGTTCAATTATGAACCTTATTTTATACTTATGATAAACATGTTGGTGATCCAGATCTTTTGTTTTGCATGCTGGTTTCATGTTGATTTTATTTACATTTATAAGCCTAGAACGAAAGTAATAGTTTTTAGCTCCCCTGCCTGAAATGCCAGTCGAGCTTATGTGATGGCGAAAAATCCAAGTGATGGACCCAAAAACCCGTTTAATATGTTGAAGTACTTTATTTATGGAATATGTGTGCAGAATTTGAAATAGCAATATTTTCCATGATTAATTCATACTTTACTTTTTTGAAACTTTTCAGTTTGTTTTTAAAATGAGACCACAGACTTACCATGTCCATGTAAGGTTGATAACTCAATCATAACACAGTTCCTGGATCATCACATTTTATTCTTGTTGGAATCCTGTAAAGAGCGAAAACATTTTAGATATGCATTTCCACATCGAGCTAATGTTTGACACTATATGACAACTGAAGTGAAAAAAGTAAACTAAGAAGTCAGTATTATTAATACATAATTTTAATGGAATAAGGTGACATTTACTACTAAAATGTAAAGTATAAATGGTAGATGCCAAGCAAAATCTATATGCTTAGGTCTGTTCCAATAAAAAATGTCTATGGGGAGGGGGGAGGGAACGACAACAAACTATTTTTATTTGTTGGTGGGTTGTATTTTTTAATTAAAGTTTTCTTGGTAGTGGCCAAAAGATGTATTTAAATTATATAAACGAGAAGGGGAGGGAACGACAACAAACTATTTTTATTTGTTGGTGGGTTGTATTTTTTAATTAAAATTTTCTTGGTAGTGGCCAAAAGATGTATTTAAATATATGTGGTTGTTTAAAAGAAATAAAAACTTAATAAATAAATTCGTCGGGAATTCAATGTACTCGAGATTTGAAGAAAATTATAATATCAAATGTATATGACATTTCATTTGGAATAGACTCCTAACCAAATCACAAGTGATCACACTATGAGGCATTCAAATATATAAGCCTTTTGATGCACTAACAGAAATAAAATCCATTTTAATATGAGTACTTTAGGTTATTTAGTCATGAGGGATATTATTATACTTAAGTAGTAGAATTTGCATCCCAAAAGTGTATCATTTTATTCATCTGTTGAATTTTAATGTTCATTTTTTTAAATTAATATTTTAGACCTTTATGAGTGCAGGCCCCAAGTCCAGAACAAAAGGCACAATATTATACCCCAAGATAGTCATTTATTTAATCAGAAATCAACTGAAGGAGCATTCATAGGTAATATGTTAGTGGAATTGAACCGTCACTCTTAATCTTCAGCGCAAACCTATTTGTTACACAGAATTGTCAATTAACATGTTTTATTATGGTATCTTTTTATGGCACTGTATCTTAAACACTGATGCTGTATAGTTTGTTTGTTTTAATGGGGTTTGACACCACTTTCAACATTATATCACAGCAACAGTTCACTTATTCGTGATCTGTGGGTAAACAAACCAGTTCTAGGCTAGAAAATGTGCATTGCCAAAGGGTTAATTGATTGATTGTTGAACGCTGTTTTCAACAATTGTTCAGTCATATCACGCAGCCAGCTCACCTACTCATACATTTCTTGGTATTCTCGCACCAGCTCCCCACACAGCATACTCTCCAAGCACCTTGCTGCTTTTCCACATAGACTGTGCCCATTGGTGAAATACGAATGTCGGCCGTCACAGTGAATTTTTGTCAAATGCAAGAAGAATGTTGGCCAGGCTGGGGTTCAAAACTCACAACACTCCTCACTACCGGGGCTCTGCGCATTACCAAAGTGCACCGGTTTCAAATCTCTGATGCACACCACAGTGGATTCCTGACGCTGTATAGTAATCAACTTTTCTATGTGTTTGTTAAATATTTTTTGAGACAGAATAGCTGAAATAATTTTCATTCACATACAGGGACATAATGTTCATGGATTTTGGGGTCTCAAAGTCAAAAGTCCATTTTAAATTCATTCAAACCTATTACTGCAGAAAGTTCAAAATGCTTTCATATTACTGCTTTCTTATTTTATTGCCTAATTGTAAACTTTTATTGCATTTCCAAAATAATAAAATAGACTCACAAGCTGAAAAAGATGATAAAATAGACTCACAAGCTGTAATAGATGAGAATATAGGTAGGAAATATGTATATTAATAGACTACAATTAAAATTGCAATTAATGAGGTATTGCAATCAATACAAACGTCCCCTACCAGACGAGGACTGCACATTGTGTATTGTATGTGCATGTTTGGACAAAAACAGCAAATCACTGCTTACATTTTGGATAGTCATATCAAACATTTCTCATTTAGACCTGTGACCTGTAAGTGTGACCTTGATCTTTGATGTACAGGCCTGTGTGCCACATGTCACCTCATCATAGTGAACATAAGTGCCCAGTAACCCGGGAATCCTATGTTGCATGGTTGAGAGGCGGGCTGGACAAGGTATAGTCCTATCAAACAGTACTCATTTTGACCTTGACTTCTACTTGCGACGTTGTCATTTGAGGTACAGGCACGCGGCCTGGTTATGTTGAAAATGTGTGCCAAGTATCTTGGAAATACTATGATGGATGGTTAAGATACGGGACGGACAAGGTAAGATGGGACTGACATAAAGTATCGACCAGACCTATAGTCCCCAAACTGGTCCCTAAAGGTTGGTTAGAACGGAAACATATTGTTTTGTTTTTGTTTTACATCTAAATAATGCACATTTCATATTTATAAATGTTTTCTCAGCCATGTAAAAGGAATTACTTGTATCCGTTTTCAAAGCTATGCTTATAATTATTATCTCCTTCTTAATTTAGTTAATAAATGAAACTGGTAATTAGGAAGTCTGCACTACAATAACAGTCATTTCCTACATGGAACTATCCTTTGTAGAGTCAATTGATGTGATAAATTGTTGACCGTTTCATTTTGTTAGTTTAACTTACTGTATAAATAATTAATTTTGAGCACCGGTATTCATTTCTTCATATTGCAGCATACAACCTTGCCTTAAAACTTTGGGAACTTCCTAAGGACTTTCACATCCCAGTTACCAAAGTGATGGGGTCTACAGTAACAGATACAGATGTACGGTCACTTAATGACAGAGGATGGTTGACAGACAATGTAAGATATCATTTATATCTGGAATACATACATGATCAGCAATGACAAGTGATATGAAAACATTATGTCAAGCAAAATACAGTAATGAACATGTACTTGCACAATTGTTTTTGGTTATTGTGCATGCATATCACAAAGAATTTTAATAGACTTTCAAGTATCTTCTTCAGCAAAAAAAAACAAAAAACCCATATAATGTAGCATTTATAGTATGACATGGCATAAGTAATTATGGAGAAGACTGTCAGGATTTATAAAAGATAACTACATCTTCCTTTACATGACAAACACATTCAAATGTGTTGTTTATTTTTTATCACAGTATGAAGTTATGAACATCTAGTTTCATTTTCAAACCAGTGTGTAATGTAATAGATAGGGGCCCTTAAAATAGAAATAGTCACTGCAGTAATCTAGATATTTTTTCAATTGGTAAATGAGAAATTTTAAGTGTCCTGCCTGTAATATGGGAGTTCAGACTTCTTCACATGAAAACTAGTTGTTTTATTGTGTGGGAGCAGTTTTACTTTATTTCCAGTATTAAATTATCTCGAATTGAATTGCAAATTTATTTTCCGATAATTTTTTTTTTGGATAAAATGCGTTATGGAGGACATGTTGCTTTCTAGATCATAGACTGTTACCTAGAGATGCTTTCAACTTGGCAGTGTGACAAGGGAAATAAAGTTTTACACCTTAAAAACTCCCAAATCAATATGATTGTGGATGATTCACTACCATCTTTAAATTTCAAGATATGAGTAAAATATTGCTTTGTGTTTCAAAATATACTTTGGAAAGAAAATACTTCAGTATAGTTTTTTTTATCTGTGGCCACTGATTTTTAACTTAGACAATTATATTAATGTAATAATCAGAAATGTTATCAAAGAAGCAGCTGTATATTTATATCTTTTTAAACAAGACCTATTCAATCATATTGACCTATGTGTTGTGTAAGCGGATTCTTAGTATATAGTGACCTACTTCATGTGATGTATAAGCGTATTCATTTGTTACATTTACGTTAACTTTGAGCTTGTATTTAAACAAAAATTGGTAGTTATTGCGATGAGTTTTTGAAGTCGATTTTTTTTCCACAAAACTGTGGTAAAAAAAATCAAAACGAAGAATACAGGCTATGTGTAGGACCGCCCTGTGTTCTATATTGTCGTTAGAAACACGTTTAAATGTTTTATTATAAAAGATCAATGGTCAAACTTTGTTCTAATCCTTTAAATATAGCCGATGTTTGCCGATAATTTTCTACAATTGTTTGTGAAAACTTGTGAAAAAATGCGATGAATTTAAAAAAAGATGACCATTTTGTCAAAATAACGAATCGGGGCTATGCAAAACACCATTTACTGTTCAATGTGGTCTTTGTAAATACATTGAAAGGTCAGATTGTAAAAGTTAAATGATCAATCTTGGTTTAAATTATTTTTTACAAACCTGTTGTATGCAATGAAGAATCTAATATTGTCAGAGAAAAAATGATAAAAAAATGCGATGAAATTTAACAAAATTGTGGTCAATAAAGTCAAATTTAAGAAATCATGCTATACGTTGGACCGCCCTGTGTTCTATATTGCCGTTATAAACACATTTCAATGTTATATTATAAAAGATCATTGATCAAACTTTGTTCTAATTATTTTAATATAGCTGATGTTTGCCGGAAATTTTCTAGAATGGTTTGTGAAAACCCGTGAAAAAATGAGATGAATTTTAAAAAAGATGACGGCCATTTTGTCAAAATAACAAATAGGGGGCTATGCAAAACATCATTTGCTGTTGAATAGTGCTGTTATAAACACATTCAAAGGTCAGATTGTAAATGTTAAATGACCAATCTTGGTTTAAATTATTTTTACAAACCTGTTTGTATTCAATGGAGAATCTAATATTGTCTGAGAAAAAATGCGATGAAATTTTAAAAAAATGGCGGCCATTTAGAAAAATAACGAATCGGGGTTATACAAAACATGATTTGCGGTTCTATATTGCCAATATATATACATTTAAAGGTCAGATTGATAATGTTGAATGATCAATGTTGGTTTAAATTATTTTCACAAACCTGTTGTATGCCGAGATTCACCTAGAATTGTTTGAGAAAAACTGAGAAAAACGCGATAAATTTTAACAAAGGGCGACCAATTAGCGAAAATTATGGGTACTTCTTTATTACCTAGATTTGTGTGTAACTTTCCAACAATTAATTCATGATATAAGGTGTTTAATCAATGAAATAAATCCCTGTTTTAACAATGAAGGCAAAGTGTATAATAATTATTCAATGTTAATTTATTTCAGAATGGGCAAACTTCATGGCAGCAGAAGGGGACGAATTGGCAGGAGGCCTAAGAAAACGAAAAACAAATGCATACTACCTACACTTTCTCAAGTGGAAGACTCTACACTAGATGGTAAGAATATGTTTTAATAGTCTTAAATGAATAAAGCAAAATAGAAAATTTAAACTGCTAAAAAAAAACTCGTCCAAATTCCCTCTAGAAGCGCCCCAGCTCATGAAATATATGGAGATTGTGCGGGATATTGCAACACGTAGACCTGGTCTTGCATTCGCATACTATGACACGCAATTTCGTATGGCCAGAGTGCAACCCCCTTCCGTGGGATAGGCTCCACACGGAATTCTGCTTTATGGCCTGTTTTGCATGGCCAGAGAGTGCAACCTCCTTCCGTGGGATAGGCTCCACACGGAATTCTGGTTAATGGCCTGTACCTCCTTTAGCCAATAAAGCCAAACGGCTCGGCCCTTTCGTGCAGGAAAAAGTGGTGCAAAAACCAAAAGTAGATTTCTGGACTACACCTGCCGGAATGTCAATAAAAGATCAGGCTGCAGTAGCTCAAGATGTAACATGCCACATATATGCGGCTACTGCAGGGGGCAATACACAGCATTTAACTGCCCCTCACCCAGGAAAGAATTTAGTGCCAATGGATCCTTTTCCACAAACGCACATACCAAATCCAGAGACCCAACAACCCCAGTTAACTTCCTCAAGGGCTACCCGTTGGCTCTATATATCATAAATGGGTTTAAACATGGTTTTAAATTGGGATACGCGGGTCCACAAACAAACACCACTTGCCAACACCTTAAATCCTGCCGTGACAATCCTTCCCTGGTGGCTCAAAAAATTAAAAAGGAACTGGATTCAGGGCGCATCAAAGGTCCTTTTCCAGTTAAGCCTCTTCCATTTCTGCGTATCAGTCCCATAGGTCTTGTCCCTAAGAAAGAACCTAATCAGAATCGCCTTATCCACCACCTAAGTTACCCAGAAGGCGATTCCGTTAACACGTATATTGACAAAAACCTTGCATCAGTCACTTGTGCTACTTTTGACGATGCAGTTCGCAAAGTTCTTCTATTGGGCCCTGGGGCACTTCTCAGCAAAACTGACATTGATTCAGCTTTCCGAATAATTCCAGTACATCCGGACGACCATAACCGGACTCCTGTCTACCAATGGGCAGCTCTTTTGCACCAGCAATTTTTGAACACTTTAGTTCTGCTATTGAACACATTTCTCTTAAGCAATTACATATACAGCATACTTTCACATATTGGATGATTTCCTTATTATTGGTCCTCCAAATTCCAAAATCTGCCAACAAAATTTGCAACTCTTTCTGCAATTTTGCAAATGGGTGGGCATTCCTATCAAAAAGGAAAAGACAGAAACAGCTCGCACCGTAATCTCTTTCATGGGGCTCGAATTAGATTCCATGAAGATGGAAGCACGTCTTCCCCAGGACTTCCGGTCAAAACAAACATCTGATGAGACGTACTTTTTGGCGGCCATCATCAACAATCTACATAGAACATCAGGTCTACCCTCCCTGTCGAGTAACTATTGTCTCCTCTCTCCAACTAAGGTGTTTATTGTATATCCCGCTACCTGTGATTTTTGTTTTTGTCATTGTTTGTGTATATATCAGGGTTACAGTCTGATCCAACTCCACCAGTTTGCGTGTTCTCCACCCACCCACCACCGAACAGTGTCGATCAACCACAATTGTCATCTGGAAGTCAACTCAAATTGTCAAGATTGTCTCCAGTGTCAACCGTTCTATTTGTCGGTATTGTTTGGGGGCTTTTTGGCTGGGAGAGGAATAGGCAAGCTGCCACCTTATATACACTTGGATGTCAACAACAGGAATTCTGCAAGAATCGCATACAAGCATCCAAACATCCAACCTGCACAACACACATTGTTTTACAGTTTTACAGTTTATTCATATACATGTACTTTTTTTTTGAATTTTAGCTAACCCTTTAATAATTTTCTATACTTTACTCTTAAAATTAAAACTGTGTTTATTTCTTTATTTATTTACGTCATCTAGTTTTAGAGCTGTCTTCTTACACTGAAGGTCAAACTCCTAGAGCGGAGGCCCAGTGTTAGAGATTGCTGAAACATCGCTTTTTCTGATGATTTTTTACATCATGGCGAGCCAATCAATCCTGGTCAGAGGCATGTGCTCTCCAAGAACACCTGGACTCACAGGTTATTCATCAAGTCGGTGACAAGAGGGAGTGACTTTGGGGGGATATCCACTAAAACATAGCGACGGCACTGACCGGGTTGATTCTCAACATAATTATGCTAAAGAATGGGTCCTTTTTGGCCCAACCTAAATCGGTCGAATCCTTGTTAAAGATCTTGAACATGGGCATTTTTGCCATAGGTAAATTAAGGGCGGTGGCCTACAACCCTGACAAAATGGTCACTTGCCAGGGGGTCATACACTGCAGACCTTTACAAGACCACACTGAAAATATTGAAAATCACGCAAATACCTTGAAAACATCATCTCCAATCCTGAAAATGGAAAGAATAACAAACCGTCAAGGTAGTCCCACCGGAGTAGTGAAAGTAACTTTTCTTGGAGCTATTCTCCCAGACTACATCTCGTACTCCGACATGGATATATCGCTCCCGGTGGAACCGTACCAGACGCCACCGCTCAGATGTTTTAAATGCCAAGGGTTCGGTCATACGGCAAAAATAATTTAAAATGTGCCCGTTGTGCTGGCCCCCATAACAGTAATTCAAGGAATTGCTCTACGGACAATATATGTTGTCCAAACTGTCGGGGGGGGGGGGGGGGGGGGGGTTCCACACCTCCAGACTGTCCGGCCTATTTACAGGCATCCCAAATACAACAATTTAAGAACAACCACGGTTGTTCTTGGACCGGGCTGAGTCTGCGGTTATTGATTCTAAGAATCAGAATGTATATTGTTTTATGGCGCATCGACAGCTAAGGTCATTTAGCGCGCAATTAAATTTTATTGATTCTAAGAGTCAAAAAACAAATCCCCCGCCCTGACCTCTGACCAAGAATCATTGTCATACAATGTTGACATAGATAACCCCCGGCCTACTTATTCCCAAATGGTTAAGACCCCTCCCCATGTTGTAAACTCCCAGGTTCGAATTCCGGGGTTGAAAAAGGTCCCATGGTTGATAATGGATTAATCTTGGGGCCTTTCGGGCATGCATCCCCTCAGCCCTCAATGAGTCCGTTGTCCACGGAAAACAGCTGGGGTTCCTCGGCATTTAATAGCCCAGTCGACAAAGGGTCAGAGGTGGGGGTGGGAAACAGTACCCCCTTAGACAGTAGTAATGAGTTTGTTTGTTTGTTTGTTTGGAGTTTAACGCCGCTTTCAACAGCTTTGGTCATATCACGGCGGTCAGTGCACCTACCCATGTTTTCCTGGCTTTCCCACACCAGTACTTACACAACATTCTTTCGAAGCCACTGACTACTTTCTCACATAGATCAGAGGTGAGAGGCAATGGAAAACATCGCCCGAAAGAATGTCGCCGCAACCGGGTATCGAACCCGTGACCTCCAGATCACGAGTCAGATACGCTACCAATTGAGCTACCCGGCCGGGTAGTAGTAATGAGAGAAGTGGGGACTTTTCCCTCACGGATGTGTCCCAAATGGACTCGCCCTTGAGGGGGAAGACACCGATCCCCTTACAACATTTCATAAACACACGGGATGTGGGATGCCAGACCGAACAATATTCTAATTCCAAAGAATCCAAAGACTCTCAGACTTCTACTTTCAAAGTAAATCTGGAATTTAGAAAAGAAATTAGAACCTTCTCCCTGGAACAGCTATCTCGGGATATACCTGTATTCAGGAATCTAAACCCAAGAGTAATACCTTGAAAAACATTCCTGGGTACAGAGCAGAATACAAATACATAGACACGCAGAATAATTTTGGCTTTGGGGGGTTAATCACTTATTTCAAAAACGGGGTCAATTACAAAAGTATCGCAATAGACAATGTAAGGGATCAAAATGGGGCTATCATTCTAGAACTTCAAAAATTTGAAATATATTTTGGCAAATCTCCATTCACTCTTTTTAACTTATATTCAAGGGGGTGCGACCTAGAAACTTCAGAACATCTAGACAAGCATATCTTAAATACGGAATTTGTGTTAACTGGTGATTTCAACGCACATAACTTTATCTGGGGATCTTCAAAACTGACAGCCATGGACGTGCAGTCGAGGACTGGGTGACAAAGCACGGACTCGTACTGCACAACGATGGCTCGTCCACCAGGGTTGATCTAGGCCGTGGATGCTTCACGTGCATATATTTAACTATCACAAGTCCGAAACTTGCCAGCGAACTAGGCTGGCAAGTTATTGACGACAATTGGGGTTCAGATCATTTCCCAATCCTAATATCAATGACAAGATCAAATGAAAATCCCAAAAACGCAGAAGATAGGTTCAAGATCGAAAAAGCAGATTGGGAAATGTACAAAACTAAAAGTGGAGAGATCTCCCTTACAGAAGTCTATCATCCAAACACTAACTTATTCAATAAATCCTTAACAGAAAGATTCCTGTCCATAGCTAGAGACTCAATCCAAGTCGGTAAACCATGTAAACAAAATAAAAAAATGTACCGTGGTGGAACGAATTCTGTGAAAAGGCAGTCAAGGAGAGAAAGCATGCAATTTATACTTTAAAAAATCGCCTAGTGAAGTCAATCTGGTCAAATTGAAAGAAGCAACTGCCCACTGCAAAAAGGTCATTTTAGAAAATAAATCACAAAACTGGGCTGAATTCTGCGAATCCTGCATAGTAAACCCCAACAATTCCAGGGATTTTTGGAATAAAATTCGCAGGACCGACCTCTCATGGATATCTAACTACTGTATAAGTTTGATTGAGATACAATCAAAACTGAAGACTGTATCGCGTTCACAAGCTCTATTATAGCAATTTTGACAATTCCAAGAGCCATAATCCAGTCTTGCATGAGCGGATCTGGCTGGTTTGCGAAAGGAACCTAGCTCTTATGGATATCTAACTTCTGTCTAAGTTTGATTCAGATACAATCTAAACTGAAGACTCGCGTTCACAATCAATTGTTTACGGGCGGACGACGGACACCACACCAAGCAATTTTGAACATTTCAAGGGCCATAATCCAGTCATGCATGTGCAGATCTGGCTGGTTTTTGAAAGGAACCGAGCTCTCATGGATATCTAACTACTGTATAAATTTGGTTGAGATACAATCAAAAGTGAAGACTATCGTGTTAACAAGAAATTGTTTACGGACGGACCCACGCACGACGGACAAATCGCCACGACATAAGCCCTTCTGGCCTTTGGCCAGTAGAGCTAAAAAACAATAACATTGACAATCCTGTAGAAATACTTAAAACTTTGCAAAACGACATAGTAATAGGCAGGCCATTAGAGATAGTCGACTTATCTGAAAGTGCTGAAGGGGAAACAGGCTCTATTTCCCCTTCCCCTGTCGCAGGTATCATTATTCGAGAGCCAGAATGATACACTATTGCCTGATACGTAATCTTAGCAGACTTCTTGGTGACAGAACATCACACAATGGTGAAACATATGACTGTAATTACTGTCTCCATAGTTATGTGCGAGAACTATTACAGGAACACACACCATATTGCTCTTCGCACGGGCCACAAAAACTAAGTTTTCCTAAATCTGAAGAGCAAAAGTAGGTTTATTTTAACAACATTCGAAAACAACTGAATCAAAATTTTTTATTCTATGTTTCAGGCTCTCTTTATTGGAAATAGTCTTACATTTTAAGCAGACTGTAATTTACTATACACACTTATGCTGATTCTTTATTTTTCTTTTAATTTTTTTCACTGCTTTCAAAAGACCCCTTTTTTTCATTTTATAAATATTTTACAGCATTTAACAACAAAACTAGACATCATCTATACCTATTTGTATTCAAATTATAAATACTGCCAATGCTTATTATTTGTCATTATCTAAAATTTAATACGGACCAAATGAAATGTCCTATAAAAAAATAAATCTGTCGAACAAATTTTCTTCAACAAATCTTTTCTATTGTAGGTTCCTGGGTATCCGTCGTACTTCAACATTGTGTATGATGATGAGGCTGCAGTTGTGTACACATATCAGCTGCTGAATGATTACCAGAAGGGCTGGATAGATATTTTACTGTAAATTAATTAGGTTAGGCTTCATAAATGGTATACAACATGTGTGTATTTGTTTGAATTTTAAAGGAGAAACGAAAACCAGAAACTTGTTATATATAGTGTAATATCTGACAGACGATTAGATCCATGTTATTGTTTTTCAAAGACTTGTAAGTTTGGGTACAATTGTGATAGAATCAAAGGTTTTTCTCTCAAAATCCCCTTTACAATGATGTATAACATGTGCATATTTGTTGAAGTTTTCAAAATCACTTATTTTACCTATCTGAAGAACAAAAGTAGGTTTATTTTAACTACATACCAAAACAACTGAAGATTACGTTGTGGTTTATGAATCATAACATTTAAATGCGCGCTAAATAACCTTAGCTGTCGATGCGCCATAAAACAATATACATTCATTCATTGTGGTTTATGCAGATTCTGAGTATGTGTGTTAACTATACAAAGTGTCTTCAACATTGAACTTTCATCTGTATATGTTAAAACGTTAGATAATACTTCTCGAGTAATAAAAACACTATCATTAAATCCGCCATCTAGAATTCCTCGATTTTGTACGTACTGTGTAAGCGTATTTATCAGCAAATAATCGAACTTTTGGCCACTTCAATACAATAAGAATTACGTACATCCTTCCCGCATTAACCGCTGATAATACAAGCCAACCTTCCGAACGCTTTTTATATATGAACGGAACTTACACTAAACCATAAGAAAATGAATACGCTTATACGGCACAGGAATTCGGTCACTATATGCTGAAGAATTCGCTTACATAGCACAATTTTTTTCTAGCACGCTTGCCTTAAGCTCGGCTGGTTCAAACTAGCGTTGTCATTGATTTGGTGATTTTAAATAATTTTGAAAAAAAGTTCTTCATGACATGGCGGTATGTTGCTTGTAACACCCATGATTGTCAGTCAAAGGTCAAGGTCACAGTGAAATGACATACAAATCAACCAGGTTTCGACCTTAAGATGGTCTGTATGTCCGAGACCAGCTTTTTTTGGCTCAGAGATTTTGCTATTTTGTGGTTGACTGGTCTGAGTGGTCAGTAATTTATGAAAATTACTGACCACTCGGACCAGTCAACCACAAAACAGCAAAATCTCTTGAGCCAAAAAAAGCTGGTCTCGGACTTCATCATTGAACTTTCATACAACTTTAGAGAGTAATAACAATACAATTCGTAACACACTGTTTAATGCGCAGATAGTGGGCTTCGAGAAATAAGCACAGTATAATTAAATCCTTCTATTTTGTACGTACTGTGTAAGCGTATTTATCAGAAAATAATCGACCTCTTCGCCACGTCAATACCATTAGAAAAACTCTGAACCTTTATATTAAGGCTAAGGAATTATTAAATGTTTATTATAATACTCGATGTGAATGTTTGTCATTCCTCTGCCCTTTAATGGTTTGGCTTTGTCCCTCATTAATCGTTGTTAATACACGCCAACGCTTCTTACAATTTGAGCGGAACTGATCGAAAACTATAAGAAAATTAATACGCTTATACAGCACAGGAACTAGGTCACTTGGTACTGAAGAATACGCTTACATGTCACAAGTATTGTCTGCAGATAGTGCATCAAATTGTGATAACTTTCATAAACACCATTTTTGGAAGGTGATTATTATGTGATAATGTACTTCCTATGCGGCTATATGCTGTCCCAAACGGCGTTAAAATATTGTGAACAGTTTGTTGATTAAAGCAAAGGGAGTTGTATTGGTTTTGTATACACAATGTTTGAATGAGCGAATTCTCCTTTTGTCACCATGTTTTCTGCTGCAGATGCATCAAAAAGTGTCTATATTTGGGAATCTATCAGAAGAATAAACTTTAATAATTGGCCATTGATACAGGGTTAAAAAAAATGGTGAGCAAAGGATAAATTGCTCATTTTAATGATTTTTTTCCACACTATTTTAAAAGGTCATCTGCTGCAGAGGTGTTTGCAGTTGTCTGTAACGAGGTAATGATGAACGTGATCGGCTTTACATGGTTCCAAATTGGTAACTTATATAATTGCCCATTCAATCAATCATCTTCAAAATAAATTGAGGTTTAAGAAAAAAGACTAGTAATTATGATTCATTTAGTTATACATCAGATTTGAGTGAAAGTGAATCTTCTAGTGCTTCAGTTAGATGCTCATCTGATTCGAATGAGGAGTTGGAAAAGGACTCATCTAGATCTCTGCATGATTGTTCCAATACCAGCAGAAAGAGCCTTTCAAAAGTGAAAGCATATAAAGATAGACATGTTAAATAATCAAAGATGGTGAACGACAAAAATAAATTGAGGTTTAAGAAAAAGACTAGTACTAATGATTCATTTAGTTATACATCAGGTTTGAGTGAAAGTGAATCTTCTAGTGCTTCAGTTAGTTGGTCATCTGATGCGAATGAGGAGTTAGAAAGGGACTCATCTATATATGTGCATGCTTGTTTCGATACTGATTTGAAAAGGAAGAAGCTTCAATCTCCAAAACAAGCTGTCCGTAGTAAATACAAATTAAGAGATATGAACAATCGTCACATTTTTGTATGCAGGCTGAAAACTTCAAAACACCACATACACACAGGCTTAATAAAAAAATGCCCCTTTGTATGGGATCAAGTACACAGCTGCACATTTTGCAAAAAAGTTGCTTCCAATATTGCAAAGTATGAAAAACTGTCATAAAACAAGAGGGCCATGATGGCCCTGGATCGCTCACCTGATCTATAGGATTCATAATATTAAGCATGTAGATTTTAAGGTATAGTATTTCTCTTAACTGTAATAGATGTAAAGTGTTGAAATAACATTAATTCATATTTGCTATCTGCCCCCTGCATGGTGGCCATGTTTTCAACAGATCAGAATTATTTGTGGAGGGTGCCCCAAAGAACATTTGTTCAAAATAATTTTCAAATTGAGCAAGCACTTCTGGACAAGAAGATTTTTTAAGATTTGGCAATTTTTCCCTTTTCTGATGCCGCAGCAACCAAAGTTCTACTTGAAATTAAATTCTTTTGAAAGGGGACCACCTAAGGACCATACTGTGAAGTAATTTTGAAATCTGGCTAGTACTTTTGGACAAGAAGATTTTTAAAGTTTTAGCAATGTACATAAAAGGAAAACAAGCCCCGCCCCGTTGCGGCCATGTTTTTCAACGGCACTTTTGGACAAGAAGTTTTTTTAAGATTTGGCAATTTTCCCCTTTTCTAATGCCGCAGCAACCAAAGTTCTACTTGGAATTAAATTCTTTGAACAACATTGAAAGGTGACCACCTTAGGACCATTTCTGTGAAGTTATTTTGAAATCTGGCCAGTACTTTTGGACAAGAAGATTTTTAAAGTTTTAACAATGCACATATAAGGAAAACAAGCCCCACCCCCTTGCGGCCATGTTTTTCAACGAATCGGAAATATTTGAACAAGCTTGGTAGGGGATGCCCCAAGGAACATTTGTGCATAATAATATTTAAATCGGGCCAACACTTATGAACAAGAATATTTTTTAAGATTTGGCAATTTTCCCCTTTTCTGATGCTGCAGCAACCAAAGTTCTACTTGGAATGAAATTCTTTGAACAACTTTGAAAGGGGACCACCTAAGGACCATTTCTGTGAAATTATTTTGAAATCTGGCTAATACTTTTGAACAAGAAGATTTGTTAAAGTTTTAACAATGCACATATAAGGAAAACAAGCCCCGCCCCCTTGCGGCCATGTTTTTCAACGGATCGGAAATATTTGAACAATCTTGGTAGAGGGTGCCCTAAGGAACATTTGTGCAAAATAATTTTAAAATCGGGCCAGCACATTTGGACAAGAAGATTTTTTAAGATTTGGCAATTTTCCCCTTTTCTGATGCCGCAACAGCCAAAGTTCTACTTGGAATTAAATTATTTGAACAACTTTGAAAGGGGACCACCTAAGGACCATTCCTGTGAAGTTATTTTGAAATCTGTCCATTGGTTTAGTAGAAGAAGTCAGTTGTAGGAAATTGTTAACAGACGGACGGACAGACGACGACGACGACGGACGCCGGACATTTAGTGATCACAAAAGCTCACCTTGCACTTCGTGCATAGGTGAGCTAAAAAGAGTGAAGTGATTCAAATTTTAAAATATACGAAACAAAAAGGACCGAAGGATAAAATGGTGAGAGCAATGTGGGGTATGCTTCGGAATGAAGGTGATCACAATCATAACATGCACGTCTTGGAAGAAGGAAAAGGCGAGTTTATTATTTCAAGGGGACAGCATGACGAGCTGGATGTTTCTCAATATGGACCATGCCCTTGCTGTTTTGCTTGGTTGAAATTAGACAAAACAATGTTCAGACATCAAAAACTTTGTCCGGATGTCCTACTTGATGCTACAACAGATGTATGTCAAACAAGCAGAGAGCTAAGGATACGTAGTATGGGATTGGCTGGGAAATTTGTGGATGAGCAAAAACATTGGGAATAAGCTAAAACGGAAATATTATACATCTTCAAGGATGAGAGGTTCAGCTCGTCTTATTTTGAATGCCTGAGAGGTTACTGAATACTGAACAAAATGGATACTCTATGCATGATATACTGATAACCAAACATTTCAATGATGTTGTCAACGCTGCCCTCAAGACTGCCTCACCAGGAATTGATGACTTTGAAGATCTGAAGTCACCTTCAGCAGCTCTCAAATTAGACTTTGACATTAAACGGATGTTAGGGGCAAAATGGGCAATGGCGTTGAAAGAAAATTGTCCAGAAGACAAAAAGGAGGCTAACAATGTCTTCAAACCAATGGAATTTGAGTGGTCCGTGAGGGTTACAAAACTAGCCTCAACCATTCTACAAGTAAGAAGGTTCAACATGGAACTATCTGATAGTGTTGACCTCCAAAACCACATCAAAGAAAAGATTAAACTCCTGAACTTGATGGACTCTACATCAGCAGAGTTTCTGAGGGCATGTGAACTGAGGGCATGTCTAGGTTGTTAATATACAACAAGCAACGAAGTGGGGAGATCGAGGGAATCAGGTACGTAGTTTTATGAATGTTGAATGGCGACAGACCATCTTGTTACTAACTATTTAGTACTTTTTTGGCTTTTGACATTCATGCAGAGGTCCGGATAAGGAGCGGTATACAGCTGTGTTCCTTACAATATCTCTCTTATTATCCAGCAAAACCCTATGATATGAAATATATAAAGAAATATCTCATTGAGACGATTCTTTTGAGTACCCACAACATAGGGTTAGAGAGTCAAATAAAGATTTTAGAACAAGCAGAACGCCGCTTATCTTGAGCTCTGATACATGATTGTGTTACTGTGAATGCTAGGGCAGATTCTTTTTTAGCTAGTCTGTTGTTCAATAAGAAAGAAGTCTGGCTCTTGTGATACCCTTGGCGTCGTCATCACAAAACTTTAACCTTGCCTCATAACTCAAAAACCGTTACAAATGTTCTTAGAAACAATATAAATGTCTTTACTAAGTCACATAACTTAAATAATGTTTCAGTTAAACCCTTTTTTACTTTGATAAAAGCAGACGAGCGTCCAGCACCCGCAGTCGGTGCTCTTGTTTAAAGATCATAATTGCCTAGAGGGGGCCAAAGCATAATGCTAAATCGCTGATAATATCAGTATAAAAGTAACCATACTATCATAACTTTTTGGCTAAAGGATTATGATTTTTATTTGTCTGCAGAATCGATTTGTATGTGAAGAGACAGAAGGGTATATCAAACATAGATACGGCATTGAGGTTTGAACTCAATCCGCTAGAGAAGATACTTCTTGAAAGTCAGGAACTTTTGGAGACCCGTGGCAAGGTTTGTAATTCTAGTTATTAGTCCCCTACCGGCGTGCCGAAGGGGACTCTTAGGTTTGCACTCCGTCCGTCAGTCCGTCCATCTGTCAGTCAGTCAGTCAGTCCGGCAAATCAGTTTTCCGCACTTTTTTTCTACATGCTTTGAGGTATTGAGCTGAAATTTTGTATATGCCTTTGTAATCATGTGTCACAGATCAAGTTCGCGTTTCCTGGGATTTCGTCAATTTTTTAATGAGTTATGCCCCTTTTTGGACTTAGTGCAAACCGGTAGGGGACTATGGTATTGCTTGCAATCCAGTTACTTGTTTAGTAAAACATTAAACAGTGAAAGCATTCAGAATGGTAGGGCGAGTTTTTAGAGTCACCTATATATACTTACATATAGGGAGAACACTCATGCTGTGAGTTCTCGGTTTTTGTTCGGCTGCACTAGAAACAACGATGGCCCTAACGGAACACCGTATTTGCATAAAACAGATTTATGGTATTTGAACAGTGTGCTCAAATTTGTGTTTTTTCTAGTTTGGTTCCTGTCATAATACCATCCGACTTGAAAGATGTTCTTCACTATCTGGCGAATTGCGCTTATCGCACCAACGCTGGTAGACTATCATCCAACAGATACCTATTTGCCAATACCAGTAAGTAAGCACAATGTTTAGGACACGACCTTGTCATCCATTAACAATTGTATCCATTGTCTTGTATATTAAGCTTGTTAAAAGACTGAATAAGAGGTCCGTTTTTATTAGTTTGCCTGTTTTACCAAGGTTAATGTAATATTTGTTTTGTTTTCGTTACCTTTAATGCTTTTTTCTTTTTGCAACAATTTTTCAGTCATGTAATGGACACTTATTGGGCAAGGTCAGTTGCATCCAAACTCTCTAAATACACTAAACTATTGGACACAAACCGAATACAGATTTCGTGACAAACATTGTCGAAAGACTCGCAATGTCTACAAATGTAAACAATGATGCTGCAACTACATCGCCTGTCAAAGATGCAACAAAATCTACACTGATTGTGCACTTGGCCGTTTACCATTATACCCGTTCTCCTCTCACCGTCACGTAGTCCACGGACCAAGACATCATTGACCGTAACTAGCCCGACCAAATAACATCGCTCACCAGTGAAGACTTAATTCGTTCACAGAGAAAAAGGAAACTATCTGCACTGCAGAGTGACAGTCACTCTCAACAACCCCAATACCTAGATACAGCAAGTCTATTTACTGATCAAAGTGATGACAATGTCATCAAGACCAACGATTCAATGAAGAGCAGAAAGAAAATAGCTGCGCAATACAAATAGTACGACGTGGGTGGAACATTATATGAACGAGACGATGCCATAAGGAACCATTTCGTGTTAATTCATCTGAAACGACATTATAAGACTATGATAGGAAATCCTGGCGGTAGAGGTAAAAACTGATCTGTAGCAAATAATCTAGCAATCGCGTGTAATGCAATTCTGCTCCCAAGATAATACCTTAAAAGGTTTCAACTTGCAACATCTCACTGCGAACCAAGTAGACAAATTGACCATTGTTTTGAGATAAAATGTAGGGTTGTCTGCCAACACCATTGCCAACTATTTCAAAGTAATTAGATATATATGTTGCGCAGTAGACCCTGCATAATACATGAGGTAACACAATTACAAAATTAAACTCTGGGGAACCCATCTGCAAAAAATACCTATGTTTTGGTGTGGTTTTTTAGGGGGGGGGGGGGGGGGGGGGGGGGGTTTAGTCACCCCACTACTAGGGTAAAATAATACACGAGAAAAGTGGAGACATATATTATATATTTTGGGGATATTCAGTTAAGAAAGCGCTTAAATATAGACAAGGTCGAGGAGTACCAGATTAGTGATAATGAAATGTATGCAAAGTATGAACATAGCATGGCTAGGATATATGGATAGGAACAAACGAAATAGCATGTCTAGGATATATGGATTGATTGATTGATTGGGGTTTAACGCCGTTTCCAACAATTTTTCAGTTATATCACGGCGGCCAGTTCACCTACTCATGCATTTCCTGGTTTTCTCACACCAGTACTCTACACAACAATCTTCCCAAGCAACTGGCTGCTTTTCCACATAGACTTAGTCCATTGGTAGAAGACGAATGTCGCATTGACTTTTGTCAATCGTCGGAAAGAAAGTTGGCCGAGCCGGGATTCGAACTCACAACCCCTGGATTGACAGCCCGCGTCGCTACCGAGTGAGCTACCGGGGCTCGGCAGGATATATGGAAGGAACAAACGAAAGCAAATATGTTGGAAAATAAATGAATGAAAGAATTTAAGTCTTTAAAACTTCTTTATTTTGCTGCAGTTTCCAAGACCAGCCTACCTCAAGACTATTAATTGATTGGGGTTTAACGCCGTTTTTAACAATTTCTCAGTTATATCACGGCGGCCAGTTCACCTACTCATGCATTTTCTGGTTTTCTCACACCTCAAGACTAAGGCAACACCTAAATTTAACCATTCTAATGTTGGAGAGTCGGAAAATCCCATACTTGAACCAAACGCTCAAAATGATAAAGATGCACCAAATGACAGGACCAGTGGCCAATTATCAGGATTTAAATTCATGAAAACAGATGAAGTTATCAGCATTTTATTGACTGCAACCGATTCATTGGATACCATTCCCTGCGGTATTAAAGAGAATGTATATTTCACTCTTGATAATAAGATAAATCTACAGTGCAAGGCAGATGAGAAAAAAAGTTCTTTCCCTTATGACTGTGGTGTCTGGAAATCGTGTCCCAAAGCACATTTCATGTTCACAAGCCGTGGAGACTTAAAGAAAATTATATGAAAAATGGGGTATTCTGTTCAGAAATGCAGCTCAATAATAAGCGAGAATACATACCATTTTAGCCTCAGCCATCTGGGAAAGAAATTATCGTCTTGCATCGTTACTATGCTAGTCTCCGTCTTGATCCGTCGTATAATCGACGCATAACTTACATAGGAAATGGCGGAACTTAAAGCAAGTTGGCTATTGCCGAATATGTTGGAAAGTTTCCCGGTTATGCGCAGCATGGGAACAATCGCATAGACCCCTCATATCTTAGAACTCCCCATTACGTCATGAACGAAATGGGAGACTTATTAAAGTCTAAAAACCTAAGCGCATGTATAGGGAGCGTACACAGGTATGATGAGCTAAAAAGACCAACTTGTATCTCACAACTGAGGAACAAAAAAACAAACATACGACGATGCAAAAAAATCGTGGTCATGTTCATGTGAAAAACATGGCTGATCAATTCCAGGCAATTGAAAACATGGTTCAAGCAAACCATCCTTTTGTTAGACACATAAGTTGTGGTTTAGGTAAGACCCCCACAATAGTGCTATACACAGAAGAACAATTATTTGACTTAAAAAAGCTTTGTGGTGGTGGTCATTCTGTTATTGGTGTTGACAAAACGTTTAACTTAGGCAACATGCACGTGATCGTGACTTGTTACAAGCAGATCACTGTCAAACGTAGAAGAACGGGTGAGCCAACACTATTTTTACATGACACCAGTGATTTTGAATCCTAAGATTAAGTAGGAAGTTTATTAACACAGACATTGTAATTGGCAGCGATGATGAGCGTGCATTGGTAAAGTCTTATTTGATTCTCTTTTCCACACGCAACGCATGTTCTCTGTACACGTCATTTAAAAAACAATGCCATACAGATGCTAACGGTTTGGCAATAGACAACAATGAGCGATACGGCATCATTAACAAAATCTTCGGAAAAGATAGTATTGCAGAAGCGGACGACTCTATTTGCTTCGAATGCGTTCGGAGAATATTGCGCTGACAAATCACCATCATTTCGGTCATATTAATCTGACAGACTCAAAGATCATTTACAAAAAAAGTAAACGAACCAATGAGACAAGGTCACGTTTTCACTGGATGGACAAACAATAACTGTGAATCGTTGAATCATGTCCTAAAGCAGTCTATCGACTGGACGTCACAGACTGTTGTTGACTTGGTGTTCACACTGTATAACTTGAATAAAGGACAGTTCGCCGATTTAAAAGGTTCATTAGTAGGCACTGGCAAATTTCGTCTCGCTGATAGCCAAGAGCATTTCAGAATGACAAAATCAGACTTGGTGACAAAAACTACTGACCAAAGGTCTCGGCATATCCAGCGATTTCGACGATTTGATATAAATGACCCCAAGTACACGCTCTCGACAGACGAAAATACTAAAATTGTTGCTCCCCGAACACTAGGAAACAAGAGGGCATTGAGGGCCTGGATCGCTCACCTGAGAAAGGGATATTTAGGACTTAACTCTCTCAGCGGCAATGGCAATATGAGGTGTTTGTGGACTGGAAGCATTTTCTGACAAAGTTTATTGACTTTTAACGGTTTGTTACAAGGAAGTGTTAATATAGATCTCAACACAAATGTAAATGAATTTTTGGTTTGTGCGTGTTCTATACTTATTGGTTGGGAGTTAAAAACTAGTTTTTATGTTGGCATAGACATTATTTTCCAGGTTGACACGACCTGCCTTTCTTTTCATTTCTAGTTGTAAGATTAATATTTGCAAGATTTAAAATCACAAACAGAAAAGTTTCAAAACTTTATTAATAACAAGGGCACCGCAAAGCGGATGCATCCCCTCGGTATTCAATCATCACATTGACTTCTCTTGTGATTGAAAATAATAGAACTACTATTTTGCCTCGTTTCCACATGCATAAACTCCCTATAAATGAACTATCGAAAACATTGTGATAAAAGCAGCCATTGCTCATCATGTTTTTAAAGGTCGTTTTGCTTGCATTGTTGGGGGTTTAGGCCGTTTTCAACAGCATGTATGCCCAATCTCAATAACAGTTCACATACTCCTGTTTCTGGGTGATTCTACCCAGCTCGGCAATAGGACTGAAAACAGTGTGGTAAGAGGAGCCATTGCTTATCATGTTTTCAAAGGTCGTTTTGATTGCGTTGTTTTTTTCCGGCCGTTTTCAACAGCATTTATGTCCAATCACTCTCACAGTTTACATACTCATGCGTCCTGGGTGAATCAACCAAACTATGCGATAGGCCCGAAAACAGTGTGGTAAGAGGAGCCATTGCCCATCGTGCTTTCAATGGTCGTTTTGATTGCGTTGTTGGTTTTCTAGGCCATTTACAAACAGCATTTATGTTAAATACCCCTCACTGCTCACACACACTTGCTTCCTGGGTGAATCAACCCATCTGCGCGATAGGACTGAAAACAGTGTGGTATAAGGAACCATTGCTCATCATGTTTTCAAAGGTCGTTTTGAGTGCACTGTACGGAGTTTAAGGCTGTTTTCAACAGCATTTATGTCCAATCACACCCACAGTTCACATACTCATGCGTCCTGGGCGAATCGAGCCAACTATGCAATAGGACTGAACACAGTGTGGTAAGAGGAGCTTACTGATAACATCAGGCTGCGTGTAATTAGCTCGCCGCTATCCTTAACAACTGATGTGAAAATCTCCAATGGCATGGAGATTGTTGTATGTTTCAACTCATCACTGATATGAGCATATGTGCCGTTTTTATACGGCACCACAGCTACTCTATATCTTTTTGAAAAGATTTTACACACTCGCGTCACATTTCCTGCAGATTTATCTACCATTTCAAAATGTTTAAACATGGTTGTAACAGACTGTTCGAGATGGTAACATAATATGATCTGTATTGGAAACTAATCAGCTTATATAGCAACAAATGTTCAAAAAGGCGCTAAAATTTCGCGTTTTTTTGTTATTAGATAACAGAAATTCTACATCAGCATTAATGTAACGACACATCAGAGTAAACAGAAGTCAAATTGTATTATTGTTAGGGTCACACAGACTGAATTTTGCTTAACTCGATCTATGTAAATAGTGTAAACCTCTTCCATGAACTCAAATTGTCTATTGTCTTATAAAGACAGATATATTTTAATTGATTTACACAAGTACATGTATCTCATCATTTACATAAACAAAATATAAACGTGACCAACAAATAAGAATCCGAAATAACTTTGAAGTTTCCTGATTTTGGTATATATATATATATATATATATATATATATATATATATATATTCTACAGATTGTAATACCATACAAAACAATACAAACAGCTTCTTGAGAAAAGCGGTTTATACATAATAATTTCAATAAACTATCCATAAAGCTATATTAGAAATGGTGTCGATAGCTAGTCTATAGCTTATGTCCGATTTTCCTGTTAAAATAATTCCATTATAACTGCCCGAATGACCTTTACACATAACTTTGCACAGTAAAGTTGATCATAGCGAAAAAAAAGTATGTTAGGATAGCTTTTGAATCGTTCAGAGTGTAAACATGTTTTATTTAAAGATCTTTTACATCACAACAATCATATGCATTGTAATACGTGCAGATGTTCATATCAAATGTAAGGATAGTGATTTAGTGTTTGGAACTGCTTATGATTTTAAATCTCGAGGAACATACATTATGGATAATTTAGATGATCGCGTCACGAGGGTTACATTTAATAAGTTAACACACAGCAATGTCATGCTTCCTAGCCATGTAAAGGAACTTATTATTCTCTATTCACATTTTGATGATTTCGCTCCTTGTGACCACGTGATTTCCGACGATATTGTGATGGTGCAGATAGAGG
The DNA here is from genome assembly GCA_031761405.1 of Serripes groenlandicus. Lineage (NCBI taxonomy): Eukaryota > Metazoa > Mollusca > Bivalvia > Cardiida > Cardiidae > Serripes > Serripes groenlandicus. The sequence continues at coordinate 1,216 of JASEVX010000201.1, read as the reverse complement.
ATCGTGATGTACAAACATATTGCGTAAGTTACGGTTTAAGTTCTAGCTCTACTGATTGAATGCCACAAATGCAATCTCACACATTTTCTTGATAAGTGCTCAGAATATAAGGAAAATGTGTAGGATTGTACTGTTAGGTTCAATTTTAATATTATCTCTCTTGATTGTAAAACAAAAAAAAAAAACAAAGACGAATTTTACTTTGTGAATGTTTCAGTCGAGCGAATCATGTTCGCATTAGTGTCTCGATTTAATAACTTTGTGTTATAATAGATCCTACATAATTAATAATGATACAACTCAATTTAATTAGTTGCTTTAATATTATATATGGGTAAGCAAAATGGTTGAAGATATTTACAGCATAATAAATTAAGATTGTTTTGTCTTCATCCTCCATGCTGACCAATGATGGTTTTACGACCACTCGCAGAACTACGACTACATTACCGAATCCTATCACTACGACTACATTACCGAATCCTATCACTACATACACATTACAGAGTCCTATCACTACAACCCCCCAAAGACATTCGGAATTTCTTGGAAGGTATAACGAGCGAATTTACTTCTGAGTAAGAACCAGTAGCAGGATGCAGATAGGTGTGAGATTTACTGTTTTATTGGTATCAGGTGATTTACTTGTATGTTTTGAAATGTTTTTAACGGTAGAAGATTTATTTATTTTTGAAGAAGTTTCATTTTGTTTTGAAGAAGATTCATTTTGTTTTGAAGACGATTCATTTTGTTTTGAAGAAGATTCATTTTGTTTGGAAGAAGACTCACTTTGTTTGGAAGAGGTGGCCTTTTATACGCCCGTTTTGAAAAAACGGATCGTATTATAGTTTTAGATAATAACATTCGGCAACAAGAATTGGAAATCAGTTTCTTTCGAGTGTTGAAATGGGTGCACAAGAAGCTGTATGTTTAGTTTTACAAATGCCCCCGAGAAGATGTTCAAGAGAAGTTAATACAACAAAATCTGGGGATCGAACCTAACTCTTGAAATCTTTGGCTGAATTAAAAGAACTCTCAAACACCTCCAACAATGTTGAGTCTGACAATCTTTTGAAAAGATATAAAAGAAGGCCAAAAGTTTTAGAAAAACTGTGTTACGCAGATTTTGCTTCTTATTATGACTTATGTAGGAGACAAAAAAAAATCTTGCAACTACGACACTGACCACACAGAAGAAATGCCCGAGGCTGAATAT